>CM035803.1:39596906-39964406 GCA_020466265.1 Siphamia tubifer | reverse complement strand
AGATAAGATCCATAAAACAGAACATGGCGTGTTGCACAGTTTTAATCCCCCTCAGACAAATACAATGGAAGATTCTGTCTAAAGTTATTGCCCTATAATTTAGATTAGATTGTCTTTGTGTAAAACTAATTACTTCCTTTTTCTCATCATCACTTTTGAGTCAAACTTCCATGATGTTAAGATAAAATAAAATAAAGTATTTGAACATTCTCAGATATTATAACTGGAAAAACTATTTTAAAGAAAATCAGATAAAATATAGGACAATTATGATTCCGTTGGGGGACGCTGAAGTCATTTATATGTTTATGAGATTTATCACCTGGCTAATAAATGTGTAGACATGAAAAAGTAAAGACAAATTATATCGCACATATAAGTTATATGGGTTTTTTTTTTTTTGCCAGAAAAAGATTAAAAGAATTTTGCACATATTTGTTTGCATTTAAAATGTATAGTATTTCATCATTTTTTTCTTCACTAACTATTGGGACAATGTTCAATTTGTATGTGACTAGTTACTCCCCCATAACTGAATAAGTCTAAGTCCTCACCCACCTTTGGGCCATGGAGTCCAGATTCTCCCCTTGGTCCAGGATCACCAGGATTTCCCACAGTGCCCTGCAAACGTAAGATCAGACATTCAGTCTAGAGTTAATTATACATTGAAAACCCAGAACTAAATTAGAGTATAAGTACCATTAAATTAATATATATATATATTTTTAAAGAAACACGTTAATCATCAAAACCTTCATACTTGAGTTTATACTGACAAGAATAAGCATTTAATATTAACTTGGTAATTCCTGAACATTACATATTCATTGGATGATATTTACTGTCATCTTATTATTAATGCAAACATCTTCTCAGTCAACCTGATGAATAAATGCATCAGATTAAGTTTTTTTGCCAAATTAATAGTCAATGGAACTGTGTAATGTAAGGCAGTGCTATTTTATTTTGTTACAATGGGATGCTTCTTTTAAACTCATAATTGCTTTTTTCATATTATGACCAGATGCTCTTGTGTTATATTCACAATGAAGTGGAAAAATTGATACTAAAAATGTGCATGCAGCTTTTTTCCTATAATAAATACATAGAAAACAATATTGTTGGGGAAGAAGTGAACAAATTCTTATGTTTACACTTTATTTTTGCACTGTGGGTCGGAAGTACCACTCCAATTTCATTGTTTGCTTTTTTT
The DNA here is from genome assembly GCA_020466265.1 of Siphamia tubifer. Classification (NCBI taxonomy): domain Eukaryota; kingdom Metazoa; phylum Chordata; class Actinopteri; order Kurtiformes; family Apogonidae; genus Siphamia; species Siphamia tubifer. The sequence goes on along the minus strand of CM035803.1, from coordinate 39,963,193 downwards.
TTTTGCACAATGACAATAAAGGCTATTCTATGCTATTCTAACACACTGCCTTACAATTATTATTATTATTATTATTATTATTATTATTATTATTTTAGAAAGTATCTGCTTCAGACATTAAATGTGCTAAACCTTACATACTTTAATAAGATGAATCAGAAAACAAATGACTTTAATGCTGGTTAGCTCATGTTTTTAAACTATATGATGCTGTGTTATTCCACATATATGGTGGCTTATGTACATGTATACAATGGATTTGTAAATATTCCACTAGAAAGAACCTGTAAAGTGAATGGATCATAATGTGCAGACAGTGTTTTAAAGTAGATCTGGTAGATCTGAGACCAATATTCCTTTGGATTAAAACCTATTCTCTTGTTAATTCTAAGAATTTGACATTTTGAGCCAACCATCATTTAAGACTTGAGTTTTCTTTATCAGTAACACACATGTGGTAACATTTAATTAGTTTTATTCCGGAAGCATTTTACTTGTAGACCAGTGTAATTAATTATAAATACAGAACTTAGTGAATATATAAAACTTAAAGACTGACACTAGTATGTAAAGAAGTCAGGTCTAATCATGGCCATTTTTCCTTTTTGTGTTCCTGTACATTTGGTGAAATGTCACTTCGACCCCTTGGGTTCTAAGCCCACAGTAGGTTTTAAAGAATTCAGTCCAAAAAACCCAGTTTGCTGGTTGTGAATGTAGACAGAACCCACATTTCCTCCAGGCCCCCCTGGTGTTCCTGGTGGACCTCTTGGCCCTGGGAGTCCATCATTGCCCTGAAAGAAAAATAACAATGCCAAAGTAAATGTTAATTTCTCTCACCTTAAGTCCAGCCCACAGACACAGCATTGCTCATGTTGATGAGATTTTGGCACAGAATGACACCGGACAATTATTATGAGGCTCATTTTTTTCTTACAGAACACTTTCTTTGGAAATGTGTTTTTAGGATAACAGACTGAGCTCCGGCTGTTTTGGCAGGATACCAAGAACATGAAGGCCTTTCTGTAGAAATAGAGGTTCTGAGGAAATGTGCAGATGCTGCTGACTCATCCCAAAATCCACACACAGTCAGATCTCCTCACCTTTGCGCCCTTGAGTCCTTCTTCTCCGGGTTGGCCTCTGCTTCCCGGTGGCCCCCGTTCCCCCTAAAAATAAATGAACGTGTCATGATTTGTCACACCCTATTAATCATCAGCCAACGTAAACAAAACATACCGATTACAGAGAGGCAATGTTAGCGCAAAATGTGTAAAGGGTTTTCCTGAGAACTTCATGAGACAATGATTTGTAGCAACAGTGCAGAGGAGATGTTTATGGCCCGAATGTGAAAGTTAAAGGACGATCAGAGAATGTTAAGACTCATGAGACTGGACTGGTGTTGTTTGTTGGGCCATTTAATGTTTTACAAACTATACACTGTTAATATTTGGCTTTGACATCAAGCAGTCTAACATTTGGCTTCATGTTTCACTTTCCCAGAATTCCCTTTATATCAAACCAGCTACAGATTAGACGCTTTCCCACTGTAGGAACCAATTGTAGTTCCTAGAACCTTTTTAGTTCTTGGAACCTTTATTCCCCCTTTCCTACAGCATAGAAATTACACAGTTACTAGAACCTTTTTAGTTCCTCCTGGCAGGCAAGGTCTTTTTTTTTTTTTAGTTCTCCAGGAACTATATGACGTAGGTGTTTGTTGATTGGTTGAGCCAAGACCACGCCCATTTCTGCATTTCCTCATCTTGCAGTACCACTATCTTTAAAATCATCTGTGTAGCATCAGCTGTGTGTTGGGAAAAAATACAGAGAAAGTAATAAATAAACGCACTGATGACGCGGCTTTGTTTTTGGGTTAATTCTATGAAATTAACATACGTCATAGTATCACCTGCCACTGGATTCTTCATCTTCTAATTCTCTGTAAACTCCTCCATTCTTGACATTAAATGCTGTATTTGACCATAATTAACATTCCTGCGACACAGAACATAAACGCTGTGTCCTCCTCATTCTCTATTCTAGTTTATAGTAGCACTGTCTTCTACTTCCTTGTGTGATTGTTGAATTTAGTGCTTAAAGAATACATCACTGTGGCGGACGTTAGTGTCACATTTGCCCCTGCCATGGTTCCTACTGCCCTGTTGGAATTCAAACCCGAAGGTTCCCTAGGAGCTAATTTCTTAGAACTACTCTGTGGGAAAGCGCCGATTAACATCTAGTGATCAAAGGTATATAATGAGACTCTGCTGAACTTGCCTTGTCCCCTTTTGGCCCATCACGTCCAGGTTTTCCCTTTGGTCCAGGATCTCCCTTATTTCCCTGTAAATGTTCATTAATAAATTTCATCAACTGTAGAAAAGTGATCTAATAGAAATTCATCATTGAGTAATAGGAGAAATATTTAAAATACCACATCTCCTGCTCGTCCAGGAACACCATCAGGACCCTGCAAGAACAGAATTATTTAAGAGTCATACAACTTTTATCTGCATTTTTACTTAATTACAATGAAAACATTCTTTACCCGAGACCCCTTGGTTCCCGGTTCCCCTGGATTCCCAGCAATTCCACGTTCACCCTGTGAGAAAAAAAAAAAATAGATGCATACTTCTTAAATGTTGTTTATTTTGTCTTGCCTCTGGGGATGATTTGTGTTTTAAGCACAAAACACTGGTGAATATAAATGCTTTCTCCATCTGTTACTGGAGGAAACACATCTGATCTTAAATAATACTGACTCAAAAACCTAAAATAAGACTTTATACACCATGTCAAGATTTATAAATCTGCAAAAACAAACAAAAAAACTAATAGTCCAATCTTGCACCAACACTTTTTATTGTGTGGTTATGATCTAAAGACAGTATGTGTTAAATTGATCAAGTATGCTCATAGATATGAATATTAAGGCCAATTAAAAACAAAAGACAGTAGCAAAGCCCTTCAGCTTGACTAACTTTTATCAAAATGTTCCAGACATTGACTCTTGTTCATGTGGTTTATGACAGTTTCCTGCCGTAGAACCAACATTAATTACCATCATGTTTGAGTTGAAGCCTCTTGGTGCCTGGTTTCCATTTAAAAAAATACAATATAGGGGTGAAATTGCTCACTGTTTCACCACGTAAATAGCCCCCCAAAATAAGCCACTTTAACTAAATAAATAAATAAATAATAAATGTGTATATATATATATATATATATATATATATATATATATATATATATATATATGTATGTATATGGAGGAAATTAATTATGAACATTTTGACCAATTTTTACAAAGAATTTATAGAACTAAAGCACTGGTGTGATTTTCTGCTATTGACTGTAGTCTGTATTGGAATTATTCTGTCCAGTGTAAAATCAGTATTGGCTCCAAGCACTAAAAGTGTTGTTGCCATATTAAATGTACCTTTGGTCCTGGTTCACCTTCAGGGCCTGTAGGACCAGACCTCCCAGGGAAACCTGCACTGCCCTAAAAAGAAAAAAGGCAACACAACAGAATCCATGATGTAAAAATAACAAGAATATTTACATTAATGACCTACTTTATAAAATATTTTAAAATAAATAACACACACACATATATATATATATATATATATATATATATATATATATATATATATATATATATATATATATATATATATATATATATATATATATATATATATATATATATATATATATATATATAAATTAAACCAAATCCAGGCCAGTCACATGCCAGGATGTGAAAAAGTAGTTACTGGGTCAGTACTGGTACTGACCCTGTGCTCCTTCTATCCCACCCTGATTTATTTTACGTACTGTCACATCTGTTTAGTTTGAAAAAGTAACAAATCTATTCTAAGAATGTAAGGAGTATAAAGTAGATATTTATGCAAAAATGTAGGGAGTAAAAAGTTGCTATAAAATAAATATGGAAATACCTAAAAAAAATTAATAATAATAATAAATAAAAATGAAAATGAAAAATAATTTCATTACAGTAACAAAGTACTTAAACTTGGTTACTTCCCACCTCTGGTACACTGCCACTCCCACTTTTATGAGCTCAAATATATGCTTATAGTTTTGGAAAATAACGGTATGAGCGAGTTATTTCCAGCTCTGACAACTTTTTTCTCTGGCATTTGGTGTTTGAGTAATTAGAGTAGACCAAAGGTTGTTATGCAAAGCTACGTTCTGATAACAGTCTGAAATGTGGTTTGGTTTCACGTCATCATTTAGTCTGACATGGTGTTATTTTGACTTGACGTTCTGCCTTCTCGAGTCTTCCCAGCTTGCACAATGCTTGGCCACACTGTCCTATCTTTAGAAAACCACTGCTAACAAGCACTAGGCCGATTTAACTAAAGGAAGAGTTCTGTTTTTCTAGTGATGAGATGAACGTGTGGATGAATGAATACTAACGATCACCAAAAATTCATCAGAACACGTAGCAGTTAGACAGACATGTTATTTCACTGTTGAATTTGACAAACTCCAGTTAAATTTTTTTTATTTCATCTATATCTTTGGCTCAAAATCCATACAATTAAAATAATTTAATAAGTATATGTTTGTTTGTGTTTTGTTTTTTGTTCTACATTTAACTCACTCACTGCCATTGACGTATATATACGTCAATTGAAATACTTACGCTCACTGCCATCGACGCATATATACGTCAATCACGGGCGAGGGGCGGGGAGCGGTCTCGCGCAGCCTGTCACTGAAAATCAGACTGGTTTCCAAGTGCTCCGCTATTTTAGATCCTCCTGAGCAGATTGGACCCCTAAAATGTCCCGGAACCATGGTGTAAAGCCCAGGTAAATTAAACCGCTCATAATGCTCTTTTTATGGGGCAGAATAACAGAGCATGCGCCCCCTCTAAACGGACCGGGGATCAGCGGTCTGAAGCCGCGCGTTTAATCCGCTCATAATGCTCTGTTTATGGGCAGAATAACAGAGCATGCGCCCCTTCTAAACGGACCGGGGATCAGCGGTGTGAAGCCGCGCGTTTAATCCGCTCATAATGCTCTGTTTATGGGCAGAATAACAGAGCATGCGCCCCCTCTAAACGGACCGGAGATCAGCGGTCTGAAGCCGCGCGTTTAATCCGCCCATAACGCTCTGGTCTGGGGCTGCATATGAAGGCATAATCATATTTATATAATATAAAGGTATAAGTCCAGTCTGGTTTTGTAGTACCATGCCTCCATAAAAATATTTCTAAGTCCACACTGGAGCGCCACCAGTTAAAACTCTCGTTCCTTGTAACGTGGATGTACTTGAAAAAATACCTCCCAGAAAAGCGCTAAATGCACTATGCAGGCGGTGTCCCCGTTGACTTTGAATGGGGATGCCCTAGCAACTACCAAAGAGCAAAATCCGTTTACGTGTGGCAAAGTGTGGACTTAGAAATATTTTTATAGAGGCATGGTACTACCCGGGTGAAGCTGTGGACTTAGAAATATTTTTATAGAGGCATGGTACTACCCGGGTGAACCTGAAATATTTCTAAGTCCACACTTTGCCACACGTAAACGGATTTTGCTCTTTGGTAGTTGCTAGGGCATCCCTATTCAAAGTCAATGGAGACACCTTCTGCATAGTGCATTTAGCACTTTTCTGGGAGGTATTTTTTCAAGTACATCCACGTTATAAGGAACGAGAGTTTTAACTGGTGGTGCTCCAGTGTAATAAGAGGCCAGCTTCGGAGGGTGCGTTACCCGTGCAAAGATAGAGGGACATCGGATCCCTTTATTGGATTTATGCCCTCCGAACCTCCAGATCGAAAGGCATTTATGAAGCCCCGCCTCTGAAGGGCCTATGCTCTCCGTTTGTCGGTTCAGCGGTAGGTTCCTTCAACATTGCGGGCTGGTACACGTTAGGTATTCGGGAGGGGAGGACAGGGCTCCGGCCTCCAGGAGAGGATGCGGGACAGAGATGCGCTGTCTCCCTCAGTGGCTCTCCAACGGTATCCGCGAGTGCCAGGCGGTGCCTGGGGTCCGTCTAACCCGGCGGCGGGTTGCGGTCCCGGTCACGGCGGCCAGAGCTTACGCGGGTCCGTTATAAATAACTATGTTTCTCTTATCCTTGTTCACACACGGCAGTGGGCGCGGTTACAGCTCCGGCGGCGGAGCGCTGGCCCCAGCGGCTGTGTATAACCCCGGGGTGCGCGCTGCTCGCGCGGTGCGCTCTGAGGGGGCGGTGTGTTCCTTTTCCCTGGCCCCCGCCCAGGTCTGTCGCCCTAACCGAGGAGGCCCCTTTCCCGTCCCGCCCTACTAAAGGGCTCACAGGGGGGGGTTGGGGATGCCCTCCTCGGGACCGGCGACTCTCCTGGGGGCCTTGGATCGCCTCCTCCGCCCCCTCGGATCACCGCACTGCCGCGGGTGGGCTCCACCTTCGGGGCTATCCTAGTTGATCCTCCAGTATAGCAGCATATGCTTGTCCCACATATTAAACCGCTGGAAGGTCGGTACAGTGAAACTACGAATGGCTCATTAAATCAGTTATGGTTCCTTTGGTCGGTGAGGTGAGTCCCGAGCAGGCGGGGCTCTCTCTTCATGCGTCCGGCTCTGCCGGTTCTGACCCCACATTGGCAGGTGGGGAGTTTGACTGGGGCGGTACGAAGGGAACGTGAGCTGGGGTCTCAGACCATCGTGAGAGGCTCAGGGAGAAGAGACACTCCCGTAGAGCAGAAGGGAACGTGAGCTGGGGTCTCAGACCATCGTGAGAGGCTCAGGGAGAACAGACACTCCCGTAGAGCAGAAGGGAACGTGAGCGGCTCAGGGAGAACAGGCACTCCCGTAGAGCAGAAGGGAACGTGAGCTGGGGTCTCAGACCATCGTGAGAGGCTCAGGGAGAACAGACACTCCCGTAGAGCAGAAGGGAACGTGAGCGGCTCAGGGAGAACAGGCACTCCCGTAGAGCAGAAGGGAACGTGAGCTGGGGTCTCAGACCATCGTGAGAGGCTCAGGGAGAACAGACACTCCCGTGGAGCAGAAGGGAACGTGAGCTGGGGTCCAGACCATCGTGAGAGGCTCAGGGAGAACAGGCACTCCCGTAGAGCAGAAGGGAACGTGAGCTTGGGGTCTCAGACCATCGTGAGAGGCTCAGGGAGAAAAGACACTCACATAAAGTAAGAGGGAACGTGAGCAGGGTAAACGGCCTCCTCCTAATCCCAAGAGGGTTTTTTTTAACCTTTTTGGAATATTTCTAAGTCCAGTGTGGACTTAGAAAATTTTATCTTTCCATTTGTAGTACCAAGGGTTTTTTTAACCTTTTTTGGAATATTTCTAAGTCCACTTTGGACTTAGAAAAATTTTAAAAAATAAAAAAAAACCCTTGGTACTACAAATGGAAAGATAGAAAATTTTCTAAGTCCACGTTGGACTTAGAAAAATTCCAAAAAATAAAAAAAAACCCTTGGTACTACAAATGGAAAGATAGAAAATTTTCTAAGTCCACGTTGGACTTAGAAAAATTCCAAAAAATAAAAAAAACCCTTGGTACTACAAATGGAAAGATAGAAATTTTTCTAAGTCCACGTTGGACTTAGAAAAATTTTAAAAAATAAAAAAAAACCCTTGGTACTACAAATGGAAAGATAGAAAATTTTCTAAGTCCACGTTGGACTTAGAAAAATTCCAAAAAATAAAAAAAACCCTTGGTACTACAAATGGAAAGATAGAAATTTTTCTAAGTCCACGTTGGACTTAGAAAAATTTTAAAAAATAAAAAAAAACCCTTGGTACTACAAATGGAAAGATAGAAAATTTTCTAAGTCCACGTTGGACTTAGAAAAATTCCAAAAAATAAAAAAAAACCCTTGGTACTACAAATGGAAAGATAGAAAATTTTCTAAGTCCACGTTGGACTTAGAAAAATTTTAAAAAATAAAAAAAAACCCTTGGTACTACAAATGGAAAGATAGAAAATTTTCTAAGTCCACGTTGGACTTAGAAAAATTCCAAAAAATAAAAAAAAACCCTTGGTACTACAAATGGAAAGATAGAAAATTTTCTAAGTCCACGTTGGACTTAGAAAAATTCCAAAAAATAAAAAAAACCCTTGGTACTACAAATGGAAAGATAGAAAATTTTCTAAGTCCACGTTGGACTTAGAAAAATTCCAAAAAATAAAAAAAACCCTTGGTACTACAAATGGAAAGATAGAAATTTTTCTAAGTCCACGTTGGACTTAGAAAAATTTCTGATATTTTTTCGTTTTGTACTACCAAGGCTCTGGTTGACTTACGGCGCCGGTTGAAGGGGTTTAGCCCGAGGAGGGGGCTTAAGTTTGGGGTACCAGGGACCGACTGGGGCGGTCGGTCCCTGGAGGTCCAGTAGGGGCCGGGTGTGTCTAGATTGTGGCCGGGGATAGGGAGCCTTTTTTCGGGTATAGGTCCCAGGGTTAGACCCCTGGTTCTATGGGGCTCCAGGGGTCCACGTGACCGGCTACTCTGCCCCAGAATGGGGCCTTGAGGCTGGGTATAAAGCCTGGCCTCCTGAGCCCTGGTTCTATGGGGCTCCAGGGGTCCACGTGACCGGCTACTCTGCCCCAGAATGGGGCCTTGAGGCTGGGTATAAAGCCTGGCCTCCTGAGCCCTGGTTCTATGGGGCTCCAGGGGTCCATGTGACCGGCTAGTGTGCCCCAGAATGGGGCCTTGAGGCTGGTTATAAAGCCTGGCCTCCTGAGCCCTGGTTCTATGGGGCTCCAGGGGTCCACGTGACCGGCTACTCTGCCCCAGAATGGGGCCTTGAGGCTGGGTATAAAGCCTGGCCTCCTGAGCCCTGGTTCTATGGGGCTCCAGGGGTCCACGTGACCGGCTAGTGTGCCCCAGAATGGGGCCTTGAGGCTGGGTATAAAGCCTGGCCTCCTGAGCCCTGGTTCTATGGGGCTCCAGGGGTCCACGTGACCGGCTACTCTGCCCCAGAATGGGGCCTTCAGGCTGGGTCAAGGCCCAGCCTTTTTACCCCTGGTTCTTTGGGGCTCCAGGGGTCCACGTGCCCGGCTACTGTCCCCCAGAATGGGGCCTTGAGGCTGGGTATAAAGCCTGGCCTCCTGAGCCCTGGTTCTATGGGGCTCCAGGGGTCCACGTGACCGGCTAGTGTGCCCCAGAATGGGGCCTTGAGGCTGGGTATAAAGCCTGGCCTCCTGAGCCCTGATTCTATGGGGCTCCAGGGGTCCATGTGACCGGCTAGTGTGCCCCAGAATGGGGCCTTGAGGCTGGGTCTAAAGCTGGGACTTTTTACCCCTGGTTCTATGGGGCTCCAGGGGTCCAGTTGCCCAGCTACTGTGCCCCAGAATGGGGCCTTCAGGCCGGGTCAAGGCCCGGCCTTTTTACCCCTGGTTCTATGGGGCTCCATGTCCCCAGCAACTACCAAGAGGCAAAACTCGCTACGTGTGAAAGTGGGACTTTGTCATTTTTCTAAACTGGAGGCATGGTACTACCGGGGTGAAGCAAGTCCCAATGGAGGCTTGCTGTTAGCTTCCGGAGGATGGCAGGGGAAAAAGCAACAAAAGGGAACAGATGTCCCTTCATTTTGGTCCGGGGAAGGTACCCTGCGAATCCTGCCTGCCTGCGCCTGGAGGAACACCACTTAAAATCGTGGTTTCTGAAATGGGGGAAGCACGTGAAAAAATACCTCCCAAAAAAGTGTTAAATGCACTATGCAGAAGGTGTCTCCATTGACCTTGAATGGGGAGGCCCCAGCAACTACCAAGAAGCAAAACTCAATCACGTCTGGCAAAATAGACAGGTCCCCAGCAACTACCAAGAGGCAAAACTCGCTACGTCTGAAAGTTGGACTTTGTCATTTTTCTGAACTGGAGGCATGGTACTACCAGAGGGAGGCTGAAATTATTCTAAGTCCCACCAGAGGCATGGTACTACCAGAGTGAAGCTGAAATTTTGTTGGACTTTGTCATTTTTCACAGGGGTCCATATGTTGCTCTACTCTGCCCCAGAATGGGGCCTCGAGGCTGGGTCTAAAGCCGGGCCTTTTTACCCCTGGTTCTATGGGGCTCCAGGGGTCCACGTGCCCGGCTACTGTGCCCCAGAATGGGGCCTTGAGGCTGGGTATAAAGCCTGGCCTTTTTACCCCTGGTTCTATGGGGCTCCAGGGGTCCACGTGCCCGGCTACTGTGCCCCAGAATGGGGCCTTCAGGCTGGGTCAAGGCCCGGCCTTTTTACCCCTGGTTCTATGGGGCTCCAGGTCCCCAGCAACTACCAAGAGGCAAAACTCGCTACGTGTGAAAGTGGGACTTTGTCATTTTTCACAGGGGTCCACGTGCCCAGCTACTGTGCCCCAGAATGGGGCCTTCAGGCTGGGTCAAGGCCCGGCCTTTTTACCCCTGGTTCTATGGGGCTCCAGGTGTCCACGTGCCCGGCTAGTGTGCCCCAGAATGAGGCCTTCAGGCTGGGTATAAAGGCTGGCCATTTTACCCCTGGTTCTATGTGGTTCCACGTGCCCAGGAACTACATATGAGAGTGGGACTTTGTACTGTGTGGACTTAGAAAAAATTCTACCTATGGTTTTGTAGTACCAAGGCTATGTAAAAATATTTCTAAGTGGGACTTAGAAAAATTCCAAAAAGTAAAAAAAACCCTTGGTACTACAAATGGAAAGATAGAAAATTTTCTAAGTCCACATGGGACTCTGAAAAAAATTTCCTTGTGGAAATTTTTCAAAGTATTGTGTGGACTTAGAAAAATTTCTGATATTTTTTCATTTTGTAGTACCAAGGCTCTGGTTGTCTTACGGCGCCGGTTGAAGGGGTTTAGCCCGAGGAGGGGGCTTAAGTTTGGGGTACCAGGGACCGACTGGGGCGGTCGGTCCCTGGAGGTCCTGTAGGGGCCGGGTGTGTCTAGATTGTGGCCGGGGATAGGGAGCCTTTTTTCGGGTATAGGTCCCAGGGTTAGACCCCTGGTTCTATAGGGCTCCAGGGGTCCACGTACCCGGCTCCTCTGCCCCAGAATGGGGCCTTCAGGCTGGGTTAAGGCCCAGCCCTATTACCCCTGGTTCTACGGGGCTCCAGGGGTCCACGTGCCCGGCTACTCTGCCCCAGAATGGGGCCTTCAGGCTGGGTAAAGGCCTGGTCTTTTTACCCCTGGTTCTATGGGGCTCCAGGGGTCCACGTGCCCGGCTACTGTGCCCCAGAATGGGGCCTTCAGGCTGGGTCAAGGCCCAGCCTTATTACCGCTGGTTCTACGGGGCTCCAGGGGTCCACGTGCCCGGCTACTGTGCCCCAGAATGGGGCCTTCAGGCTGGGTCAAGGCCCAGCCTTATTACCCCTGGTTCTACGGGGCTCCAGGGGTCCACGTGCCCTTCTCCTCTGCCCCAGAATGGGGCCTTCAGGCTGGGTCAAGGCCCGGCCTTTTTACCCCTGGTTCTATGGGGCTCCAGGGGTCCACGTGCCCTTCTCCTCTGCCCCAGAATGGGGCCTTCAGGCTGGGTCAAGGCCCGGCCTTTTTACCCCTGGTTCTATGGGGCTCCAGGGGTCCACGTGCCCTTCTCCTCTGCCCCAGAATGGGGCCTTCAGGCTGGGTCAAGGCCCAGCCCTATTACCCCTGGTTCTACGGGGCTCCAGGGGTCCACGTGCCCGGCTACTGTGCCCCAGAATGGGGCCTTCAGGCTGGGTCAAGGCCCAGCCTTATTACCCCTGGTTCTACGGGGCTCCAGGGGTCCACATGCCTGGCTACTGTGCCCCAGAATGGGGCCTTCAGGCTGGGTCAAGGCCCGGCCTTATTACCCCTGGTTCTACGGGGCTCCAGGGGTCCACGTGCCCGGCTACTTTGCCCCACAATGGGGCCTTCAGGCTGGGTCAAGGCCTGGTCTTTTTACCCCTGGTTCTACGGGGCTCCAGGGGTCCACGTGCCCAGCTACTGTGCCCCAGAATGGGGCCTTCAGGCTGGGTCAAGGCCCGGCCTTTTTACCCCTGGTTCTATGGGGCTCCAGGTCCCCAGCAACTACCAAGAGGCAAAACTCGCTACGTGTGAAAGTGGGACTTTGTCATTTTTCACAGGGGTCCACGTGCCCAGCTACTGTGCCCCAGAATGGGGCCTTCAGGCTGGGTCAAGGCCCGGCCTTTTTACCCCTGGTTCTATGGGGCTCCAGGTCCCCAGCAACTACCAAGAGGCAAAACTCGCTACGTGTGAAAGTGGGACTTTGTCATTTTTCACAGGGGTCCACGTGCCCAGCTACTGTGCCCCAGAATGGGGCCTTCAGGCTGGGTCAAGGCCCGGCCTTTTTACCCCTGGTTCTATGGGGCTCCAGGTCCCCAGCAACTACCAAGAGGCAAAACTCGCTACGTGTGAAAGTGGGACTTTGTCATTTTTCACAGGGGTCCACGTGCCCAGCTACTGTGCCCCAGAATGGGGCCTTCAGGCTGGGTCAAGGCCCGGCCTTTTTACCCCTGGTTCTATGGGGCTCCAGGTCCCCAGCAACTACCAAGAGGCAAAACTCGCTACGTGTGAAAGTGGGACTTTCACAGGGGTCCACGTGCCCAGCTACTGTGCCCCAGAATGGGGCCTTCAGGCTGGGTCAAGGCCCGGCCTTTTTACCCCTGGTTCTATGGGGCTCCAGGTCCCCAGCAACTACCAAGAGGCAAAACTCGCTACGTGTGAAAGTGGGACTTTGTCATTTTTCACAGGGGTCCACGTGCCCAGCTACTGTGCCCCAGAATGGGGCCTTCAGGCTGGGTCAAGGCCCGGCCTTTTTACCCCTGGTTCTATGGGGCTCCAGGGGTCCAGTTGCCCGGCTCCTCTGCCCCAGAATGGGGCCTTCAGGCTGGGTCAAGGCCCGGCTTTTTTACCCCCGGTTCTATGGTGCTCCAGGTCCCCAGCAACTACCAAGAGGCAAAACTCGCTACGTGTGAAAGTGGGACTTTGTCATTTTTCTAAACTGGAGGCATGGTACTACCGGGGTGAAGCAAGGATGGCAGGGGAAAAAGCAACAAAAGGGAACAGATGTCCCTTCATTTTGGTCCGGGGAAGGTGCCCTGCGAATCCTGCCTGCCTGCGCCTGGAGGAACACCACTTAAAATCGTGGTTTCTGAAATGGGGGAAGCACGTGAAAAAATACCTCCCAAAAAAGTGTTAAATGCACTATGCAGAAGGTGTCTCCATTGACCTTGAATGGGGAGGCCCCAGCAACTACCAAGAAGCAAAACTCAATCACGTCTGGCAAAATAGACAGGTCCCCAGCAACTACCAAGAGGCAAAACTCGCTACGTCTGAAAGTTGGACTTTGTCATTTTTCTGAACTGGAGGCATGGTACTACCAGAGTGAGGCTGAAATTTTTCTAAGTCCCACCAGAGGCATGGTACTACCAGGAGTGAAGCTGAAATTTTGTTGGACTTTGTCATTTTTCACAGGGGTCCATATGTTGCTCTACTCTGCCCCAGAATGGGGCCTCGAGGCTGGGTCTAAAGCCGGGCCATTTTACCCCTGGTTCTATGGGGCTCCAGGGGTCCACGTGCCCGGCTACTGTGCCCCAGAATGGGGCCTTCAGGCTGGGTCAAGGCCCAGCCTTATTACCCCTGGTTCTATGGGGCTCCAGGGGTCCACGTGCCCGGCTACTGTACCCCAGATTGGGGCCTTGAGGCTGGGTATAAAGGCTGGCCATTTTACCCCTGGTTCTATGTGGTTCCACGTGCCCAGGAACTCCCGCTAGGCAAAACACGCTACGTATGAGAGTGGGACTTTGTAATGTGTGGACTTAGAAAAATGTCTACCAATGGTTTTGTAGTACCAAGGCTATGTAAAAATATTTCTAAGTCCACATTGGACTTAGAAAAATTCCCAAAAAATAAAAAAAAAACCCTTGGTACTACAAAGATAAAGATAGAGGAAATTTTTCAAAGTATTGTGTGGACTTAGAAAAATTTCTGATATTTTTTCATTTTGTAGTACCAAGGCTCTGGTTGTCTTACGGCGCCGGTTGAAGGGGTTTAGCCCGAGGAGGGGGCTTAAGTTTGGGGTACCAGGGACCGACTGGGGCGGTCGGTCCCTGGAGGTCCTGTAGGGGCCGGGTGTGTCTAGATTGTGGCCGGGGATAGGGAGCCTTTTTTCGGGTATAGGTCCCAGGGTTAGACCCCTGGTTCTATAGGGCTCCAGGGGTCCACGTACCCGGCTCCTCTGCCCCAGAATGGGGCCTTCAGGCTGGGTTAAGGCCCAGCCCTATTACCCCTGGTTCTACGGGGCTCCAGGGGTCCACGTGCCCGGCTACTCTGCCCCAGAATGGGGCCTTCAGGCTGGGTAAAGGCCTGGTCTTTTTACCCCTGGTTCTATGGGGCTCCAGGGGTCCACGTGCCCGGCTACTGTGCCCCAGAATGGGGCCTTCAGGCTGGGTCAAGGCCCAGCCTTATTACCGCTGGTTCTACGGGGCTCCAGGGGTCCACGTGCCCGGCTACTGTGCCCCAGAATGGGGCCTTCAGGCTGGGTCAAGGCCCAGCCTTATTACCCCTGGTTCTACGGGGCTCCAGGGGTCCACGTGCCCTTCTCCTCTGCCCCAGAATGGGGCCTTCAGGCTGGGTCAAGGCCCGGCCTTTTTACCCCTGGTTCTATGGGGCTCCAGGGGTCCACGTGCCCTTCTCCTCTGCCCCAGAATGGGGCCTTCAGGCTGGGTCAAGGCCCGGCCTTTTTACCCCTGGTTCTATGGGGCTCCAGGGGTCCACGTGCCCTTCTCCTCTGCCCCAGAATGGGGCCTTCAGGCTGGGTCAAGGCCCAGCCCTATTACCCCTGGTTCTACGGGGCTCCAGGGGTCCACGTGCCCGGCTACTGTGCCCCAGAATGGGGCCTTAAGGCTGGGTCAAGGCCCGGCCCTATTACCCCTGGTTCTACGGGGCTCCAGGGGTCCACGTGCCCTTCTCCTCTGCCCCAGAATGGGGCCTTCAGGCTGGGTCAAGGCCCAGCCCTATTACCCCTGGTTCTACGGGGCTCCAGGGGTCCACGTGCCCGGCTACTGTGCCCCAGAATGGGGCCTTAAGGCTGGGTCTAAAGCCTGGCCTTTTTACCCCTGGTTCTATGGGGCTCCAGGGGTCCACGTGCCCTGCTCCTCTGCCCCAGAACGGGGCCTTCAGGCTGGGTCAAGGCCCAGCCCTATTACCCCTGGTTCTACGGGGCTCCAGGGGTCCACGTGCCCGGCTACTGTGCCCCAGAATGGGGCCTTAAGGCTGGGTCAAGGCCCGGCCCTATTACCCCTGGTTCTACGGGGCTCCAGGGGTCCACGTGCCCTTCTCCTCTGCCCCAGAATGGGGCCTTCAGGCTGGGTCAAGGCCCAGCCCTATTACCCCTGGTTCTACGGGGCTCCAGGGGTCCACGTGCCCGGCTACTGTGCCCCAGAATGGGGCCTTAAGGCTGGGTCTAAAGCCTGGCCTTTTTACCCCTGGTTCTATGGGGCTCCAGGGGTCCACGTGCCCTGCTCCTCTGCCCCAGAACGGGGCCTTCAGGCTGGGTCAAGGCCCAGCCCTATTACCCCTGGTTCTACGGGGCTCCAGGGGTCCACGTGCCCGGCTACTGTGCCCCAGAATGGGGCCTTAAGGCTGGGTCAAGGCCCGGCCCTATTACCCCTGGTTCTACGGGGCTCCAGGGGTCCACGTGCCCTTCTCCTCTGCCCCAGAATGGGGCCTTCAGGCTGGGTCAAGGCCCAGCCCTATTACCCCTGGTTCTACGGGGCTCCAGGGGTCCACGTGCCCGGCTACTGTGCCCCAGAATGGGGCCTTAAGGCTGGGTCAAGGCCCGGCCCTATTACCCCTGGTTCTACGGGGCTCCAGGGGTCCACGTGCCCTTCTCCTCTGCCCCAGAATGGGGCCTTCAGGCTGGGTCAAGGCCCAGCCCTATTACCCCTGGTTCTACGGGGCTCCAGGGGTCCACGTGCCCGGCTACTGTGCCCCAGAATGGGGCCTTAAGGCTGGGTCTAAAGCCTGGCCTTTTTACCCCTGGTTCTATGGGGCTCCAGGGGTCCACGTGCCCTGCTCCTCTGCCCCAGAACGGGGCCTTCAGGCTGGGTCAAGGCCCAGCCCTATTACCCCTGGTTCTACGGGGCTCCAGGGGTCCACGTGCCCGGCTACTGTGCCCCAGAATGGGGCCTTAAGGCTGGGTCAAGGCCCGGCCCTATTACCCCTGGTTCTACGGGGCTCCAGGGGTCCACGTGCCCTTCTCCTCTGCCCCAGAATGGGGCCTTCAGGCTGGGTCAAGGCCCAGCCCTATTACCCCTGGTTCTACGGGGCTCCAGGGGTCCACGTGCCCGGCTACTGTGCCCCAGAATGGGGCCTTAAGGCTGGGTCTAAAGCCTGGCCTTTTTACCCCTGGTTCTATGGGGCTCCAGGGGTCCACGTGCCCTGCTCCTCTGCCCCAGAACGGGGCCTTCAGGCTGGGTCAAGGCCCAGCCCTATTACCCCTGGTTCTACGGGGCTCCAGGGGTCCACGTGCCCGGCTACTGTGCCCCAGAATGGGGCCTTAAGGCTGGGTCAAGGCCCGGCCCTATTACCCCTGGTTCTACGGGGCTCCAGGGGTCCACGTGCCCTTCTCCTCTGCCCCAGAATGGGGCCTTCAGGCTGGGTCAAGGCCCAGCCCTATTACCCCTGGTTCTACGGGGCTCCAGGGGTCCACGTGCCCGGCTACTGTGCCCCAGAATGGGGCCTTAAGGCTGGGTCAAGGCCCGGCCCTATTACCCCTGGTTCTACGGGGCTCCAGGGGTCCACGTGCCCTTCTCCTCTGCCCCAGAATGGGGCCTTCAGGCTGGGTCAAGGCCCAGCCCTATTACCCCTGGTTCTACGGGGCTCCAGGGGTCCACGTGCCCGGCTACTGTGCCCCAGAATGGGGCCTTAAGGCTGGGTCTAAAGCCTGGCCTTTTTACCCCTGGTTCTATGGGGCTCCAGGGGTCCACGTGCCCTGCTCCTCTGCCCCAGAACGGGGCCTTCAGGCTGGGTCAAGGCCCAGCCCTATTACCCCTGGTTCTACGGGGCTCCAGGGGTCCACGTGCCCGGCTACTGTGCCCCAGAATGGGGCCTTAAGGCTGGGTCAAGGCCCGGCCCTATTACCCCTGGTTCTACGGGGCTCCAGGGGTCCACGTGCCCTTCTCCTCTGCCCCAGAATGGGACCTTCAGGCTGGGTCAAGGCCCAGCCCTATTACCCCTGGTTCTACGGGGCTCCAGGGGTCCACGTGCCCGGCTACTGTGCCCCAGAATGGGGCCTTAAGGCTGGGTCTAAAGCCTGGCCTTTTTACCCCTGGTTCAATGGGGCTCCAGGGGTCCAAGTGCCCTTCTCCTCTGCCCCAGAATGGGGCCTTCAGGCTGGGTCAAGGCCCGGCCTTTTTACCCCTGGTTCTATGGGGCTCCAGGGGTCCACGTGCCCTTCTCCTCTGCCCCAGAATGGGGCCTTCAGGCTGGGTCAAGGCCCGGCCTTTTTACCCCTGGTTCTATGGGGCTCCAGGGGTCCACGTGCCCTGCTCCTCTGCCCCAGAACGGGGCCTTCAGGCTGGGTCAAGGCCCAGCCCTATTACCCCTGGTTCTACGGGGCTCCAGGGGTCCACGTGCCCGGCTACTGTGCCCCAGAATGGGGCCTTAAGGCTGGGTCTAAAGCCTGGCCTTTTTACCCCTGGTTCTATGGGGCTCCAGGGGTCCACGTGCCCGGCTCCTCTGCCCCAGAATGGGGCCTTCAGGCTGGGTCAAGGCCCGGCCTTTTTACCCCTGGTTCTATGGGGCTCCAGGGGTCCACGTGCCCTTCTCCTCTGCCCCAGAATGGGGCCTTCAGGCTGGGTCAAGGCCCGGCCTTTTTACCCCTGGTTCTATGGGGCTCCAGGGGTCCACGTGCCCTGCTCCTCTGCCCCAGAACGGGGCCTTCAGGCTGGGTCAAGGCCCAGCCCTATTACCCCTGGTTCTACGGGGCTCCAGGGGTCCACGTGCCCGGCTACTGTGCCCCAGAATGGGGCCTTAAGGCTGGGTCTAAAGCCTGGCCTTTTTACCCCTGGTTCTATGGGGCTCCAGGGGTCCACGTGCCCGGCTCCTCTGCCCCAGAATGGGGCCTTCAGGCTGGGTCAAGGCCCGGCCTTTTTACCCCTGGTTCTATGAGGCTCCAGGTCCCCAGCAACCACCAAGAGGCAAAACTCGCTACGTGTGAAAGTGGGACTTTGTCATTTTTCTAAACTGGAGGCATGGTACTACCGGGGTGAAGCAAGTCCCATTGGAGGCTTGCTGTTAGCTTCCGGAGGATGGCAGGGGAAAAAGCAACAAAAGGGAACAGATGTCCCTTCATTTTGGTCCGGGGAAGGTACCCTGCGAATCCTGCCTGCCTGCGCCTGGAGGAACACCACTTAAAATCGTGGTTTCTGAAATGGGGGAAGCACGTGAAAAAAAACCTCCCAAGAAAGTGCTAAATGCACTATGCAGAAGGTGTCTCCATTGACTTTGAATGGGGAGGCCCCAGCAACTACCAAGAAGCAAAACTCAATCACGTCTGGCAAAATAGACAGGTCCCCAGCAACTACCAAGAGGCAAAACTCGCTACGTCTGAAAGTTGGACTTTGTCATTTTTCTGAACTGGAGGCATGGTACTACCAGAGTGAGGCTGAAATTTTTCTAAGTCCCACCAGAGGCATGGTACTACCAGAATGAAGCTGAAATTTTTCTAAGTCCCACCAGAGGCATGGTACTACCAGGAGTGAAGCTTACATTTTTCTAAGTCCCACCAGAGGCATGGTACTACCAGAATGAAGCTGAAATTATTCTAAGTCCCACCAGAGGCATGGTACTACCAGAGTGAATCTGAAATTTTTCTAAGTCCCACCAGAGGCATGGTACTACCAGAATGAAGCTGAAATTATTCTAAGTCCCACCAGAGGCATGGTACTACCAGAGTGAATCTGAAATTTTTCTAAGTCCCACCAGAGGCATGGTACTACCAGAGTGAATCTGAAATTTTTCTAAGTCCCACCAGAGCCTTATTGGTGGGTCTAACGCCCGGCCTTTTGACCCCTGGTTCTATGTGGTTCCAGGGGTCCAGATGCCCTGCCTTTTTACCCCCAGAACCGGGCCTTCTGGGCGGGTTACATCCTGGCCATTAGACCCCTGGTTCCTGGAGGTCCTGTCGCCTGTCACTGAAAATGAGGCGTGTACTCATTGAATTTTGAATCCTGTAGGCGGGGACCATGGGAATCGGTTTGTGGGTGGGGTACAACTGGTGTTGGCAGAGGAAGAAGGACGAGGTTGAGTGAAGATGGCGAAAAAGCGGAGATGTAGCGAACTGAGGCAGCTGGCGGTGGAAGAAAGCAGGTTTAGGAGTATTTCAGGAGATACTGCGGCAGGTGAGGGGGAAAGAGAAGGGAGAGTAGGTCGGAGATACCCAGCAAAGAAGAAGGGCAGAGGGAGCGGGTGTGGTGCGCACCATGTGCCTTCGAAGGACCGAGGGCACCAGCATGGCCCAGGTGAATCCGGTTCAGAGGGTCCCAGTGAACCAGACCCGGATACGTCAGACGAATGGCTGCCGTCTGTTTCGTCTGACACCGACACAGCCTCATCGCCGGAGCGGGAGCCAGATCGCTCCGATAATGGACGTGACAGAGGTAAGAATTAACCCCCATTCAGTCCTTGTTACATGAACACCATTTTCCTCCAGTTGTATTATGGGCACCTGTTGCTAATCATTATGGTAATTATGTGTTACAGGTGGTGGGTCCAGCAGGGCCCCCATCCCTCCTCGTGGTGGAGGACAAAGAAAGAAAGGTGTGTCAGCTAGGGGCTGGGACCACGACCAGGACCAGGACCAGGGCTGGTGTCAAGCCGGCTGGGAACCCCTGGGGTTGGCGTTTACTGCAACACCGGGCCCTCAGAACGCTGCGGCGGACTTAGACTCCAATGAGCCGGCCGATTACCTAGACCTGTTTGTGACAGATGAGCTGCTGCAGCATATTCGCGCTCAGACCAACTTGTATGCTCGTCAGTACTTTGAAGCCAACCCTGAGGCGCTACCACACAGCAGAGGTAATGCCTGGAAGCCAGTGTCAGTCCCAGAACTGAAAACATTCTTTGCACTGAGTTTCCTCACTGGCTACATCAAAAAGCCAAGCCTTGACTTATACTGGAGTGTAGAGGAAATAGATGCAACACCATATTTCAGCCAGACAATGTCCAGGAACAGATTTCAAATTATATGGCGGTTCCTCCATTTCAATAACAATGCCACACAAAATACTGCTGATAAAATGTACAAAGTCCGCCCAGTGTTAGATTATCTTGTTGGGAAATGCAAAGAACTGTACCAGCCAGGAGAAAACATTTGCATTGATGAGGGCATGATGCAGTGGCGGGGGCGCCTATCGTTCCGAGTGTATAACCCACAAAAGCCGGTGAAGTATGGTATAAAATCGTACATTCTGTGTGACTCTGCGACAGGGTACTGCTTCAACTTGCGGCCTTATGTGGGTGAAGGTAGTACTCTGCCAGAGATAGTGTTCTCTCTGCTTGATCGTCTCCAGGGTCATGGTTATACTGTCTACATGGACAATTTCTATAATTCTGTGTCCCTGTGCGAACGCTTACTGAGAGCACAGACAAACGTCTGTGGAACCCTCAGGAAAAACAGGGGAGAGCCATTGATCATCCGGGATATCAAAAAGTCTGACCTGGGGGCAGGGGAACGAATTGTGCGGCACAACGGGCGCATGATGGTGGTAGCTTGGCAGGACAAACGAATCGTGAAGATGGTGACAACCTGCCACCAAGACAGAATGGAAGGGGTTGATGTGTGGCAGAGGGGGCAGAGACATAAAGTGACCCAGTTTAAACCAGTGTGTGTGATCGCCTACAACTCCAACATGAATGGCGTGGATAAACTGGACCAGAATGTGGCCTACTACCCCTTCATAAGGAGGTCCCTAAACTGGTCAAAGAAGTTTGTGGCTTACATGTTCCAAATTGCCATGTTTAACGCATATGTTCTTTATAGGGCCAGAAATCCACAACAATGTAAGTCACTTTTGGAGTTCACACGCAGGGTCGTGAGGATGTGGTCAGGGAAGCAGCATGGGGTGCTGGAGGCGGAGACGGCCCAGGCAGACGAAGCACACAATCCCAGAGCACCGTACAACATGGACCCTGAAAGTAGGCTGGATGGCAACATGGCGAGGCACAGGCTGGAAAAGCTGATGCCCACCCCCAACAAGACCAGGCCAACACGGAGGTGTCGTGTCTGTGCGCGCAGCGGCCGCCGCAGTGAGACCAGGATGTGGTGTGTTTCCTGCCGTGTGGCGTTACATGCAGGACATTGTTTTACAGCATATCACACACAGAGAAATAGTACACTGACTAGGGCATGTTTATGAATAAATGACTGTTTTTCTATCAAACACCTTGTTTTATGTGTTGTTTTTGTTGTTTCATAGAAGTCTACACTTTCTGTGTTCATAAAGTCATAAAACTCAATATTCTTTGGTTCTAAAAAAATCACTCAAGATTCTCCAAAACTGCTGGCACTGTGAGGCTGGCTGTTCAGAAAATAGCTGGCAGTGAATGAGTTAATCTGAAATGAGATTTATCTGTAAAATTCTTCTTTGACCTTGACCTACTGAATAGTCTTCAAGAACCTGTAGAGTTCTGACGCTGATCTGCTACTGTTCTTTGTAACAGCTAACTCTCTTATTTCCTGTTATTTATTTATTCACCAAGTTAGAACTGTGGATGAAAATTAGCACTGACGCTAACTCCGACATATTTAAATTTTTATCCTGAAATGAAATGTAGAAATGTATTCGATAATGTACATTATCCCACCTAAATAAATACATAAATAAATCTAGTACCGTATATTAAGGTGCAACATATACAGATTAAAAAACAACAACTCCAGTTTACAGCTCAAAAACCAGGTTTCAGGGCTTAGACTTAAATACAGACCTTCTCGCCTTTACTGCCTGGTGTTCCAGGATCACCAACTTCTCCAGGGTATCCATTTAGTCCCTTTTAGAAACAGAAAAAAAGATTCAGCAAACCAACCAAAAGCTCTTTTCAGTTGATTGGTTATAACATTTCTAACCAATAAACAGAACGTAAGCAATTATATCAAAGTTAATAAATAAAATATGCTCAGGTATTTTATGTATATATTTGTATATCATTAGTGGGTGTGATCGGTGTCAGAACTGTTGCTTTGAAGCATTTAGTTTGCCCATTTGATTTTTTTCTTTAAAAAGTTTTAGAGGTGGAAGTGACCATATTTGGGCATAAAGGGTGGAGTTGTCTCAATCATTACTTGCACTTGTTTTTCTTCATTTGCTAATTGTTAATTGTTGAATGTGTCTGTTATGTGTTTTAACTCCTGTAACTTTGTGTTGTATTTACTGCTGCCTATCTTGACCAGGACTCCGTTATAAAATATGTTCTTAATCTCAGCGTGATTTAAAACACACGAATAAATAAAAAAGGTTGAAGTCTTGATCAGTCATTAAACAACAATTGTCCACCTGTAAACTATTTGCAGATGGACCAGATAATTACCAAGAGGGTTAAAATAAAAGAGGTGAGCCCAAGATTTATAAAATGTTTTAATAATGTGTGTAAAGTGTTCATCTATAGGTGAAAAGCTTTAACCCTAGTGGTCATCTGTAGTACTGCACTATTAATATTCTTCTGCATTAGCTTTGTGAACTGGCTTCCTTTAAAGGTGTCATTCCACTGAAAACCACTTTTCCACGCTCCTATTGGAATCTGATAGTTCATCCCGAGTTACCAACACATGTTGTGTTTGAATGTGGTTTCTCACCTCCACTGGCTGTAATTCCCATTCATAGAAAACACTCCCACACCAGACCTTTCTGTGTGGAGTTTACATATTCTCCCCGTGTCTGTGTGGGTTTTTGTCCAGTTTCCTCCCACCATCCAAACACATGCACTGATAGGTAAATTGGTTAATCTAAATTGCCCATAGGTGTGAAAGTGAGTGTGACTGTTTGTCTATATATGTTCAGCCCTGAGATGAACTGGCGAATCATACAGGATGTACCCCACCTTCACCCATTGTAGCTGGATTAGACCCCCTATTCAGAATAAAGTGGGTTCAGGTGGTGAGAAGAGACGAGAAAACAACACAGAGAAATGAGTGACTCAGAAAAAGCCTGTCCACAATACGTCATGTGGATATTGGCGTTACCCATGTGGGGTTAAGCCTGTCCTCCTTTGCAGTGAATCTGAACCAGCATTAGCATTAGCATCTACAAGACGAGACGGCGTTACAGTTGCTGCACAAACTTGAAAAAAATGGCGGATCAAACTGGTTCATGTGCTCTCTGTGGAAATAAAACATTGTTTTTTTTCCCTGCACATTTTCAAAACAAGCGACGGCACGAAACCTAGCTGGATGTTCCTCTGGTAAGGTAAACACACACAGAGTGAGAGGGGAGGGGGGCGTGTTCCTTCATGCATTCATTCTCTGAGCCAATCAGAGGCGCCCAATTACCGCGTTATGGACATGTATGCAGAAGTACTGTTAAACTCTGTTGTTCGAGCTCAAGTCATTTTTCTACCCTCCAAAAACAGTTTGAATCAAAGCAATCTGGAGGTTTTTTTTAAACAGAACCAACACACAATGCTTTCAATAACAATGATGAACACAGTAATGAAATAACAATGGAATGACACCTTTAATTTGACCAAACTCAAAACAAGCAGTCAAATCTTTAACCACTACAGTGTCTGCAGATATTCAACTACTGTAAATGTGACCATATACATAAAGCACTCGACTCACCGTGTCACCTGGATCACCTTTGCAACCTGGAGCTCCGACTCTGCCCATTTTACCCTTGAAATAAAATCAGTCAATAACAAATATATATATACAGAACATACTAAAAAACCTTTACCTGTGTACAATCCTACCTTTTGTGCATCAGTTCCATCTCTGCCTTGTAAACCTGCTGCACCCTGTCAGACAAGACACAGATATAACTATACATACCGATTCTATTAATTGTATACAGTTTGTTTTTTTAAAGATATATTTATGTACCTTTGCTCCAGCTGTTCCAATGTCCCCCTGTTAAGATAAAATACAGCAATAAATTCAACAACCTGTTCTTCGCTTGGCTTAATTCAACACAGGTAGAGAAAATATATTAACATTTAGCTCTTACCTTTTCACCTTTGCGACCAGTATCTCCCTAAATAATGGCAAAAATAGATTTTATTCAGATACGGCAGATTAAGAGGATGACATAATTGGTATGAGGTCTACCAATTGCTTTCACCTTAGGGCCCGGTCGTCCAATTGGACCTTCAATGCCAGGATCACCCTGTAAAAAACAAATACTCAGCGTTAGAAGTGTTATTTTTACATAAACAAGGCTTCACGTAGTCAAAATGCTACTATTTCAGTGCTTGTTAGTTTCCTTTTTGTTGACTTACCTGTCTACCTTTTGCTCCTTTTAGTCCTGGACCACCTCTCTCTCCTTTAACACCCTGTCAAAATGATGAAAAATAATCACATCTTTTGTAGAAGCACAAATACACAGCACTATGTATTTTCTATGTTTTCTTGATAATAACCAAAACCACTTTAGTTCTTACAACAATATATCTACATCTGTCTATCTGTCTGTCTTTCTGGTTGGTACTTACTTTTTGTCCTGGACGTCCTTTTTGTCCAGGGATCCCAGGTGTCTCATAGCATGAGGGCTTATAACACTAAACCAGAATCAAAGAAAAATATAAGATAATATAATAAATATGGAAATACACACAAATCTGATGGTTAAATGTTTTACTTGTTTGTTTTTTTCTTCCCTAATATACATGTTAGAGGAATTTCATATAGAGCTATGATCATCGCTCTGGAACAGGGTCAGTCTAGACACATCAGACCACATGACTTTTTTTTCTCCATTGAAACACCGTCCAATCTTTATGCTTTCAGTCAAACTGATGGTTATTTAAGGAATGAGAAGCAAATCACTGCTTCAGTTAAAGTTAAAGAACTTGTTTCTTACCCAATGGAAGGATAGTAAATGTTTACTTAGTTAAATCCAGGTGTTTTTTTGACCAGACAATATGTAGAGAACATGTCTTAATGACAATTTGTTCATATGGTTGCATGCATTGATAATGTAAGACCATGATGAAATAATAATAATAATAATAATAATCAGTCCTTTAAAATATGTTACTTCATAAGAGTAATCTAACAGAGTATAGTGCAAAGTATATTTAAGGGTATGTATTCTGTAATCTTTAAAGTAACATGCACTCACACATTTTTCTTACCTCTAAATAAGCTTGATGTTTCTGTAAACAAAACCGAAAATGAGTTAATGTAGATGAAAAGTCTATGAGCATATCAATTTAAATAAAAGAAGAAAATAATTGAAATTACCATAATTTTTATGATACGGTCAATGGTACCAGTCATTATTTGTGGTTTACTATTAACAATATCGACAACTATGTAGTCGTCTCGGTAGACATCAGAGGGAGAACTGGACAACTCTTTCATTCCTAATTCATCAAAAACCCTGGACGCTGCTACCCCCAAAAATTCGGATCCCATGCTCCCTGGCTTTCTCCACCATCGCCTTCATGCCCCCACATGGATTTCCTGTTACGTGTCCATCACTGATGACTACGGAGAACAGAACGGCGTTTGTTCCAGAGTAGTGTTGGGTCATTTGTTGCGTCATGTTTTTGAGGGCGCAGTCCGTGTAGGTGCCTTTGCCCAGGTACACGATCTTATCCACCTTCCTGATGAAGTTGGTCTTTGTTGTGAGGGGGCTGATCTCCTCTTGGGTCTGGGAGTAGTGCAGACCTCCTATGGACCAGCTGATCATGACCTGCCCAAGGTAGTTCTCATCATCCAGCTTCTGGACAAAGATCTTTGTGAATTCTTTGATGAATTTCAGAAGTTCTCCAGGTGGAGACACTTGCAAAGCGATGGTCTCTGAGGTGTCGATGGTAAAAAACACCCTGATGGGACATTCGATCTCCTCTGTGGACAACAGGGCATCACTGATTATGCTAACTGTCACAAAAGGCTATTTGTAAGACTGTAGAGCAGGGGGAGGTCTTGTTCCATTGGCAGATTTAATTAAAACAAAAATACCTTGTATTAATTTTGTTTTTACTTGTTTTTAGGGGGGCATTTTTCTCGTGTACAGCTGTAGTAAAATAGACCACCAAAAGTAATCAAAAACAATAGTTATGCAATCAAGTACTAACTTTTGTGACTAAGAAGAAAACATAGGATGTCTAAAAGCATTGCACTTGTCACTACTGTACAGTACTATAGCTATTGATGTAAGAACTGAACTGATTTTGGTTATCAAGAAAAACATGGAAAATGGATAGATATCAGCTCTGAAATTAAACTCTTATGAGCTATTTTTGTTATCATTATATTTGTCCAAACAAATACACCTTTAGTTGTACCAGGCATTAAAATGAACAAGAAACTGAAGAAAACAAGGGTGGTCTAATGTTTTTTTTTATGTAAATGTACATGGAGCATCTTTGCATTTAATAAGTACAAACATATTTAAAAATAGGGACTGACTGATCAGGTCTGATATGAAATCAATTATCACTGATTTAAAAAAAAAACCAATCAATAACTGATATTTCCCACCAGTAAATGTTTGTGGTTAAAATAAAAAATTAGGTGCAGCACAAAATTTGTAGAAATTAAACACAGAAAATGCAAAATGCAAACAATATTTATTTGGAAGGATGGAATAAGAGATCAATGGAGTGGGATAACATTGGTCGGGACATGGGCACTGCACTGGTCTGTATAGATATCGATTTTATTTTAAACATATTAGGTTACTGTTGTAGTAATGAGGAACCTGAATTAAAAAAACAAAACAAAACAAAGCTCTTAATTTACTGGCAGCCTACATTCCTATCCTTATCTATGGTCATGAGCTGTGGCTAATGACCAAAAGAATGTGATCACGATAACAAGTGCTGGAAATACTTTCTTTTTTTATCTGCTGGGTGGGGAGTTCACACTGATGCAAATAAGTGGAGGGAGGGGCAGACTGTAAATAATAAGCAAGTACTATATTAATTAGGGATGAACATTTTATTTGCTCTTTTGAGTTGAATAATCTAACAAATTTAAGATGATTAGTCATGATTAAGACATGGAAATAAAACAAACTTACACAAGAAGAATAGTCGATACTGAAAATTGAGGTGAGTATTTTGATTTATTTACAAATCCTAGTAATTATTTGCATCAGATCTGCATATCTTTAATGTTAATATTGATAGATGTAAGATATATAAAACAGATGACACTGTTATCTGGGAAAATGTGAATCTCTTCTCTAATAACCTGTATTTATCCTCTATTTTATCAGATCAAACATTCACTATTTTGTGATTGTGTAAATTATTAGTAACATTTGAAAAACAAAAAAGTTTTTTTGCTGAAAGGTTAAATTCATTAAATCATTTGGTATCAGGCAAATTGCTCACAGCACCATAAGATTGATTACATGTCATGAGTTTCTCAAGGATGAAATGAGGAAAAAAACCATGCATTTATTTCCTAGTACTTTATTTACAATCCTTCCAGTTTAATAGAAAAATCATGAGAAATATTGTTGAAATATTACTACTATCACTGCCATCATAAAGGCATTTCCAACACTGTTTTGGGTTAGTTGACACGAGTTACAATTCTACTGCAGTTGTATGACATATTGATCACATTGATTTACTAATAATCAGTATCCTATTGTCACTGTTTTAAAGTAATGGCTTAAATCATAATTTTCAAGTTATAAAAAGAGCTTGAATAAATATAGAATATAAAGAAACCAAATATAGAGTTTATAATTATTTATGTTTTATTTTTATCTGACAATGAGGCCAATATTTTAACAAAGAGCCAAAATATGACAATACTGTAAAATGAGTATTTACAGATTTATTTTAAATAGCAGTTTAAAAATTTTTTTTTTATCTAAAGTTTATATTTCACAATAAATTTAACAGATTTTGTGCAGCACAGTCCATTTACCAATTTACCATTTACATCTGCAGCACAACCAGACTACATGGGAGCATACAGGCTTTTGTAATGTGTAATACGATATAAGTTATTAGAACAGCCTTTTTTTCTTCAATTTATTGTTCATTTTAAGGCCTGATACAATTAAAGGTACATTTGTTTGAATAATATAATAATAACAACAAAAATAGTTACGAAAAGTTTAATTTCAGAGCTGATTTCTATCTATTTTCCATGTTTTCTTCTCTGTCTGTTTTAGTCATGTGATAGTACTTGCTTGCATAACCCTTATTTCTGGTGACTTTTGGTGGTCTAATATTTTTTTTCTGTGACTGTAAAAGGAAAGCCACTACAGACCTAAAAGGAAAATAGTACATCAGTCTATCCCAAGGCTGCATTAGATAAATCCAAACACAACATTCAAAGTAAATACATCCACTCACTCTCACAGCCGCTTGGGGGCAAAGGTGGGCGTGGAGGCGGGGTTGGTTCTGGACTATCCCCTCGTCCAGGCACCGGTCTGGGCCCCCGAGGGCCGACTTGCCCGAGTGCAGCTTGGAGTGCGCATAGAAAGATGAGCCCTGAAGTCACCACCATTTTCCTACAAGTGGTCCTGGACTCCCCTGAAATAAACCCATATACAGAGGAACCAGTAGGACTGTTGGTGAAAGTCTTCTTTTTACTCTAAAGTTAAATGCAGGAAATAGCTGTCAGACAAGTGAGTCTTCACAGAAGGCGTCTCCAAAGAGCTTAGGAATGTTTATCGTTGTTTTAAACAATGTCAGAGAAAAAAAAAACCCTGCTGTGTGGAAAAAGAGGACAATATTTAAATTCTATCTCAAATGGAATTTTTTGTAGCTGCAATCACTGGTGGAAGAACTATTCCTATCTTTTACATCATACCAAACTGACAAAATATTCACCCCCACAAGTAAAACCATGGATACCACACTGTGAAAACAATTTGTTAGATGAAATGAGATGAACTTTATTTACACCCTAAGGCAGGGGTGTCAATCTCATATTAGTTCAAGAGCCACATTCAGCCCAATATGATCTGAAAAGGGTCAGACCAGTAAAATAACAACAGTAAAAAGAGTCAAATTATGTTATGATAATGTTTACATCTATAATGTTTCCATCAAAATGTAAATAACATCGACAACTTGACATGTCTTAAGAAAAACAAGTGCAATTTTAACAAATGTCTGCTTCAGTCTATCAGTTTGTCATTGGCACATGCACAGAACAACTTACATTTCAATTACAAATACACAAAACCTCATGTAACAGGCAGAATATTAGTAAAATTACAATGACTTCTCTTCAGATATTTCAGGTGGTTCATATTTGTTCAGGTATTTATTCAGGTTTTTGTAAAAAAAAAAAAAAAAAAAAGGGTTGTTAACCCTTTGGGCGCCCCATTTTTTTTCAATGTTGACATATTTTTTACATGAATATTTCAAAGAGCTGTTGCACAAAAGTGGTAAGAGATAGAGCTTTGCTCCAAATTACAAATTTGTAGGGCAGGACCTAAAGTATATTTTTAAGATATTTTTGTAGATCTAATTTGCATATTATGACATCATCATGACGTCATCAGTAGGCGGACAGCTGAAATTAAGGAATTTCACAGTGGGAGAGACTCTGGATCAATCAAATTGGGATGTTTTGCTTAAAAATTTAATGTTTTGTCATCTACTGAGTGTCTGTGACATTGTTGTTGCTTAAAATACTGTTATTTACTTTAGATGCATCCGTAGTGAGCATCCAAGAAAACATTGATGACATATGTTGACTGCTCGGAATTCTGTTGAAATTTCTCTTGTGTGTCTGGCCATAAAATAAGGTAATTTTAGACAATATGCATGGAAAAAAGAGAAAATACTTCATATATTATCAAGAGGGTTGAAATATCATATTTGAGTATCAATAACTCTAGCTAAGAATCCTTTTTAGCTTTATTATTATATTTATATTTCAGGAACTGATTTTATATTTCAAAGAACTGATTCAAAATACAATTCAAAATATTATTTACATGGCAAAGAACTGATTCAAAATATTATTCAAAACAATGAAACATGTAGGCCTAAGAACTACACAAACATGCCAAATATTCATCCATACACATGCCTCAGGGGGTCACTCAGAAATCAGTTCTATTCTATCTATCCGACATCTCAATCCTCTTGCTCCAGATCGAAAACGTGATCCTGAAGCACCACACTGCACATTTACGCAAAAGTTTTCCTGGTCAGATTCCTCACTATCACTGCTACTACTTCGGTCAAAATCATCAAATGTTGGATCTTCAGGTTCAGAATCCGAGTCAGCTAAGACCTGACACAATGCCTCATGAACCGTGAACCTCTTTTTTGCCATTTCGTCTGTTTGATGAATAACTTTAGTCAGCAATGCGAGAGCAGCCGCCTCCGTAATACTCCGGAATAGCTCTGAGCGAGCGCTTCGAGGTGCGGTCATTTACCAAGGCATTTCCTGGAAAACTTTTCATGGGGGCAGGGCCTAAATTTGTGCTCGGGAGACAGATTTGCATGTCTGCCACCTAATAGTATGGAGTATGAACTGCATTCAAATCGCAGTTAGATGAGAGAGTGGATTAAACAGAGCACCGCCGCTTGGCGCAAATTTGCGACTTGGGCGCCCAGAGGGTTAATATGAAGATGTTCATGTAATGTGACTTTTTTACATTAAAATTAGCAGTTTTCATATTTATAGGTAATTAGGAACATATTTTACTGGTCCCAACCCAGTTAAAGTCTTATTATTCTGTATGTAGAGCCTGAATTAAAATAATTTTTACACCGTTAATATCTTCATTGTTATTCATCCTACAGGCCAGATTGGACCCTATGTCGGGCCACATTTGGCCCCCCGGCCTTATGTTTGATATCTGTGCCCTTAGGGAAATATTCACAATAGTAAGTTAGAAATATGCATTGTGGGTCAAATTAAAAACATTAATGTTTGTACAGTCTGATGGAGGAGGAGGCATCTTCTGATCTTACATGTAAAATTTCTGTAAACTTATTAAGTATCTCTCTAGAAAATATATTCAGTATCAAAAGTAAATATAAGCTACAGTGGAGGAAAATTGTCCCTGTCAATGTTTCTTTATTATATATTCATTATAGTGCCGTTAAACTTCATTTTCACCATGTAGTTTCAATGCGTAATAATTTAATAGGGCTACTATATTCATGTTTCTTTATTGGCAGACTTCGTGGCAATGCATTGTGGGTCTCCCAGGACTTTGAGGAACCCATAAAGTAAACACTTAATCCTTCCGTTTATTACAAGTATCAAAACATCCCTGAAGATGCATGAGTTTCACTGGAGCTGAAGGAGATGCAGATGTGGAACTAGTGGAGTAAAACGTATAAGACAAAATATGTGCTTCAATACAAAAGTACAAGTAAAAGTATATATTTACATTCCATCACAGTCCTGCACCTGTTCAGTATAAAGCCTGAAGGTCTTGTATCACAGTAAGTGTGAGTTTGGTGTTGCTGCTGCTGCTGCTGCTGCTGCTGCTGCTGCTGATGATGATGATGATGAAGAAATTTTACATCCAGTATCAAGTTATTACAACACAAGACAAACATTTGATGTTCACTTCTACATAAACCATACACTGAAAGCAGAACTAAACAACTCTGACCTGCTTGTGTTTGACCAACTTATTTGTTTATAGATGTAAAAACATTATATAATAATAAACAAATATTCCATAGGGGAGGATATAGTTGATCCTGATCCTGAACTCTTAAATCCAGGGCGTCACTTTAGTACAGGAGCCATATTATTTAACATAATTAACATCATTTCAAGTGGGCCAAAGCAGTAAAATAGTAACAGTTAAAAAGTAAAGTTATATTATGATAATGTTTACATCTACAACGTTTCCTTAACATCTGAATAATAGGGACTTAAAATGTCTCAAAAATAACAAGTGCAATTTTATCAGTATTCTGCATCAGTTTATCTCATTATCATTTACACCATGGCTCAGTTGGTTGAGCAGGTTGTCTATTAACCAATGGGTTGGCGGTTTGAGTCCTGGTCTGTCCTAGTCAGTCTGTTGTGTCCTCGGGCAAGACACTTTACCCCCCTTGCCTCCAGTGTTGCTCACACTGGTGTATGAATGTTCGGTGGTTGTCGGAGGGACCGTAGGCACAAAATGGCTGCCACGCTTGTGTCAGTCAACTTTGGCTACATATGTAGTTTACCACCACCAGAGAGAGCATGTGAGAGTGAATGAATAATGGATTAATAATGTAAAGTGCCTTGAAAACTGCTATATAAATCTAATCCATTATTATTATTATTATTATTATTATTATTATTATTATTATTATTATTATTACAACTTAAATTACTATTAGAAATGCACATAACATTTAGTAACAAGTAGAATATTGGTAAAATTGCACTCACTTCTCTTAAGACATTTCAGTTTGTTCATATTTGTTCAGGTTATTCACATTTTTGTAAAAGAGTAGTCTGTCAATGTAAACATTTTCATGTAATTTTACTTTTTTATGCTAAAGCAAAGACAAAGTGTGTAGTTGTCATTACTTAAATGATTATAACAATAATATTTTACGAGTCTTACCCACTGGAGATCATATTGGTTTATATATGGAACTTTATTCCAGTTAATTTTGCGCCATTGGTTGTTAATAACTATCTTCAGTGTAATTTTTGTGTTTCATAAATTCATCCCAAGGGCCGAACTCTACCCTTTGGTGGACTGGATTTGGCCCCTGAACTGCATGTTTGACACCTGTGTTCTAAATTATGCCTTTTAAATGCACTTTAAAATCACATTTTATCGCTAATGATTTTAATGTCAATTACAATTTTAATGTCTTATTTTAACTTTCACTTATTTTAAATATATTTTTATGCCTCTCTTGTGATGCTTTTCTGTTTTATGTGAATAACCTTGAATAGTCCTTCACATGAAATGTGCTGAACAAATAAATGTGCTTTGTTTTATAGTACTGATTAACAGATATTTCCTCATCTGTATTTATTAATTGAGAAGATCCATTTTATGAGTCTGTGAATAAACACTGATATCTATCTATCTATCTATCTATCTATCTATCTATCTATCTATCTATCTATCTATCTATCTATCTATCTATCTATCTATCTATCTATCTATCTATCTATCTATCTATCTATCTATCTATCTATCTATCTATCTATCTATCTATCTATCTCATACTATTTAACATTATCTAACTAAATAACTAATGGAGAAAATACTTGTTTAGTTGAAATACTTGTAATTCAGAGTACTTATACTAACTTATACTCAAGATAAATAATCTGAATACTTCTGTCATCTCTCACTCAAATGAAAGCAAGTAGATTTTTTTTCTCTTTGTGGTGTTTTATCAGCCAAAATGATCAGTAAGGATGTAAATCTAATCTGAGTTTCAGACCCAAAGGAAACGCAACATCTTTCTTTTAGGGTCTTAGTTTGTTAATTCTGTGACTCCTCAGGATAAATACACTTAAAAAAAAAATATTTTCACCTGGAAAACACACAAGCCCGAGTTAAAACAGAGAAGATTGATGGTGAGATGCATTTTGTTTGTGTACACGCTCATATTGCAGCAAACACTTGGGAAAGTTGTCATAAAGTTGTGGTTTACTTACCGAGGCGAACGCACTGAGGCTGTAAAATCCAAACTGAGACTTCAGGTTCTCGGGAAATTCAAGCAATTTTCTACAAACTGTAAACTGAAGATAAACATCTCAAACGGAAGGCTCCATATCAGCGCGCTGGACTCGGTCAGGGTCAGGTCTCCGTCCACGGACGCCCGGAGTTATCTTCCTGCTTTGCGCATGCGCGGAGGATGATCAATGTTCAGGTCAGCGTGTGTTTGGAATATCAGCAGGAGAAATCAGCAGGGAATTAAAGGATGGTGTTACTGCTGTGAGTCGGTGGTTTCACGTAAACACAACAGGCCACAATAGTGAATTTATCCACATGTGACAGAATGTGTGTGCAAACTGTTCACTGCCTCATAGCCTTACATGGAGAAAACAGAGCACACTCATGGACTGTTTATGCCTCAAGACCATACAACATTAAACACGTCAAGTCGGAATTTTAACTGCTGCAACCATCCAAATGTCTACTTCATATACCATATGGAATCAAGCCCAAAAAGTAAACAATTAGATGCTGATAAACACAACAAATGTATTGTCATAAATAAATAAAATAGAAGAGCTCTCAGTACACAGATGTCATCTTAAACCAGTGGTTCCCAAAGTTTGTTGGCTCATGATCCTATTTTAACATCACAAATTTCAGGCAACCCTAAATATTCCAAACTGAGACTTTTTTTTTGTCTTTTAGCAAAAATTCTTATTCTTTTTGATCATGTAATAGAGGACATTTAATCTATAGTAATATAATATTATGGATGAGAGAGAGAGACACAGACAGACAGATAATTTTTTTTAATTATCAGTCCAGAAAATTTCCTCTGGTGTTAGGAAACATCACTTTGTAATAATGGAAGGAGTTGGAGAACAGACTTTGAATAGAGGTTTTTAATTTTGTTATAACGTGATAAACTGATTTAATCATTTGACAGCCTTTGTGGAGGCAACAGAAAACTTTGTAAATCTGTTATTGTTGTTTTTTTTCTTAGAGTTTTGCAGAGCACACAAGTGTTTTTGGGTTGTTTTGAGTGTGTGTTTGTGTGTGTGTGTGTGGGGGGGGGCTGAGAGACTCTTGAATTCTTCATTGCTTCTCTTTTTATTCCTCTATAAACACCATAAACTGTATATAAAGATTAGAGGGACTGTGATATCACTGTGATTTGGGGTGGCCATGGCTCAGTTGATAGAGCAGGTCATCCAATAACCAGGTTGGTAGTTTGAATCCTGCTCTGTGATGCTCAGTCTGTTATGTCCTTGGGCAAGACACTTCACCCTCCAGTGTAACTCACACTG
Source organism: Siphamia tubifer (assembly GCA_020466265.1). Classification (NCBI taxonomy): domain Eukaryota; kingdom Metazoa; phylum Chordata; class Actinopteri; order Kurtiformes; family Apogonidae; genus Siphamia; species Siphamia tubifer. Next base: position 39,928,172 of record CM035803.1, on the reverse strand, counting down.
GTGTATGAATGTTCGGTGGTGGTCAGAGGGGCTGTCGGTGCAAAATGGCAGTTATGCTTTTGTCAGTGTCAGGGCAACTGTGGCTATATATGTAGTTTACCACCACCAGAGGGAGCATGTGAGAATGAATGAATAATGGGTCACTAATGTGAAGCACTTTGAGAGGCCAAAAAAGCACTACATAAATCCAATCCATTATTATTATTATTATCACCCACTGATTTCTGAATGACCACTTTGAAACCAGTAGTTTCTAATGTGTCATGTCATCTTGACATGTCATCTTCATCTTCATCTCAGAGCTAAAGTAACAAAATGCAGGATAATTCAAAGTTATCATTGCAAGTGTTGAGAATAAACAGTGTTGAATTAATAATTAAACTTCATTTTCACCATGCAGTTTAATTCTAGCAATGCATAAACATTTAATAAAGTTATAATGTTCATGATTCTTCACTGGTTGATTTCATGACAATGCTTTGTGGGTCTTCCAAGACTTAATCCATAAAATAAACACTTAATTCTTCAGTTTATTACAAATATCAAAATATCCTTGAATACGTATATTTTTTACTGGATGTCAAGGAGATGCAGATATGTTACATTTCATCACAGTCCTGGATTGTGATGGAATGTACATTTTACAGTATCCTCAGTCTTCAGTCATTCTTTCATATATTTTTCTTCTAAGATAATTTTCTATTTTCAATTTAACTTCCTTTCAATTTATTTAATGATTGCTTCCTCTCAATATTCGCTGGGTGATAATGAAACTGCACATTTGAACCTGATGACACTAACACTGGAGCTCAAGCTTTTATTTCACTGCCCTGAGACGCATTGCCTCTTGAAGGACGTTATTTCTTTTAGACACTGCAGATAGATTATTACAGATGACCCTCCTGTCTTTTCATGCTTCCATGATTTTATGCAGTATTTAATAAATCAAGGGCAAGGAAGTGTCTTTTCTACAGGAACTGTCGCAAGGTCATTGACTGGTCCCTGTGATTGAAACATTATGCTTCATTTAACTTTAGTATTTAAAAGCATGAACAAGATATGCATTGGTGAAAATATTATGCATGGTGTGAAGTGTGAAGTGTTGAACCTTACAGCGAGTTTTCCTGTAGCTCGGATTCACAACATTAACACAAATGGCTGAATTATTGCAACCTTCGTTGTCTGTGTATGATGAATATATTAATGTGATATATGTTTTTATCAGTGGATAGTAATAATTCACATCTTTATCTCCAGAATCATGGATGCTGCCATTGGTGCGTGAATGCACCATATTTAAGATAGAGAAATCTGCTTGCAGGCTTGTCATGAGGTGTCAGGAAATATATATATATTAAAAAAATGTGAGCCTCAACTAAACCAGTTATTGTTTATATAGTTCTTTGACATGCACATTACTTTGGGGATTCAGCTACGCATATTATTTTATCCTCAGTAGGAGGAAGCTCACTGACTACAAAAAGAGTGAAAGTTTACAATATGATGACATATATACAGGAGGTATAAAAACAGCTTGTCTCGAGAAAACAATATTTTTCCAGTAAATTTTGCTGATTAAAACTTTGTCAAAAATGAGCTGAAACAAACTGAGCTGCTTTAGATTCGGTGAGAAGGTGCTGCAACTGTGCAAACCTGCATTCACAATACAAACACCACAGTACATGTATTTTCAAATGAGGGGGCTTTGGGAATACTGCAATTTCAGATTAGACGTCTACAGGTAAATGCCCCAGTTTGAGAGCTGCATTTTAATCAGGTCACATGCTGTAGTGTGACATTTTGTAACTAACAGTAGGAATGCATTAGTGTACACTGCTGCCTGTTTATTGGCATTCGACTGCAGTAAGCCTAAGAATTCCCTCATCAGGGGCTCAATTAAGAGGAATGCAGTGATACTGTCATTGACCTGCTCACACAGTGCTGGGGCTGTTTAAAGAGCACCCAAATGTGTGGAGGTTGGGTGTGCATTTCTGAGGAGATGCTGAGTGAGCAAGCGAGCGATTAAGAGAGAGCCAGGCAATCTGAGATTTTCCCTTCTGGGTAGCAGGCGTTTAAAACGACTGCTGCATCCAGATGAACATTTACAGGTAGAGTGGCTGTGCATCAAACGTTACATTGACCTCCATAAATAGGGTCTTATGTATTAGTATTATGATGACAATGTGAACTGCACACATTTACATGCACAGATGTCTTTTCCTGTATGTCTGGTGACTACTCGTCTGCTATAAAATGTGTTTTCCAGGGAGAGCATCTCTGAAGTGACTTTAGCAAAGAGATGCACAGTGGTGGTCAAGAATACACATTTAGTCACAGCAGGAAACTACTGAACTAAAAGCATTACAGTATAACAGCACTGTATGCATGCAGACATATGCTAAGCAGACCAAGTGAACTGGTAGCATTTAACAAAGCATCGCGAAACAGCAGGATGTTTCCCTCAGGAGTCAATAAAGAAAAGTGATGTGGGATTCTTTTACAAATATTTAAGTAACATCACAAGTCTGAATATCTATCAGCTATTCCAAGTAACTACAGTAAAGCTCACCTACAGTATGACATAATTACTTAATGCATGAATTAATACAAAATGTATTATTCATTATGTTGCTGTCACAATTGTACACAAATGTAATTGATTATCAGTAAAGAAATGTTAATTCTAAGCTCTTCACATAGGAATTGAATAACATCCAATTAAGTTGGATTTCAGCCAAAAATGTATGTAACTGTTGTATATTTTATGTAAATGCACCTGGGTTGAGGATGAATCAAACAGTGTGTGAAAAAACAGTCTGTCCTTTGTATGACATGATTACTTTATTTCTGTGGGCAGGGTTTGTTTCCTCTCTATGCATTTCATTATGTTTTTTTTTATCTTATAAACAAGAGCAGGGCACCATAGAATTATTATTTCAGTAATTCACTCCTTTGTTCATTTGTTGTGTTTATATGTATATGTATATGTATATGTATATGTATATGTATATGTATTATGTATATTTATATGTATATGTATATGTATATGTATATGTATATGTATATGTATATGTATATGTATATGTATATGTATATGTATTCTGTATATTTATATGTATATGTATATGTATATGTATTATGTATATGTATATGCTTGTGTAATCACATAGTATATTGTAGTGTCTTTTCTTTAGCAAATATTGTCATTTAACATATTTAAGTATAATTTCTGCTCGCCTTCAGGTTTGCAGTGCATTGGGCAAATACGTAAATGTGAAATTAAATGTTCATGTGACTGAACTCTTATTAGATCACAGGTCACGTATGAAGTAAATGTGGACATTTCTTCACTGGAGCCATGAACTGGTGTGTACTAATCATATAAAATGATACTTACTTGCTCATTTGTTCACAGTAAACATCAAAAATCAATGATACACCTGCAATATTTCAACCATTAAATGATGAATAATGCATTAGTTTAATATTATTTAACCTTTGCACCTTTCTGTTCAGGGAAGATTTAACCTGTGATTAGATTAAAAAAAACTTTTGCTTTTGAATCTGGAACATAATGAGTTTTGTTGGAGTGCAAATATCTTTCAAAAAAATGTGATCAAATTTGAAGTGGTTTTGGGAATTCAGTTTCAGTCAAACATATTTAAGTCACTGATGCTATTATGTTTTATGGTAAAAAGATTTTTCTCCATGAACAAGTCATGTGGATACTCATTATTGTCTGAAACATTAACCAATTATCTATTTAATGCCTGACCTGTGACTATGTGAAACAGATACTAGTTTTAAACTGGACCAAATGCTGAAGATTTTAAAGGTTAAATATCTGATTTTATTATATGTTCAAGTTACCAAAATGTGACTAAGAATCACAGCTGATCATTTATGACATTACAGATTACTCTTCATCCCTCTACCCCTTTAGAAGATGTTTACTTTAAATAAAACACTTGAATATTTCATATGAATGGTTTTATTGATTTCAGTTCTTAGGCTCCCATGGTGTTTTGACAGCTCATTGGTTTATCCTCCTGTTACCAACTATCATACATATGGTGTTCATACATATGTGAATATTTGTTGTGATTTGAATTAAGTGCTCTCTGAGTTCCCCAGTTTCCATTTATTTGTGTATTTTTTTTTCACTGCGATGATTCATCCAGTAGATGGTGTACCCCCTGACCCTGCACAGGAATAAATGATAGTGCAGAAAGGATGCGCCCGATTCTGCATTCACAAAGTAAAAGCATCTGTCCATGAATGTTAAATCTTCCTCTACTGCAATTTCTGCTCGCATTGTCACTGGCCAGTGATGCTTTTTGCCTCTCGATAATGTGTGTAATTTTATCTCACATCAACAGGGACGAACGACTCTTCAAAATGCCGCTTTTCATTTTCAGAGAAGTTGCATGGAGTGAATACATTGCAGTCTGCCAATGTGACTCAGACTTCAGATGACCTGCTTGAATAGCACATTAGCTGTATGCAATTTACCTACTTTCAAAGGTTCAGTGTTCTATATAGTCTGCAAAAATCCTTTTTGGGTCAGTTTTCTGCAGATGAAAGCAATGCTTATAATGGTTTATTACACTGTACACCAACCTTGTGAGTGCCAGCCCACCTGAATCCATTCGTCTCTATAATTTTGTTCACTGATTTTCCCTTACAAAATATACGGGTATCTTAAAATGCAGTATGTTAATTATTTTGTAATGATATCTTAAATTGGAATATTACAAAATCACTTTCAATTGGTTCTCCTTTTACATAAAATGAGAATTGTTAGGGTTTTGTGCTGAAGTTTAAACTGTGAATGGAAGTTATTCTCTGTCTTGTTTTTAAAGCAGGTCTTTTTTTTTAACATATTAGCATATTATACTGTGAAACGAAACAGATACAAATAGATAAAATACTCAGTATACGCAGTGCAGTTCAATTTTTCAGTTGCTGAAAGAATCTGTCCTGTATTAATCCTGAAAGACAGCATTTAGTCCATACAGTTTTGTTATGTTTTGTCAACAGTGCCTTTGAGCTTTGTTTTATCAAAGCTTGGTTTATATGTCAGGAGCTGTGAATTCAAAAAGACAAGTTGTGAAGAGAAGTGAGGCAGTTATATTCACAGTGAACTCTCTGCAACCCCACAGCTCCTTGTACGTTAGTTTTATACAGACGCTCCCACCCATTGATATCAGCACTTCATAGCTTAAATAATTCAGCACAAAATCACAGTGCTACGTGATTCTGTGCAGAAACTATACTCCTGGCATTTGATTATTATGAGAAACAGCAGAGTTGCAAAATAGCACATCCGGCAGGTAACGTACACATTAATTAGAAAAATGAAATTGAAGGCTACACAGAATGTTTCTTCAGAGGAGAATAATACACTTTCCATTCATGCTTATTAACATATCCAGCTGAATTGCTTTGCTTGATCTGATTGTACAAATTACATCAGTGGTTCCCTATGGATATATTAAAGAAACATACGGGCGAAAAAGATATGTGGAATAAGGTTTGCTTTAAGAATGTTATATCAGATGTGTTTTTAAGTCATGATATATTTTAATGTAATGGGTAATATGTTCTGGAAAAGGCTCAAAGGCATCTGAGGCACAGATACTGACAGAAATATCATCATACTGCTGAGCCTGGGATTTGTTCTCATAATGGATAACATTAACATCAAAACATTTCTAAGAGAAAATTAGATGCATTAACAATAGAGTAATGTTGTGTGTGTGGATGGCATGAAACGCAGCCTCACAGTGTCAGTCTGTAGTTGTAGGGGGAAAAAAAAAACAAAAAACTGAACCTCCACCACCCTCAACTGTGAAGAACATGTTTATAACAGTGTTACTTTCCGCTTCTAACATGTTTCTGAGATTTATAATGCCCCTGGGATACAGCTGATCTTTCATGGACATGAAACAAGAGCAGCGAAGAAATATCAAAGAGCATATCTGAATTGGAGAGCTAAGAGACCGGGAAATCACTGGCTTTGTGAGCCAAATATGATCATGAATATGTGTCTAATGGATTGCAAAGTGACACCAGTGCTTTGGAGCAGAAACACATTTTCTAAGAAAAAAAAAATACTGGCAAAACTAATTAAACAAACTCACTGTTAACTGTTCTTATTACAGTTTTCCTTTGTTTTGATGATGCATTGATAGAAAAACTGAGAATAAATTCATTCTCTGAACTCTTTATGCAATCACAAGCCATGTAAGGGTATCTGAAAGGATGGTGGGTATCACTACATATTCCTTGTAAAAGACAAAGAAAAAAAACCTTTCTTCTTCAACATAATGCATCTAAGCTGAACTGATTTTACTGTAAAAATACATTGATTGATGACTGTGCTTCTGTGGTGCACTTCTTTGACTTCTCTCTTTTGAGTCATTGTTATGCAATATACAAGCTCAGATGTCACCTGAGATGCCCTGATACACTCTGAATCCTGACTGAGGATACCTTTGATCAGCTTTGGTTCTTTTTGACAGATGTTGCCTCCAAAAATCAAACACAAACACTCATGCAGAGGTTCGTTATCATTCCTAACTCCCCATGTCCCACAAATAACTTTTTTTTTTTTCCAATCAGCTCTGCAAATCAAACAACTTTGACTTTTATTCAATCCATGTAAGGACATCAGAGATGCATTTTCAAACAAACAAGAACATTGTATTAATCCAGTGCAGTTAAGATAAGACCATGTCAGCTGGTTCATAAATCTTCCCCCGTCGCATGAGATAAGGCCTCAACTGACTTATCAAACTGTAGTGACTCGCATGACCAGCTCTCGTGTGCTATTGCTGGGTTGGCCGCGAACCTCCGGCTGCCTCAGGTGGCTGAGGAGGTGGAGGATGTTGTAGGGACAGTGTTGGTCTGGCACCACGCTGCCGCTGCTGGGGTCTACATGTGTTTCCAGTCCTGCTGAGGCTGTGACTACCGTTGTAGAAGTCGATCCAGCGGCTGTGGACGCTACCACCATCAGTGAGGAAGTTGATGTGGACACCCCTATCCCAGTCTGATACCCCTGACTGGGCTGAGACAGAGTCCTGTCCACACTAGTGTCCTTCAGGTCATCACTATCCATAGACTTGTCATAGTTCAGGACCTTCCATTGCTGGTTGACAGCCTGCCAACGGTGGAAGATTCGAAACACAGAAGGTCCCTCGTGGACAATTAGTGCTGTAGAAATGAAAGCATCAATTAAACAATGTTTCTGTCTTGCAGTAGTTTTAATGACATCTCAATATGATATATATCACTGCAGCAGAAGATTTACTGTGATAATACTGAGAAAGCCTGAGGAAAGCATTAGCCGCAAGAGTAGAACAACAAAGCAACTCATCTTTTAGGTATAGCACAATAACCTGAAGATAACATCTTTATTTCTTAGGAAAAATGGTAAACATGGTACAACTTATGATACAGCAATGCTCAGCATTTTTAGATTTGGGTTAGGACAGAGGGCTCATTTGTCCTCTGGGGTTGTTCGATAACATCTTATCACAGTTTCAAATTACTTATTGATTCATGTTCAATGAAGTTAGAAGTTAGAACACTGAGAACACATTTTAGAACACCGAAAAAAATTAAATCAGGCCGCAACAAGAAATGCTTAGATCCAAACCTTAACTGTGTTTTAATCTTAAATAAAATCCATGTTAAGGCTAATACACGATACAGTTTAATCTACTTAACATAGATCATCTGTAGATGTACCTCCACTACAGCCAGTATATCAACATGTATATAAAACTGTATTCATTTCACATCAAACTCACAGGCTGTGACAGTATTTTCATGTGGTTCTGCTCTAACACTATGTTCTCATATGACAGTGTCAAACTGTAGTATCAAATCCTAAAACCATAGTGACAGCTGGAATAAGACTGGGTAGGAAATAATAAACCCTCTATACTTGCATAATTTGACAATAAAATCCTGTGTCTCTTCTTCAGTTTTTCTCTCTCCCTCTCTAACTTTGTTTGCAGGTAAGTGAAAGTCAAGCCCTTGCTCTTTAATGTCTGCCAGGTGACAAGTTAATCTCTGTAAAGTGCAGAGTTAATGACTCCACAGTCAATCCTTGCCACCACGGCGGAGACAGTCAATCTCCTCTTCCACTCATCCTGCTGTCGGCTGCACTGGCACTCACAGTTTTCTTAATGTGAGATGCCATCACACCGTCATCTAAAACATTTCAGACCCACAGGCTCCAGAGGACGACAGCACTTTTAAAACTCATGTTACAAGTTTCAGTGTGGACACCCACACAATTTCAGACAATGGCTAAAATGTTTCTCACTCCAATTTATTTCCTCTTTCACATTATAACAGACGGTAATAGTCTTCAAACATTGCCTGAATTTGATGCTGCTGCTTTTAAGTAACAAGCGCTTGCGTATGCAGTGAAAATACATTCAGATGACGCAAAGACTTTTGAACATTCTGCATCATGTTTAATTTATGAAGTAAGCCTCAAACGAATCTGTTATAATACAGGTTATGTTTCTGAAACGGTAACATAATAAAGATCAGAAGATCCATCAATCAAAATCCTAATCTAGTACAATGTCATGACACTACATACAAGCACAATAGTAATTTGGACTGTTGAATATGTGGTACAGATTGACTGAGCTCATAATCAATAGTGTAAATAATTCATAAAGCTGTGAATGTGTACGGCTGGAGGTTTATGATTATTGATTTATCTCAGTGTTTCTCAAACTGTGGGGCAGACCTTGTGAGCTCACTGCTGTTCTTGTTTTTTGGTCTGGGAAGCAGACACCGTCTCTATGTTTAAGAGTAGCATAAAAATGTTCCTTTTTGATCAACCAAAGGGAGGCTCAGGATACTCTGAGTTCTGCTGCTATAGGCTCAGACAGCTGGGAGACTCATCTTGATTAGTGAGGGATTTTTAGGGCTCATACCGGTAAAATTTAATTTTTTTTTTTTTACATTAGCCTTATCCAACGACAGGTACGGCTGATATTTCTGAGCTGATACTGATGTTTTTTCTCTGTCAAAAGCTAACAATTATCAGAAAATTGTCTTTACTTCCAAGTCATCCAATAACTGATGGGTTGGTGGTTCAAACCTCGCTCTATCCTAGTTAGTCTGTTGTGTCCTTGGGCAAGGCACTTTACCCTCCTTGCCTCCAGTGTCACTCACACTGGTCTATGGATGTTCGGTGGTGGTCAGAGGGGCCATTTGGCACAAATTTCCAGCCACACTTCTGTCAGTCTGCCCCAGGGCAACTGTGGCAACAAACCACCAATAATGGGTCACTAATGTAAAATGCTTTGAGTGAGAAAAAGCACTAAATTAATCATTATTATTATTATTATTATTATTATTATTATTATAAAATAAACATTGTGACAAATAACCTAACAAATATTCCTACGTTTAAATAAAATGTCACTGTGGACAGAAGTATGTCCAAGAACACAGAGGTACTGTGAACTTTTCCTGTCAGTAAATCATGACAGGGAAAAAAACAGCACATCGATACTGATACAAGAAAAAAAAAAATTTAAATATACATCAGCTGGGTGATATATTGACCCAATATTTACATATTATCTCTGTCAACATCTATCACTGACTCCTTCCCTTAAGAATTCATTCATTCATTCATTCATCATTCAGAGCTTCTATGTAAAGTGCAATGAGATAACTTTTGTAATGTTTTGGCACTATATAAATAACATTTGATTTTTATATATATATATATCTCATATATATGCATAGCAGGCATAAGTAACAAACTAAGTATCTAACTTAGCGTCAGTGCATCAGGAACTTATTTTAGGGATGTACAACTAAAACAAATCTCACTTTTATCTCTCAAATCTCTCACTTGTTGAAATAAGGATGATGGACGAGTATTTTACTGGAGAAAAAAGAAAAGCGGGCACAGTGGCGCAGTGGTTAGCACTAGTGCCTCAAGAAGGACCCTAGTTTGAATTTTTGGGCTGTACAGCACTTTGTTTGAAAGCACTTTATAAATAAAATTATTATTATTATTATTATTATTATTATTATTATTATTATTATTATTATTATTATTATTATTATTATTATTATTATTATTATTATTATTATTATTATTATTATTGTTATTTATTATTATTTATTATTATTAATAAAAATAAAGATTCTGAACCTGATTCTAATTGTTGTTTATACAGATTGTACTTTGAATATGTGCAAAACAGGAAAACAGACTCATTGCAGGTATTGATCATTTTAAAGCATTCATCTATCTTACCAAAAATGTGTGTTGTTTAAAAAAAAAGCACATTACCATTATTTTTTAAAACAAGACTGCACATTTTATATTTTCATTTGTAAAAATGTTGTCCCAGGGAGCCACCTGGTTGAGTTTATCTGTGGTGTTCAAGCAAAAATGTAAGCTGTTTTTAATATGCTCAATAAATCATGAAAGAGAATAAAAAAGAATGGTTATAATGGTGATGTTTCGTTCAGTAAAAGTTATTCATGAACCATTTTTTTTTTTTATTTTTTACATTTATTTTGTCGATAGTTGTTGGTTAAGGGGACCTGGAAATGTTTCGTCCTCCAAAAGGGGGGCAATAGAATCAGATCCACTGATTTAAATGGACACCTCAGACTCCTAAGAATGCATAATGTACATGGAATAATGTGACTAGACTGGACACACTTCATATTACATTTCTGTTTTGAAATGTACAAATTCTTTCAGATAGGTATTAGGATTCACTTTGATAAATGTTAGTCAAACTTTATGGAAATAGAGCACCTTACCGATGCAGACTACATCCATGAAGCCGTACATGCCATAGCAGATTTGAAAAAGAAGGTCTTGACGTTGCCAGCGGGCTGATGGGCTGAAAGACGACCACACCAGCCATGAGATACTGGCCATCAGGAACAGTGAGCCCAAGATGGCTGCTGCTATCTGCACTTTCTCTATCACTGTCAGGGAGATGGCTTGCCACTAAATGGAAACAGAGATGACACTTTAGTCAATTTAATATTTTGCACTGGTCTTGCAGCTGTATCAAAAAGAGGAAGACACAATGAGTGGGCACAGTCATTAGTAAAAAATCTCATTTTAAACATTGGCATTCAAAGTTAATCAGGCTCATAATTGGATTTCAGAACAGAATTGCTAAAATAATTCAGAGAAAGCAACTCCTGGCTCTAGGTATGAGTTGAATTATAAAAAAAAACAGTCTCTCAATCATTAGTGCCACTGCAGAAAACAACAAGCACCTAACTACAAATTACTATATAATTTCACCAAAGTCTGGAAAGAGAAGAGATGCTATGAAGTCTGTCTTTTCCACAGACTGAGGGCAAGCAAAAAGGCCATTCATGAAAATGAGATTTCAAGTACTTCATCCCAAGCTAACATTGAATTAAAATTACAAACGTGTTCAGGTGAATAAAAGAGAAGGGTCTTGTGTGTGGCTCTTTTTAAAAACACCATCAGGTGATTCACATTTCAAGACCAGCTACTTTGATTTTTACCCCCCCCCCCCCCCCCCACCACCTATTTTTTCTGTTCTAAATGACTTCAGCTCACCTGGAGTGGGTTTTTGGTGCTGATGGCAATGACCTGATACTTGTAGTAGCAGAGCTCACAGGCCCAGGATCCTCTCTCACTGATCCACTTGATGAGGCAGGGCTGGTGGGTGCAGCGGACTGACCCACTGCACCGACATGGGCTCAGGAGCTCCCCCTGTAGGAAAGAGGCAGTGTCAACCAGTACTGCCAGAAGACAGCTCACTGAGATGTACAGTGGTGGGACAATGTTTTTGGACAGCCCATGCATTTGTGATGTATTACATTCACCCGTACAATCACTCTTAAGGCATTGAACTCTGCCAAGTACTGTTCCATTCTCCACATGCTCCCTTCTGCATGTGCATTGTTCAATCACTAAGATAATGGAACACATCCACTACATGACTTATTGAAACTGTCATGAAGTTAGTTATTATTATCCTGCTCACCAAAGTGCAGGCAAGGGGTATTGATTCTGGTTCAGTTTCTTTCTTTCTTTCTTTCTTTCTTTCTTTCTTTCTTTCTTTCTTTCTTTCTTTCTTTCTTTCTTTCTTTCTTTCTTTCTTTCTTTCTTTCTTTCTTTCTTTCTTTCTTTCTTTCTTTCTTTCTTTCTTTCTTTCTTTCTTTCTTTCTTTCTTTCTTTCTTTCTTTCTTTCTTAACATTCTAGCAGCAAAACTATTTGTTGAATTCATACCAAACTGGGTGTATAGATTGCCAGTGACCAAGAATAGCTGTCAATAGTTTTTGGGAAAAGTATGTCAATGTTAAAAGTGTTTATGAATTAAAAAATAGTTTTTCCTTTTACTTATAAAATGCAAAATTTCAAATATCTGTAGCAGTAAAACCATTGATTGTATTCATACCAAATTAAGATAGCTTACCACTGACCCAGAATAAATGTTTCACTTTTTTGGCAACTCAAAGCGCTTCACATTAGTGACCCATTATTCATTCGCTCTCACATGCTCACTCTGATGGTGGTAAACTACATTTGTATCCACAGTTGCCCTGGGGCAGACTGACAGAAGTGTGGCAGCCATTTTGCACCTATAGCCCCTCTGACCACCACCAAACATCCATACACCAGTGTGAGTGACACTGGAGGCAAGGAGGTGAAGCGTCTTGCCCAAGGACACAACAGTCTGACTAGGACAGAGCTGGACTTGAACCACCAACCCTTCAGTTACTGGATGACCCGCTCTACCAACTGAGCCAAACCTTTGACAAATTTTATCACAGGTAATGCAAAAGCATCTTGATTGTTGTCTTAGAGCGTAGCTAACTAGCAAACGTCAGATCTAGTTCTAATGCTAACTTTGCCAGCTGAGAAAAAATGCCACTCAGCTGGAAGGGGACGGCAGAAAACGCACATTTTGTTTCAAAATGGAAGATGAATATATTGGTTATTGATGAGTGCCAATGAAATGATAATGATAACATGCTTTTAAGCATTTTAATTCATTGTAAAACGCTATGTGAAGTGATAAGCTCTGCAAAACACTATCACATAAATCATGTCAAAATCACACATCCCTGCCATCAAAGCTGAGAAACAAAACCATTATAGCCTTTAACTCATCTTTCACCTTAAATAAAAAGAAAAGAAAAACAAAACATAAAAAAACACTATCACCTGCATGCTCATAATAATCTATTAATGTAATTGAGAGAATAGAAAACAAAACATGTTTTAGGTGCAGTAGCCCTATGCCAGATGTTAAAGTGATACATTAGCATTGTAACACTCCTTTTTGCCCCCCCCCTTTATTCTTGATAATATTTGCAACTGTGTGAACATTTTAAGTCTATGTAAGTCTATGTAAATGAAGGTTTATTACTTTCACTGTATATCTAATTCAATGGAGCATCTGTGTAAATATGAATTAAACTAGGATGTACTTTAATATGCCACTGAAATAAAGAAGCCCTGTCTTTTCAGTAAAAGCTAAAAAAAAAAAAAAACAGCATTGACTACAATGAGAAGAAAATTGCCAAAACTTGACTGAAGAGCAGGAGAGGTATGTAATTTATGATTCAAAGGAAGTATCTGCCTCCAGCAAAAACTGACAGCCTGACAATTTTAGTTTTCTCATCTTCTCACCCCTTGCAGAAAGCTCTTTTACATGTATTATATTGCAGGGTTACACCATACATATAATTTTTTTGTTGCCGTTCTGTGTGTTGGCTTATTGATTTCTACTGAGAGCTTTGCATGGAGTCATGTGAATGCAATCACGCTCACAAACCATACAGCACTGCACAGATATAATGCAGCCAGACACCCGCTCAGATTTAGAATCAAAGCTTTGCCAAATATGTATGTGACTGTTGGGAGGTTTCATTACCAGTACTGTTGAGCAGTGGAGGATTCATCTGTCAAATCTCTGTCAAAGTGCAAACAGCTACAACACTTCAAAATACTGCAGTAGAGAATACAGTAAAGTAACAGTACATATCTGACTCTTTGTTTGATAAAGAAACAAAAATGGTTGACTTATGTTTAATACAAACCAAGCAGGCTGTAGCTTTGTGTTGGAAAACTGTTAGTTGCCCCTCTTTTAATTTCTGGATCACTACTTTAAAGGTAGAGTAGAGGTTTCCTTGGAGCATTTATTTTACTAGATTGCTTAAAATCCCCTTCACGCTCTGATGACAACCAATTAATTAAATGATCTAACATAAATATAAAACTTTTTTTTATCACCTGTGGAATGGACAGGACTGAAAAAACACCATCCAGTCATTTTAACAGGCCAATTAAAATGATTGAATAGTGATATGTCTATCAAACTCAGCTGCTTTTTGTCTTTCCCTCCTCCCCCTGTGAGTAGCCTGATACTCTGGAGGCGTGGTTTTGGAGGGGGGAAGGGGGTGGGGGGGTGAGGTTGGACTTTTAATTGTGTATTTCCAAAATGTATCTTGCTTGAACCATTTTTTGTTCAGGTTTAACTCTTGAGAAACTGACACATAGAAAGAGAGCTTCGGAATTATATAACATTTGGAAGATGTTTCTAGAAGTGATGAAGTAAAGTGATATTGAAGTAGTAGTGAATAACTAACTAATTGGGATGTTATTTAATTTACTGTAAAAATGTACATGTACAACTTTATTTCAACCCTGTACCAATTTTTTTAAATTTATTATGTAATCGAATGCCAGATTTATTTTAATTTCATTTATTTCTTTCATTATACTGTATATACTTATACTATATAATTATATATATTTTTACTATTGTCTATTTCTTATTTGCCATGTTCAAGATATTCACATTGTTTGATGGTTTTGTATGAATGAAAAATAATATGTATGTTTCTTTTTTAAAAAACACTGCATTTCTGAATTTTTTGCCAATAGTGAAAAATGTCCAAATTACATATATTATGTGTGTCTTCAGCATTTCACTAGTTTTAATTTTGTATACTCTAAACAATGTCAAATGCTTAGAAAAGTTATTGTTGACACTTTTTGGTTAATATTTATTGTATACTGAAGTAGATTACCTAGCCAAAACAAGCATTCACACATAATATTTTTTGTACAGCTGTTAGCTACGGGATTATTTTTGCCAAGTAATATGTTCTGCAATATCACAACATCTGTCACAATATTTATTTCTGTCAATAGTCAGTAGTTACATTTTTTTTGCCAAGATCTTGTATTGATGATGGGAGTTTTGGATGGCTGTGTAGAATCTTGAGCCCATCCTAAACATCCTCAGTGGGGTTCAGGTCTGTAGTGACCAATCCATGTGTGAAAATGATGTATCATGCTCCGTGAAACCCTCTTTCAGAAGCCTGATGAGTCCAATGAATCCTGGCATTGTCTAATATTCATGCTCTCTAGCAAACGGATGATTGTTTTAGAAATGAGAAGCTACTGACTGCATCAGTTAGTGTTAAATAAGTTGTTGGAGCTAAAACATATTAATCACTGCAGTCATTTTCCAGTGGAAGCTCTTACCTATTTGTGTAGCTAAATCCAGGAGTGTTTTTTTTCTTTTTCCAAAAAATACAGTGTTGTTTAAATGTCATGTGAATGCATTAATATTCATAAATGTTTAGATTTTGCAACATGTGTTTTGATAGGGTTTCATGAAAAAGAAGAACAAATGATAAGACTCCCATCCAATGGTTTGACAGCAGCCATGTGCAGTGTGCTCAGCCATAAACTCATTCTAAAGAAACAAATGAGACTTTTATAATCTCTCACAGAGAGCCTTAAGCTCATTGAAATATATTTCTTGTCTTGCCATATGAAATGAGAAGCCTCTTTGGGTTCTGGCCTCCAGTTTAAAAAATGATTTTAATAAATTCAAAGTAAAGCCTTTTTGTATAGATGTGTCTTCATCTAAGAGGGCCTGAGCACTTGTCTGCAATGAAAGAAAAAATAAATTAGCCAAGCCTGTCTGCTGAAAGAAAGCTCTTCGCCAAGTTAAACCATTTGATTTCTAAGGTATTGTTGCCCCTCTGCGAGTATCTTCTATCCTTGTCAACCCTGAACATGGCATAGATATTGTAATGAGAAATACAAAACTCAGTGAGTCTCCAGATTACTGTGCCATGACATTATTGTGCTGACATTCCTGACAGACGGAGAGGCACCCTGGTTGAGGAGAAAGAAAGGGAAAGCGGGGAGATGGAGGAGAAAAGGCCCATCTACAGATGGCCAGGGTGGGAGTGTATTGGCAGGAGCACCAGAACACTTCTGCCACGTCCAGTGGGACTCAGACCACTCACTGTGACCGGTCTGATCGCAGCCAAGAACTGAAACCTAGATCACTCCAGTACAACTGAGGCTGGAGAGAGAGAGAGAGAGAGAGAGAGAGCAAGAGAGCTTGATAACAACCATGGCATTACATCCCACACATACATAAAGTGATAACTAAATGCCTTTTTGATCAAACAGTGATGATAACTTAAAAAAAAAAACCTCAACAGAACAGTGTAGCCTATTGTATTAAAATATGCCTTTGATAGTCATTCTTGCCATTCAAGTTCTCTGTGCTGTATTAAACACCTTCAAAAACACCTCACTGAATCTAATTTTCTCCTTTTAGAATTAAATCAGCTCCCATATACAGAATGTCATGAAACTAAATTAGAAATGGCTATTCACATTTCTTATAGGGACTGGAATCAATGCAAGTCAACTCCATTAACTCGAGAAGGAAAACTGTTATAATAAAGTAGTTTCCACACAAACTGAATAGATGCAAATTTTTACAATGGCCAATGATAGTGAGGGGCACAAGCATTTCTTTTATGAAACTGTACAATACTGCAGCCATCAGAAAAATAGCCTCATATGTGCAATTCAAGTTAATGAATGAGAGGAAAAGGGGGGGGGATCACTGACTAATGAAATTGAAGATCGTAAAATTTTCAATTTACTGACCTATAATAATCAATGTAAACCATATGCCACTGCTTATTTTATGGGGACAATTTAGCCTAGAATGACAGTTAATGACAATTACAAAGCTAAAATGAGATAACAATGTGGGGTATTTAATTTAATGATATTATAGCTCCCCAATATACATTTTTGTGGGGCTAAATAAATTTATATGCTTATATAACATGTTTATGTCCATTTCCAGCAAGAGCTAGATGAGCCATCAGAGTGTAATACAGGGAACATAGTGCCTTAGTACTGTGGAGCCATATAGAAAGAATGATGCTAACTTGACCCCTCAAGGCTTCTAGTTGTGGCTCAGACAAACGCAGTGTTGAAGTGCATTATCTGTGCTATGATTTAGGAAGGAAAGCCAACATTTTTTCTCCAGCAGCAGGGACTCACACATTCTCAACATGCAGCCAAAGTGAAGACAGGACAGTAGACGCATCAGCCCCAAAGGGCACTTTAATATAATAGTGCACGACACTCTAGGAAACGATCGCTGACATGTGGGAATACTTAATAGCTTTTTAAAATGTTTTTGGAATATTAAAATAATTTGTATACTGCCACAACTACCTCCTGATAAATTCCACAATCGCAAGCTATATCAGAGGAACTGCTCAACTGTGAAAATACAAAAAAAGCTCCTTGCAGAGAGCAGGCCACAGTGTTTTGTACAGACGACCTAATACTGATATATGGCTCCAGTTGGTTGTAGAAGAAAAAGCAGATTAAAAAACTGAGCTGTTGGGGTAAAAGGCATGAATTTATATTACTTGATGTGTATCTGATACTAACCAAAATGTTCATTATTACATTTTTGTGTCTCACTAAAGTAACCAATACAAGTTGCTGTTTGTTGAAATCATTCCTTCTCTCCACAATCTGACTTTAATACAGATTTTATATATATATATATTTATATGTATATATATATATATATATATATATATATATATATATATATATATATATATATATATATATATATATATATATATATATATATATATATATATATATATATATATATATATATATATATATATATATATATCAGATTTGCCTGCACCTTTTCAACCCAAACAAATTGAGAGACGAAACACAATCATGTTTTTAATCTGTATAGTTATCTCAGTACAGTATTATCCAAAGTAACTTTAGATTAAAGTGTCCCCTTCATGTTTACAGTGTTTTGCAGTAGAGGAATTGCAACACATAGGGAATCCAACTGTAACTTCTGTCCAGCTCCTGGCTTCGTATTAGATTTCCCTGAACTTTACGATGCCATTTTACTATTTTATTCTTTACACTTACATTAGAGTCACATAAAAAAGATTGTGCGTGTCCATTAAGTATGGGGTAAATGATTATAGGAACCAATAACACTTGCATATGAGTGTTGGGTGACTGTTTATTGCATTTTAGGGTGTGATATTAAATCAGAGTGTAATAATTTTTCCATGATTGCCTCTGTCAAACATTAAAGACCCATCTGAAGTTGGATTATTTAGGAGTGCCTTGCCTTTTGGTTCATTCTGTATTCTGTCTTGAATATCGTAGTCTTGGGAATGGAAGTGTTTTGGAGGTGAATTGTCAGATCAGATACTGCCTCCCTTGGTCAATGTGACATCCTGGAGGCTAAAGGAGAACAGAGGATAACTAATGTCCCCACTGCCTGTATCACACAGTGACACACACAGTCCACTCATCTCTCTTTTCAAATGGAGCTGCATTCTCCTTGCACCCATTTACACCTCAGCAGATCCATATCTGGACTTCACCCAAACCAACAGAGGAGACAACAGGAAGGCCGGAGATTGATAAGAACTTGCATAATAATAAGAAGCAGGCATAAAATCAAGTGCTATTGACTTGCTGCGACGTCTCATGAAAGCATTGATGAGTTGGAGGAGACCATGGGAAATACTGCAAAATTCAAAGACCATAATTTGTATGCACCGCAGTGTGTGCTGACTATCTGTAAAGTTTACAAAAAAACAATGATGAGACCTTGTCTATCCGCTTCATAACTAGACCTCATGTCAATAATAATTAAGAAGCCAGGGCTAAGAGTTGGAATGATGTACAAAATTGCTCATGAAGTAATTAGTTAGTGAAACATAGATTATTGGCTATACACAGTGTAATGGCGATTAAATGATACAGTAAATATGCTGCTTGAGTAAAGGAAACCAATCTGAAAGTTATGTTCTACACCTCAGTTATCCTGCTTTACTTTTACTCGACCCTCTCCATCTCCATTACCAATTGGTGAGGTGTGTCATATCCACCAATAAGCTTTCAAAGGCTCTGTCAAACTGTGTAACTAATGTGTCTGCAAATTGCTAACAGTCTGCTACTGTGTTGTAATTTAATATTATTTATTGGAGCCTACCTTGGCCATCTTCTTTCAGATTTTTCCTCTCCTGATTGATGTAGTGTGACATTATCATCAATATGGTCCCAAAGGCGGAGGCACACAGTGTGATTAACTTAAAGGCTCTTCCCTTCTGTTCTGCACGTTTTACTGTTTCCAGGTGGTGTGTGAGATCAGTGGAAAGAGAGGGATTATTTGATTTTTTTTTTTTTTTTTTTTATGTATGTAATGTTCTGAGATGAATTCACAGTGTCTGGCTATAATGAGTCGTTACTGCAACTCTGTGTATCCTCCACACTTGTCAACCATGGGGACAAGGTCTTTCATTATCCTCCCACTGCTAGCTACAGCTGTCTTTTCAAGCCATTCAAAGTGATGAGTGCTGGATGCAGAGGGATCCTTACACTGAGAGCTCTCCAAGACACTGGGGGTAGGATTTCTCACATGAAAAGTAGGTTGACCTGTAAATCATCATGCCATCAGGACAAGATGGTTTCGGGAATTCTATCAGTTGGTCTGAAGCTAATTAAAATCAGGCGGGAGGAGTCATTTTAGATACAACTGACAAAATGAAAGGATGATTATTAATGGAAAAGCTCCTGGAAAGTTCCTACACAGTAAATTTTCCAGTGTAAAAAAAAAATGCAGTGTCAAAGTATTTTCATTCTTTCAGTCATTCCAACAATGGACAGAGTAAAATTTTACAAAATAACTTCCAGTGTTTGTAAAAATAATTGGAGTTAACAGAGGGTTTTATACTGTCAGTGTCATATATTTAGTGTTAAAGTAAAGAGTTAATTCAACACTGATGAGTGAAAGGTACCTTTCAGTGTTAAAAAATAATCCCCACCTACATCAAACTGACAGGCATCACCTTCTTCCTCACATTGAAAAAATTTGATAACTCTTTAGTGTTGAATGTGAATAACACTATGGGTGTTACTTCTCACATAGTGTAAAATTTGACTGACACTAGTGTGAAATATTAACTCTTACTAGTGTAAAGTTGACTCTGGAAGTGTAACTAGGTTCAGTGTAAACTTTACACTCTGTATCCACTGGGGCAGTGTTAAAATTAACTCTGCCAAGGAGGTTATGTTTTTGCCAGCGATGATTTGTGTGTTGGTTTGTGTACAGCATAACTCGGAAAACTTATGCATGAATTTTGATGACATTTTCATTGTATGGTGGTAATGGGGAGATCAACAAATGATTGGATTTTGTACATTTTGGTGGTAATCCGGACACTTCTCCCCCCCTGCCTTGGCGGAGGTCTGCGCTCTCAGGGTGCTTTCCTAGTCTAGTTTCACTGTGGTACTTATGTGGAATGGATCATATGTTTCTTTAACTTACATGTTCTGGTCCCTGGAAGCAGATCCTGCACACAGGCGTCCTGAAGCCACTTTCCGTGTAGCTGGTGAGGGAGAACCTCTCCTCCAGTTTGCCCTTAGAGCAGTCATCAGAGGAGCTGCTGCATCCTCGCAGGGCCGCCGACAGCTCTGCAGCATCCACCCAGCCCGACACTGACCGCTCTCCGCCCGGTGACCCGCTGGCTGCAGGTGGAACAACCCGGTCCCCTGTGTGCTGGTGACTCCGGGTTAACGTATTGTTGTTGTCGGGGACGGTGACGCCTGTCTCATGGCTTTCGGTAGCTTGGCTGTTCATGGGGGTCAGCGGAGGCAGTGGTGTCGGCGGTGCCGGTGGCCCGAGCAGGAGTACCCTCAGGTCACCGAGCAAGACGCAACAGCGGCTCTTCAGCATGCCCTGGCTCCGCAGCATCAGCCTGTCTCTGGCCAGAAACTCACAGCACCATGAAAAGGTGCAGGAACAAAACAGCATGTACTGTACGTGACCCCGTCATAAGCAAACACTTCATATGTCGTGAGATGTCGCAGGGGCAGGAGCAGAGGATGTGTTCCGGTGCTTGATGGGATTTGGTTTTTTTTTTTTTATTGTTATTTTTTTTTTTTTTAAGTTTTATTTGTTGATATCTGTCAATTCAGATTCAGTGTCTTTTATCGTCTTCCAAAAAGGACACACATCCAAAAGGCAAATAAATCCCATTGATGCAAACAAGTGTCTGAAGCCATTAAGTTGAGGAAATGGAACAGCTAAAAGAGGAAAGTCAAATGTTAGATTGATAGGAATATGCATTCAAGTAATAAGGCTAGGGGCCGCTCACTCAGTGTCCACTGTCATTTCACCGCCTCAATAGTCTGCCTGGTCTGTTCAACATTAACTATCTAGACAGGCTTCTCTCCTCACATCCAAGGCGAGTGTAAAGAACACAAATAAAAACCCGCCTGCTGGAATACATGATACCAAATGCCAGGGTTCAGTCTTAAAAATGGGATTATTCCAACAACAACAACAACGAAAGCCACGTTTTACATTCAAGTCAACAGAGCTCACAGTATATGTCGATGTCTTGAAATAATTTTAAAGCAAATCAAGTCAATCGACGCCGTGTCATGTTTGGAAGAGAAATCTGCCTTACCTGGAGAGATACACCGATTTCTATACGACTCACAGTTTGAGGGTTTTTTTCATGCATCCCCAGTCAGACTGCAGGTCGCTTGGTAAGTCTGTGTGAAGCTTACATCCTCATTTATCGAATGTCCACGTCCGAGGGGTGAGTAAAGGGGTTTAAATCCGAGCGTTAAAATCCAACGCGATTGTCGGACTGTCCTGTCGAGGTGAACGCGTCCGTAGCCCCGGTTTGTCCTGTGATCATTGGCTGCTGAATCGGCGCTGCAGCTTCAGCACCATGATTCCTGGGACAGCTCCCAGACGCCGCACGTCACCACCGCACAGTGATGCAAGCAGCCAACTCAATACTACAACTGAAACAATACATCACACTGCAAGTGTTTTGGACTTACACACCCATAATGATACCATATTGACAAGTCAGTATTGAGAACTGGATGTTAGTGCTTTATGTCATGCAAGGTGTAAGAAAAATTAAACTGCTATTGGTTACTTAACCATTAAACAATTTATATACATACAAGGAAAAAAAAATCTACTGTATTATTAGCCTAAAATATGTGATCAATAGGTGAATCATAGGTGCACCAACAAAGGAATCAAGAGAGTATTAAATCATTAATGTCATTGAGCTCTAATGTTATCTAGTCCTAATGCTTTATAAGTTGAAAATATACTATGTAATAATGTATATCGCATCATGGTAAAAAAAAAATATTCACAGATTATCACATTGTAACTTCTTCAGCTGAAATTAAATTAATTTATCTGGATAAATACATATCTATCTTTTACACACACACACACACACACACACACACACACACACACATACACATACATATACAGATACACATACATATACATATACAGATACAGATACAGATACAGATACAGATACAGATACAGATACAGATACATACCCCACATACTGCAAAACATATATTTGGTTTAGATTATCGATAGTGATCTAACTATTCAATATTTTAATTATCTATTTTATACAATAAACAATATGGTCCATATAAAAATCTAAACAAAATACATTATAATCACATTACATACATAGAGGTGGCAGTAAGTAAAAGTAAAATGAGACAATACTCCAATACGAGTAAAAGTTATACATTCAAAACCATAATCAGCTAATAAATGGACTGCACTTCTATAACACTTTTCCATCTTCATGGTGCTCTAAGCGCTTTTACATTAACCACACATTCACCCATTCACACACACACACACACACACACACACACATACATACACACACACACACACCAGTAGGTTTCTAAGGTTCTGTCAGTCCTACTGGGAGCCTAACTCAAGGTTCAGTATCTTGCTCAAGGACACTTCGACATGTGGACAGCCAGAGCCGGGACATGAACCACCAACCTCTAGGTGGTTGGTGGACCCATTCTACCAACTGAGCCACAGCTGCACCAATAAGTGACATACTGTTGAAAAGTATTCACTATGTAGTGAAGCTGTTTTGACAGTGTTTCAAAATCTATATTATCCATTTTGGCTCTCAAAACAACCACTTATTTTCCTTCTTTGAAAAACATTGGAAATTAAAATATGCAATTCAATGGAAAGAAATGTGATTAAAAAACTTATCTGAGCTGTCACACAAATCTAGTGGAGATAAAACTACAGTATGTGGCTCTGAGATGTAGTAGAGCAGAATTACAAAATGGAGACAGTCTAATAAAGTACAATGAGGCGGTAGCACATCTCTACTTAAACACAGTACTTGTGGAAGTTATTTGCACCACTCTAGATATGAGATAAAAATTTGGGAATAAAAAGTTGAATAGATTTTCCCTGAGTGCAAGCAATGAAGTAGAAATTGAAATATTTATATAATGCAGTTACAAGGACCCCTCAAAATTGAGCACAGAGCTTGAGTAGATTTTTGCACTACTGATAAAAGCTAATACCAGCTTTTGAGAAGGGTGAGAGCATTTCAGCAGGGCTGGGCAGAAAGGACAGATACAGAGGAGAAAACTTTGCCTACCTGTAGGTCAGGGTGGCTGCAGTGAGTGACTGAAAAATGATCATGATCACCTGTGGTTGCATTCCCCCAGCAAACAGAAGTGTGTTGAAATTTATGTAAGACTGTGGTCAGGTTCATTTTCATGCTGCGAGCACCACCAACAGTGAACTGACCCATTAAACCTGGAGTTGTCAGTCCTGCTGCTTTTCTATTTCAACTTCCACAATAGCTTATGCCAGATGATATTTGCAAGTGTTTGCCTCAACACTGACAGACAAGTAGGCGAGTGCTTGACTACATAAACCAAATGATTTTAGCCACAGAAAAACAGAATCAGGCAGATGAAAATGACACCAATTGAAATTTTATTTTTCAATTTACAAATAATTAAGAAGTCCCATCATGTTCCCACGTGTACTGTGTTGGTAATGTATGGTGTCTGAGTATGTTTACCT
Source organism: Siphamia tubifer (assembly GCA_020466265.1). Classification (NCBI taxonomy): domain Eukaryota; kingdom Metazoa; phylum Chordata; class Actinopteri; order Kurtiformes; family Apogonidae; genus Siphamia; species Siphamia tubifer. The sequence continues at coordinate 39,903,854 of CM035803.1, read as the reverse complement.
CCGCCAAGGATGTTATGTTTTCACTGGAGTTTGATTGTCTTGTCTGTCAGCAACATTACTCAAAAACTTAAGGATGGATTTTAATAAAATATTCAGGATGTGTTGGGAGTGTCACAAGGATTATTAAATTTTGGTGGTGAACCAGAAGAGATCCTGGATTCTGGATCACTTTGAAATTTATTCTCCATTTACTGCAATGTAAAACTTCAAAATGACCCAGAATCCAGGATCTCTTCCGGATCACCACCATTTTTTCATTTGTTCCTTGTGAAACTCCCAACACATCCTGAATCAGTCATCAAAAAATGGGGTTTCACAATGATGAAAGTTAGGGCAAAGCAAATCAGGTACGTAAAAAAAAATCCAAAACAATAACTTTAATACAACTTAACTCTTTTACTTTACACAATACCGTTACTGCACTATCTTAATTTTCTTACTTGCCATAAATGTATTAATTAATTTAATACCAATTATATACATCTTATCCTAAAATTTTAATGTATTAAAAAATAAAATAGAATAACGCCCACATCCACGTGCCTACTTGTTTGCCGACGTCACTTCCTGCGCGGCAGACTGAAGAGACCAGAATAAGTTGACAGCTAGCGTGTAAGGAGTTTTGTTTTGTTTAAAATCGCATCTAGAGTTCTTATATTGCACTTAAATGGACCACATCGTGGATGAATGAAGACTTGCATATGTCTAACGTCAATGAGATGCTCGTGCTAATGTTGCTTCAGTTTTTTACTGTTGCTGCACGGGTTAGCTTCATTAGCTGCGTTAGCAGGACATACTGAAGTGTGTCCAAGTTTTAGCTGAACGTACTTGCGGTACATTGTTGAAGTGATTCATATGTGTCTAGATGGGTAAGATCTTATTAAAAAAACAAGGTGTTTCCTGTAGATCTGGACTTGGCTGGTGACAGTTAGCAAACAATTGGAGCAGAAAACAGGCGTTAGCAACAGAAAACTTCATCATGTCTAATCAGCTGACTGCAGAGCAACAGCGAATGATTGAGGAAAACAGGCGAAAGGCTTTAGAGAGGAGAGCCCAAAGACTTCGATTAGCAAACGGTACAAATGGACCGAGGCCAGCCTGTAATAGTGGACCTCAGCCCCCCAGACCGGACACTACAGCGCCTCCTTCGAGCCTCATTCATCACAGCGAACCACCAGCCCCCGTTTCTGCACCGAAACGGCCCAAATTTCTTCCACCTTTCAAGAAAATAGTTTCACAGGGTCCTGAGACTCAAGTAAAAATCCCAGAGCCGCAACAAATACCTGCCAGACAGAACCAAATCGGGAATACATGTTGTAATTCTGCATCTTCCAGACAGGTGAGATCTGATCCTAAATATGTAATCCATTACTGTTCTGGGAAATAACTCTCCCTTAATGATTGGTATTGTCCTTTCTTATAGATACAAGTTATTGATGCCCTTCCTCAGCCTAAAGGTCAACACCTTAATACACCTGTTTTGCCCAAAGGAGGAACTTTTGCTGCAAAGCCGGCTCAGCCCCAACCTAATAACTTTCCTTCCAGCAGCTCTGTCGGTGATGCTGGTTCATTCTACAAGCAGCCTAGTAAATCTTCCCCAAATCCATTGGCAAGACCTCCTAGCTCCTCAACTTTAAACTCTGTACCTGCAAAAAAACCTGCCATTGTTATGAGAGGAAAATGTGTACCTCACACAGAGGATCGCTTCAGAGTAGAAGTGGGATATCATGCAGAACTAATTTCTGTATTCAAATCCATCCCTTCTAAAAACTTTGGTAAGTATCTGATTTTCTACCAATGTATGTTCAGTTTTGTTCTCCAGTCCATAAGTTCTGACAGTGACAAAAATAAAAACATTATCTTAACTGCAGGTAAAAACTGATACAAAAACATAGACATCAAGTTAGTTACACTTTTTGTGTTACTAACTTGGAAAGTGTAACTAACTCAGTTAATTTCAGTCTGTCAACATCAATAATTATTGATGCAAAATCAGTCATTCTTTCAAAAGTTTGCAGTTTGTTCCAGAGTAATATTGTGTAAAAATATTCATATGATTTAATAAGACAAAAACACATGGTGATTTATGTTTGCTTTTCTTTATTGTGATTTGATGTTTTGAAAAATCCAGTGCAAGAAAATGGTGTCTTCAAAAAATATTTTTCAAGAATCTATATGATTATTGTTTTATTACCTGGCTCAGTTCTATTTGTAAAAGTAGACACAGAATACGCAAACGGCAACAGTGGTTCCAAATTTTAATTCTGAAAACAACATTTCTCCTAAGTCAAAAAGTGCCTCTTTCAGTGTAATACTACTATATTTTGAGCTGATTGTGTTTTTCCATCATCAGCTCAGACTAAATGTAGTCAGCAGATAAGTATTATTCAGCCCAGCTTTTAAAATAATTCAGTTATTCATGTAATCAGGACAAATTGCAATGTCAAACAAAGCACAAACTATTTACTTTAAACTAGAAAAACACTTGGAGAGCGCAGACCTCCACCAGTATTACAGTATATACTGAGTTAGACCCATTTCTCTCAAAACCGGTTCTATCTCCCAATAATAAAAAATTCTGGATCCAGACAGTGATCCAGATCACCCCCAAAATCCCCAAATTTAATCACTTGTTGCTTTTGTCAATCTGTGAAAATTTGGTTGAAATCTGTCTATAAATTTTTGAGTTATGATGCTAACAGGCAGACAGACAGACTGACAAACTTAAGAAACCCCAATGATTACATAACCTGTTGGTGGCAGTAACATAGCTTCACAAGTTTCTTCTGTAGCATGTGTCATTGATATATATCTTATCCCAACCAGCAGTAGTTTTGTAAATGGGATCGTTGCACTTCAAAATGTAGTCACTTTGCTTCTGATGTGTTGTTGTTGAATTAAACTCATATTTTAAATCACTATACTATTATTGTTAAATATTCATGTATATTTTCCACTTCAGACCCTGCCACAAAGATGTGGAACTTCAGTTTGATGGACTACCAACTTCTTAGTATGTACAGTGTTGAAATATAAAATTAGCCAAACAAAATATTTGAGACCAGGAAAGAAAAAAGGCCAAAATTTGTTTCCTCACCTTGTGTTATAGTGCAGGATGCAGCTGCCATTGCCTCTGTGTCTTTGAGGCCACTTGCAGGGTTTGAGGCTCTGGATGTACAAGCAGCTACCAGCCAAGCTCGTGATGGAGCCGCACTGGGAGAACTGCTAAAGTTGTGCAACGGATGGCAAAAACCTGGAGCCATTCTGCAGGGCCAGTGCATCCTGGTCTCTCCATCGAAGTTTGAGGTCGACATTGGTTACCATGTGGATGTAATTGCAGCGTTTAAGCAAATGCCCACAAAAAACTATGGTAAAAGTGATATTTAAGTCTCCTAGCAATTTATTTTTGTTCATCATAAAAATAATTTTTGGTAATTTATTTACTGCATCATATTCCAGACATGAAAACAAGAACGTGGAGCTTTTCCCTTGAGGATTACAAAAGACTAAGTGAGCAAAAACCTGCCCTGATTTAGATTACAGTAGTCATTTCTGTGTTCCTTTTCATCCCTGTTACATCTGCCATGTTGTCTTACCATGCTTTATTTTCCATACCCAGTGGATCTTCTCAGTGGTATAGCAGAAGTGGAGGTGGAGCCTCTTCCCAGGGCAATAGTCCAGGGTTTCTCTGCCAGGTTCGACGGGCCTCAAGCCAGGTCTTTAGACGTCCCAGAAGCAGACCTTTCCAGCATCGATCCGTCGCTCACCAATAGCCTCATGCCCTTCCAGAGGGAGGGAGTCAAGTAGGTGAACTCTTTTTACAGTAAACTCCTACCAAAGACAATGATTGAAGAAACATCAGCCTCATACAACATTTAATCAACTTCAATAAAATAATTTTACTTCCACTTGGTTCTCTGTTGCAGACTATACCATTATCATGTTTCAGTGCATTTAGTTTTGTTTGTTTCATTGAAGTTTTGCAGTGTGGAAACAAGGCCGACTCCTCCTGGCTGATGACATGGGTTTAGGAAAAACGGTACAGGCCATCTGCATAGCTGCCTTCTACAGGGATGAATGGCCTTTGTTGGTGGTGGCTCCTTCCTCAGTCAGATTCACCTGGGCAGAGGTAAAAACAATAAAATAATTTAAACAAAGCGATGCAGTTTATGTCTAAAACTCTGTGAATTCTGTGAATACACGGCACTGAGGACTTTTTCAGGGGCAGTACCTGTTAATATTATTGTCAAGCCTAAAAACACACGGCCTAACAACAAAATGATGATTGAATGTGAACAGTATATTTTACAATGCATCATGTTCTTGATTTCTTTGTGATTGACAGCATATACTATAGAGAAAGAAAGAGACAATCCTTTTTAAAAACACTGTATCTTGGATCAAATGCAGTCCAATCAAAGGTTGGAATCGCAGCGACTTGCTTAGTCCAATTAAAGGACACATACTTTGTCTGGCCTGGTCCTTATCTGTCCCATAAGTCTTGTGCATTTGGCCAAAGGATTTTCAGCCACTGTAACTGAGTTGATAAAATGCAGTTAATACAGAGAGAGTATTTGTCTCAAAAATGTAGGCAACATTTTTCCATACTCCACCATCATTTTATACAGAACCACAACAACCACAAACACAATGAGATGTTAACATTCCACCCAATGAACTGTATACTTATCATCTGTAGGCCTTCAGACGCTGGCTTCCCTTGTTAAGCCCTGACTGCATCAATGTGGTGGTGAAAGCCAAAGACAATCTACGGGCTGGCTTGGTCAATATTATCAGCTATGACCTTCTGAGTCGCATTGAAAAGCAGCAGCAGCCAGGAAATCCCTTCAAGGTTCTCATTATGGTCAGTTATGCAATTAATTGATATCTTAGAACTGGCTTTTTCAATTAAAACAGTTTCTCCAGTTGAAGCTTTATGTTGCCTATATGTTAGATAAACTCTTTAAAGTGGCTAAAAACATATTTTTTTGTCATTCTTTGCAGGATGAGTCTCACTTCATGAAGAATATTAAAACAGCTCGTTGTAAGGCAGCTTTGCTTCTGCTGAAGGTACTTTTCTGTTTTATCGACTGGATGCAGTTTTATCTTTGTGACCCACCCCAAAGAGGTTTCATTTTATTTTCTTACCTGGCTCAGTAGACTATTTCTCAAAATGAGGTTGGGTTCAGGGAAGAAGCTTGATTGTTGCATCAAGATACGTTTCCAGGAAAATAAAGGAGGTTAAAAAGTCACATTGAATTTTTTTTTTCCTGCAACGGTCTTTATCGTTTTCTTCAATACTTGCAGTAAGAGAAAAGTGGGTAAAAAGCTTTCATATAGCTTTGTGAATTGGGTGCACCTTCCTCTGTCTCACAGCTGCTGATGTGTCCCAGTACTGATAACACTGTTCTGTTTTTGGTTGGTTGGGTTTTAATTTCTTGCTCTGTCATCTGGACTCTTTCAGCAGCATTGAGATCAGAGTTACTTTTCCTTCCTTAGGCAGCAAAGAGAGTGATTCTTCTGTCCGGGACCCCTGCCATGTCCAGACCCGCTGAGCTCTACACCCAGATTCTGGCTGTCAGACCAACACTCTTCCCACGGTTTCATGACTTTGGGATCCGCTACTGTGATGCCAAACAGGTATCTTAAACCTCAGTTAATACTACTGAGCAGTCATTTCAGAACACCTTAGAGAACACAGGAGACTTTAAGTATTTATTCTGGTTTATCGCCTTCATTTACATAGTACGGGCTGCAGTTCTTTCAGGGCTGTCTGGTATATGCACTAGAGAGGAAAATTTGAGTGTTAAGAGGATAATTAGAATTGTTAAGGGAGAATTAGTACGCCTCTGTATAAGGATAAACAGTCCAACAACTGCTGTATGTCTTCCTAATTAATTCTAGTCACCTTAAGTAGGGAGCTGGTTGGTGTAAAGGCTGGTACTGTGTTATTTTGGTCTCTTTTGGTAACTGAAGATGGGCGATTTAGTGACAATTCAGCAAGATTACAGTCTTACCTTTGGTTTTGAATGGAGTTTTAACTTTATTGTTTTTCTGTGGCTGAAATATATGTTCTCTGTCTCCTAGTTTGTCTGTAGATTGGGTTTTATTATTAAGATTCATACCGGCAGAAGATGATGGTAATGGTGAAAAAGCTCCGAACATTGAAGAGAATTGAAACCTTCAAGAGTCTAGAGTAGAGCTAGGTAATAAAACAATCTTAAAGCAGGATTGCAGTGATGGGTCTGTGTCATTATTACTCAATATGGAGAGATCTAACAGCTTATCACTCAGAAGAAATAAATATAGACACCCACGAAGCGCCACATGTAGGATGATTTTCCATTTCGCTAGAACATCACAGAGCTACTCGGCACAGGTAGTTGGGTCAGAGAGGAACAAAAATGCATGTTTCTCATACATTGAATTCTCCATGTAGATGCAGTCAGTCACTTACTATGAACTGAGACATGCGTGCCCAAATGACCACGAACATTAATTGTGTTTACACACACACTTGTATCTGGGTGATTAGAGTTGTCCTGGTTTTTATTGTGTTTAAGATATAGAATGTACGTGGTTACCGGTTACTCTTTTTTTTCTTAACACACATCTAAAAATCATAGACAACTTTAATGTGGTTAAAGGGAAAATTGACTTCTACAGGGAGATTATCAGGTAAGCATGTTTTCCAGCTGTTCTGTTATTGTTACCATGTCAGGAAAGAAGGAGGAAGAACATACACAACCTTGACTGACTGCAGAGGGTTGTCATCATGGAGTTAAGTAACCGGTTTTAATGTTGATCTGCATAGACATGTTTTTGTTTTCCACTTATTTTATAGTGGGTTGTTTTACCACAGACTTCAAACAGTCACATCTCCAGTGGGTTTTTTTTTTAATTTAATCTGCCAAGTATATTTCAGTTTTTCATTATCGACAAGTAAAACTCAATGTCTTTGTTGCTCCAGAAGTGAGATCCTTTCACTTCCACCACCTTTATTTTTCTGTCAGGTCATGTTGTGCCTTCACAGTAATCCACAACTGTGTAAATGGGACAAGCTATTGTATCATTGTAACAGGGTTCCTGATACTATTGGAGTATTCCAGCTCGTGTATACAGGAGTCTGGATCTGGGTAATTGAAATCAGGTTATGAAGCACTTCACAGGATTTCCCTGGGGTCTTACAATGCTTGAATTTACCAAATTGCATTTAACACCATAAAAAAGTCTTCAAAGGGTATTAAGTTTGGTTTGGTAGGTCTTAAATTATGTTGCCGTAATTTTGTTTACTGTATTGTCCAAGCTAAAACGACATTAACGTTAGTCTATTCAGGGCCACTCATTCTAACTCAACAAAGTATACTGAAATATGGAACAAATTATTGTTAACTTTACAGCCCTCAGTGAGAAATGATCGTAAAGCATTCAGTTTTGTACAGTATGTAATGTTCAATTTCTGTAGATGTTAATACATTTTCCTAAATTCAAGGAGTCAGGATTTTTTTTTATCCCGTAGGGCTGTGAAATAGGTATTCAATTCTGTTCTAAGTATTCTTTAAAATATCTTACATTTAAGTTTGTAGAAAACTGACAGAACACTTTCATCACTATCCTGAATATTGCAGTGTTTTTGGAAGTTTCCTTTGTGTAAAATCCATAATTTAAAATTAATTTATATATCTTTATTTTCCTCTCTCTAAATACTAAATCTGTCATTACTTGGAAAGAACGAAAATGCTTTGACATGTTATTAAAATGTCTGTTGATTCATTTCTTCAGTTTTCAGGCATTATGAGGAGGATACTCTTTAGAATGTCAGCACCAAATGACATATTGTGATTAATAACCGTGTTGAATATAGCAAAAACTATTGAGGTTTTTTGTTGTTGTTGTTGTTGCTGTTTTTGTCTGTTATATTTTCTTTTCGAACCTGCATGTCCATACTTTTTCTTAGTTTCCCTCTTCATCCTGTCCTCATTAGATGACCTGGGGATGGGACTATTCTGGCTCATCAAATCTGGGAGAGTTAAAACTTCTGCTGGAGGAATGTCTAATGCTGCGCCGCCTCAAGTCAGATGTCCTCTCTCAGCTTCCCGCTAAACAGCGAAAGGTGGTGACTATTACTATAGATGGCATTAACACCCGCACAAAAGCTGCTCTGTCAGCTGCTGCTAAGGAGTTGGCCAAAGGACACCACAGTGTAAGTTATGAATGGTTTTAGTCCAGAAAAATGAATGAAAAAAAATGATACAGAATCTTAATGTTTGCAGTTTCAAATTTTGCAGAGAAAAACCTCAAAAATAATTCCCAGGTGAATGAATAGCTTTTATTGTTATTTGGCATATCACATGGATACATCAAATCAGATTGTTGTTTTGTTTGGTCTCTCCAGGACCAATACAGCTGTGACAGGTGTGATATTTTCCATTTCAACCACACAGAAAAATACTGAAAGAAAAAGAAAAGTGAGCAGATAAAGTAACACTGAGCCCCTTTACAAACAAACTCCAATCATTATCTAATTTCTGGAGTTATCAATTTATACAGGTGATCATGTAAACAGTACAATTAACAGGATGAAACCTGAATATGAGAACTTGGATCCACACACTTTGATGTCGCCCCAATACTTGGATGTCTTTCTGCATGTATAAATGTTAATCTGATACATTTACATTTTTGAAGTCTGTGTGTGTGTGTTTAAAAAAATGTATCGGAAAAAGTCACAGTGACATAGGAAGTTTGGGTCGACTCTCTCTCTCTCTTTCTGTGTATATAATCTGAAAGAACCAAGATTTTTTTTTAAATTTTTCACATTTCTGAAATACATGTAAATGCATCCGATCCAAATATTAAAGCTATCCGATTACTCCCAGTTATTGGACTTTTATGAATTTTGAATTTCATGACTTTAATGACAAAGACCTTTTACAATACATGTACAGTAACGCACTGCACACTTTCTCCAAACCCCTGTAGGTGATCAATTAGATACTGATATATGGGGGTAAAACTCGACCAAATTCATTTTCATACAGGATTCTAAACCTCAGGTATTTCCCCTCGTATGAGAAAGTCCTCTCAAACACACTTGAGGTACTTTTAAAATGACCAAAGATAAAGTCAGGGAGTGTATTGTAAGTGATTGGAATGAATTCCTGAGCTGGTTCGTGCATAATCACACTGCTTCTCAATGTAATGGCAGTCTTATCAAGCCATCAAACAAAATCTCCTGTCAGTTCTTATCTTGTGTGGTTTCTTATCTCTTTTTCAGAAAATGGAGGAGAAGGAAGCCCTCCTCGTCTTTTATAACCACACCGCTGAAGCCAAGCTACAAGCCATTATGTACGTAGAAACCCTTTAATCTGGGGATCAGTAAGTCACATCAGCTTAGACTCGATGAGTACATTGATAAATTATAAAAAAGAAGCTGAATCTTTTGTCTGACCATTGTAAGCGTCTGGTTATTTAATTTAATTTACTGCTGTGCTTTTTGCAGGGAGTACATCACGGATATGTTGGAGTGTGGGAGGGAGAAGTTTCTAGTGTTTGCTCATCATAAGTTAGTCCTGGATCATATCACCACTGAACTGGGAAAAAAGGTGGGCCATGAAAACGGATAATTTTTAAAAACACAAAGCCACACAAGTTCACTTACATCACAATTTTTGTGTCTTCAATTCATTTATCTGATCATTTTCATTCCCACAGTGAAAAAGATGTACGATTACTGTAGGTGTAACATTACAGCTTGTGCTCCTCTAGTACTTATCATGATGTGTGTTTGATATTTTGTTCCAAACATGGTCTGTTTAAATCCACTGCGCTGCGAGTTTGAGAATCATAGTTGGAAAAACAACCAAATTAAAAGGTCCTCTCTTTTCTGTCTAAGAATGTGAGTTACATTCGTATCGATGGAGCGACTCCATCGGCTGAGCGGCAACAGCTGTGTGAGAAGTTCCAACACTCTACTAAGGCTCATGTGGCTGTTCTGTCTGTCACTGCTGCCAACATGGGCCTCACCCTGCACTCTGCTGACCTGGTGATCTTCGCAGAGCTCTTCTGGAACCCTGGAGTAAGCCATGATATGACTTCTCAGAACTACTATGGGATGTTTTTGATTGGAGATGTTAACATCCACCAGTAGAAATTAGCATAGTGTGTGAGTGTTTTTTTGTGCCCACTAGAAGAAGTAATGCAGCTTTTCACACCTGCACAGTGGTGTGTAAACTGTCATTATGCAGTTCATTTGGGCAGTGGTGAGCATAGTATTTGCATTCTAGTATGGACCAAAACAAGCAAGTGTGCAGGGATATGATCTGACCTCAGTCCAATCCAACAACCAGATGTGTTCCACAAGTGTAGCCAGGTGTATTCAGCAATGTGGAAAAATATAATGTGGAACTGTTTGTTGGGAGAGACTGAACCAAACTGAAGTTTCCATCACAGAAATATATCCTGGTCAAGCACACAGGTCCTCTGTCCTGAGCGTACATTCTTCCTTCTGCTCCAGAAGTATGTCTCATCATTAGGGAGGGACATTGGTTAGAATTTAGCAATATCAAGTACAGATTTGATTCTTTGGATTATGGAATAAAATAAAGTTTAAACATGAAAGAGTTACTGCAAACCAAGCCATTTGTAAAGTTTGCTCAAACATTTGTCATTCAATTTGAACAAAACTAGTACAGGGTTATGACAGGTGTAGTTAAAAAGGTCATATTTTGCTAAATTATTTATATATGTATCTGGACCCTAACTGTTCATAAAGTTTGAATTTGAACCCTACAGGTTCTGCAAAACTATCTATAGTCATTCCAGCAAAAAAAAAAATCTGAGTGGATTTCTACAACGCATTTTAATTCCTGTTTAATTTTTTACATCACAACATTTGCACATATAAGGTCAAGATTTCAAATGAACTTTTATCTGAGTACACTATAATTGTTTATCACTAGCAGTGGTTGTGGTAAAAGTGTAAAATATGTGCACATTTTGAGCTGATTACCTAAAATGTTGGTATTGTGTTTGTATTCTCCAACACAAATGGCTGAATGAGACAGAAAGCACGGTTATAACCTGAAGGGGGTGAGGTGTGAAGTGATTCATTTGCATTTAAAGGGCCAGTGCTCAAAACAATCTTTCTGGTCTCATTAATCAGAAATGGGTTTGAAGATGGACCTGTGGAGTTGAATTAATGAAGAATTCAGACCCAAGCATAGCATTTCCACTTAATCTAGACTACAGGGAAATGTTTTAAAATGCATAATTCCATTGGAAAAAAGCAAAATGTCACTCCTTTAAAAGGAGTGTGAGAACTACCTGCTTCAGCCTTTGTGTCATCAACTAAATGTAATTAGGCTTATGCTGTCGGAAGTGATGGCTAAGGGGGTATATCCCCAAATGCCCCCAATCCTTAACCAGACAGCTATGATGTCATAATGTGAGGCATCCCCGGGCCATGACATTCCATTTGCACTTGATTTGAAGTCAATCAGACAAATAGTTCCAGAGATATGAACAAAAGTGTTTTGTGATTCAAAATTTTTAAGCACACCCTTATGGTAAATCCTCCAAAATTGAATCAGTTGTTCCTCTTCATGATATTGATTGATATGGAAAACATGGAATTTCTAAAGTCAATATCGTGGCATCTTGGCAGTCAGACTAAAAACATAATATGAGAGTTTTGGGGATATAATTATAGGACGTGCAGAATATTCATGAACAGTAGTGGCAGCAGGTCGATGCAGTGAAATGGTGCCAATGTTAACATTATCACCTGACCTGCAACAGAGGACACCTTGCTGTGTGCTCCACTTCCAGTCACCGCCAATGTCACTAAGAAGCAAATAAAAGATAATTGGATGCTGCAGTTAAATGTTTTTGGGTGTTAGAGGTTTTTTCCCGCTTCATTGCATAGAGGCTGTAACTGTTTCAAATTCACCCTTGTATTGTCTTTACTGGTAAAATACAACCATACTAAAGAGCACATCAGACCCAAAATATGGAAATGACGTTTGACACATTTGATGTGTTGTCAGAATCACAACGCAAGCAGACTAACAATTTTCAGGAGCTGAATTTATAACTATGTTTAGAGCCATGTTATGAGGATGCGTTTTTCTATATTGCAGGTTCTCCTTCAGGCAGAGGACCGGGTGCATCGCATTGGACAAACCTGCAATGTGAACATTCACTACCTGGTTGCCAAGGGAACTGCTGATGATCACCTTTGGTACGTATCAATTACTGGACAGATAACAGTGATTGTTGTATCTATTCAAACAGTTTCCATCTGTCCACTACTATCAGCCATTGAGCTGAAGCTAAAACAGTTGGCTGCAACATTTGTGTGTGATCTGATATTAATAGTACTTGTTTTCTATTTGTTTAGGCCAATGATCCAGGCAAAAATGAATGTCTTAGAGCAGGTTGGTCTGTCCGAGTCAAACCTCTCGGACAAAGCAGTCAACTCAAGCTTCCACTCAAAGGTAAACTCGACATGTGCATATACTGTAAGCTCTGCATGGTTCTGCATATAGTGTCTTTGTTTCCCACTGTGATACTGTGTCAGCCTAATACATGATAATTTCTCAGATGTTTCTATCGATCCACCATGATATTGGTTGTTTACAGTGAAATATTTTCATAACTGAGCTACCATTTTCTGGTGTTCGGTACAGCAGGGTTTCTGAAGGTCCCTTAGAAGCCTTAAAATCCACAGAACACTACTTTTAATAATACAATCTTGACAAGACAAAAAAGCCTTGAAATAACAGATTTGAAGGTTCTCTCGATTTCTGCAAATTAGGACCTTTGTAAATGTTATATTTGCCAGCACCCAATTTTATCTGTATTCCCATGAAGGGAATCAAAGTCTCAGCACAGTATGTGAAAGACGGGGTGCTTGTGCCAGTCTTTAAAGTTTTTTTAAAAATATGGAATTTTGAGATGCGATTTTCCAAACCTATTTGAAACTTTTAATGTATGGGTAAAAAAATATTTTTCTTATAGTTGGATTTTGGAGTATGGTCAAAGGCACATAATCTTGTAAGATAAAATACATGACTAAAACTTGTAAAAAACAAACAAGCAAAAAAACCCATAAAATTATTTGGCTAACCAGTCAGTACTGGTATTATTCTAGAGAAACTTATTTATGTGACATTCATGTACTTTGATTTTCATGTTTTGAAAAAATTTGTCAGTCAAACATAATTAACAGTTTACAACTTTACTACTACACACAGTGCACTGTAGATACAATCTCATCCAAAAAGTACGCACGCAGCCGTCAAAGTCTGGGGGAGCAATTTTGAAAAAGTCTGGAATTATTTAGATAAAGAGCAAGTTTTAAAAATCCTGATCATCTGCTTCAGATGCATTCATGCAGTTCTGAATAGCTTTGCTGTCTCAAATAGACACTTTTTCAAGTAGGTTGACATGTTTGAAATGACAAAATACCTCTATTAAAGTGTCCAGTATGAACTGAGCTTCACTAAGAATGTTCATGTTGAATCAATCACAGACCAGATTATATGGGTTTTTTTAGGACCCTAATCAGAGGAGCATCATGGAGATGTTCCAGAGTTCTTTTTCTGCAGACGACGACGTGGATGAGGCTATATTATTGGAGGCTGCGAATGACTGGGAGGACACACCACCTGATGATAAAAGCTCCATCAAACACCATACTATGGGTGCACAAAGTCCCAGCAAAAGAATTATTAAAGACTATTTCAAACCATGAAATATTTTGTCAGCAACACAGAAGTGTGTGTTTTTTTAGGTTTTGATTTATCATGACTGATGTGCCCTTATTTTTACTAACAGAAACTTTGGTTGTTTTCAAAAGATGTAAAATAACAGTTCAATAAATTCATATCTTTTTCAAACAAGATAGTAATAAATATGACTCCAGTCTGTTTGAAAATCAACTATTAATAATCTCCAGGTGAGGAAAACAGTATGTGGTCATATTTTTGATGCACCGTATATAAATGTACAAAGTATTGGATATATTACTCCTGTTTATTTCATGACATAAATATTTAGTGGTTCCTATAATGTTACAGAATAAGAAACTACCAGGTGTGTAGATTCAGGTTTTAATGGTCAGGGTCATCGCTCTCTTCTGTTGGTGGACCGTAGGGATTCAGATTATGTGGGTCACCTGTATAGAAAAGGAAGATTATTAGTTTCATTCTTGAAGACCATAAATTGCTCAGTTGAATTCCTGTAACCAACCAAATAGTTGAAACTGTAGTGCAGCGTAGCTAAAAGAGGCTCACTGTTTTGTTGCTGAAACCTATTTGTATTTCAGAAAATGGAGATTACAACTTCTTGTAAATGGCACATTTGAATTGAAATTGTTCACTAATGTTTTGAGTGCAGCTGGTCTGACTTCATCTACTTTTCATTCTCTGCACCCACAGACTGTAAGGGCAGTTTACATCAACTTTACAGCTGCTGTTCATGACATTATGGAGATGAGTGGCATCACTTTTCTGTGAATCTACAAAGCCCTCCTTACTTACTGATAGTCTGAATCAACAATATTTAGAATTGGGAGTCTATTTTATTCCTGCTTAAAACATACAGAATAAAAGAGCTGTGTGACATGGGGGAAAAAATAAATAACTGTTTTTGCGTGGAGAAAAAACTTAACCATCCTTTATCAAAACTGTTTATGTACAATATTAGCAGACATAAGAAAGTGACACTTTGCAACTCACACTATTTTAGAAAATTATAAAGTGTCATTGATAAACATGTACAATGCTGACCTTGGGACAAATGAGTTGCAATTAGAATCTTTGTAGAGAAAGATGGGTCTCTAGTAGAGCTGCACAATAAATGGAAGTGAGCCCACATATTGCATAATTACAAAAAGTGGTAATTTAAAGTTTCATTGTGCATTTGGTACAGGGCAAAAAAACGCTAAATGAATGCTGTGTTTTATTTTCAGACTTGTTTATTATTCAAGTTTACATTTATATTTTTGAGTAGGACACATTTGTAAACTTACTAAACAGCATTTTGTTTGCCAATCAAACAATCAATTAAATTGAAATAGAAAATCCGCCAAATGTCCATAATTATTAAACTGGTTTCCTCTGAATTGTGCAGCAATTACCCTACAGGGGAAGCACAAATCACGGTTTCATAATTTGGCCATTCTTTCACTTGATTAATCAAATTAATTTGATCTACTGCCCAGCCTTCATAGTCTTAGCCATTCCTATTTCAGAACATGTTCATATTCCCTGGACACCACTTCACAGACTGAAGATTAGGCTGAATCTGGGATGTAAAGTCTTAAGAGTCACGCTACATTAATAAAAGCTATTAGAGGCTTTTTCTGCCCATTGTGGTCCGTCTTATACACAAATACAAAACTTGGAACATCGAGCTCACCTTTATCTGCAGGATATGAAAATATTAAATTGCTGACTTTTATCACGTACCTTCTTCATATTCTGTTAGAGAGCTTGACATTCCTGTGTTTTCATCTGCAGACATGCTTTGCTCTTTTGCTGGAAGAAATATTAGACATTGAAAGTAGAAATTCATTCCATCTGAAATAATTTAACTGAATGAAATGTTTAAAAACTTAATGCAACAACACAAGTCATTATGTATGAGAAAGCAGATCCTATAATGTAAAGTGACAGACTCACACATCATATATTTCCCTAAATTAGTTGTGTCAGTTTCTTCATCACCACTGAGGCCAGGTTCTGAGCAGATGTCACCGAAGATAAAGCGGATCTTTTCCTCTGCATGCTGCTCACTGGAGGAACCATGAACTGAGTTGAGGAGGATGTCTGTGGCGAAACGAGCCCTCAGAGAGTTTGGAGATGTCACCTTGGCTTTGTCAGGGTCTGTGGGGCCCATCATGGCTCTCCAATCCTCCACTGCATTTTCCTTGGTAAGTGCAAGCATCATACAAGGCCCTCTGGAACAAGCAGTGACAGAAAAGAATAGAAGTACAGTACAGTACAGTATAGTGTATGTGTGATTTTACTGATTTCTTAAATGTAACTATAAAGATGAATGGCATTAAGTGACAACTGGTGTGAACTTTTACCTCATCCCTCACTAGTAAACTTCCTGTATTATGAAATGATTGTAAAACATCCAGGGACTGTTTTCTTATCTTTTTATATTTGAAATTCTAACCGAAACTTAATGAGATTTCACTTGAGTGCTAATATTTGGTCTTAAAATCCTGCATAAGTTGCAGAAGGTTCAAAAGGAAGACCGTTTTATACCCAAAACCTGCTGTGTCTGGTAATTACTTCATGCATTAGACACATATAGTAACAAGTACAGTTCATACAGAGGATGGCATCGTTAAATGAAGTCTCTTATTCATGATACAAAGAACAATTACACTACAAGACAGATCATAACAAATTAGGCCACTTATGTGGGACTGATCAGTAATTAGAACACAACTGGGACAGTCATTTTTCTTTCAACTTGCAAACCGAATTCATCTTACTTTTAAACAAAACTCAGTTGACTTTGAATAAATTGCTAATCCTGAGTGATTACAAATCATTACTGTATGTGATGGTCACATCAAACACACAACTGTAGCTAAAACGCAAACTGGCACCAAGTGACTGCTAAAGTAGTTTCTCATGCCTAAGTGTTCAGTAGTGCTCACTGTATCCAAGTTGTGTAACAGTGAACGTGAAGGGGCTACAGTAATCAGAGCGGAAGGAAATCTAAAGTCTAGATGTGAAGTGGGACAAGGAAAGAAATCGAAATAGACTTACTGTATTACCCACTTGCCTGAGGATGTCTTGATTCTAAACTATTACATTACTAGTCCTTTTACAACTTTCTGCGGCTACAGAAATTTGAGTGGATGTAGTTATGGTCTAGTCACTTTGCCTCGCTGCTGTGGTCATGCCCTGTGGGGGATGAACTAACCGACTCATGAATTCCACCAGCTGGCTGAAAAAAGGCTTCTCCTTGTGCTCTTTGTAAAACTCCTCCGCCATCTCCTTTGACAGAACTGTTTCCTTGAGTCGTGTTACAGAGAACCCACTCCCACGGATCTCATCCAAAATCTCCTCTGCTAGAATGAACAGAGCAGAGGAAATGAGAGGAATGTAAAGATACTGATATTACATGTACAGTATATGTAAAGCTCCATGTGATCAATGGGAACCTTTATGCCTCTCCATGGCATCAGGTTTAATCACTGCCAGCGTGTGCTCTATTGGGAAGAAGAAGTTGATTTCTTGTTCTGCCTCTTCCTGGCTTGCACTGCCATGGAGCTGGTTGATTGACTCATTTTCCACAGAAAACTGGGCCCTTAGACTGTAGTGAAGGATACAGGCATCAGTATTACGAGTACAGGTTGACTATTAGGTACCACTCAAATCTAACAGCTTGTGGTTTCCAAAAATAATTCCCAGGTGAAGTGATGTCAAAATGACTACTTTTCTTCATTTTGGCAGAGGTCTATCAAGATTGCTTCCTCCTATGTTAGGAATTTCCCACTTTCAAGAAATCTCAGCAACTGTGGTAATCAATGACAAATTCAAGCAAAGAAAATCTAAAAGACTTGTCAAAAGGTTGCACTTCTGTTGGAAATCAAGCTGTTATCAAGCAAGTTTCTTAATTTATGATTGCAAGAGATTAGTGAAAAATTAAGTCTTAAAAAAAGACCCCAAACCTTTCCATAATCTAAGCCACGTAGCCTTTTTTTCACCTGCAAAACCTGATTCATTTAAAAGTAAGTCAGATTTCTTCAGAACATGCTGTTAGACTGATAAGCTGTGGAATTATACTCAGGAATTACATGAAAACTGTAATCCTTTTACATTATTAATCACACCACAGTGACTTCTAAGAACATATTTCAGTGTGTGAATCAAAAGAACCAGATAACTCACCATTCAGGACTCTCCTCTTTAGCTTTATTAACATCAGCTGGGCCAAGGATGTTCTTCCAGTGTTGAACAGCTCCATTTTTAACCAGGGCCAGGGCTAGAACAGGTCCACTGTGAATATAGACACATTTAAGTTCCTTAAGGACTCCTTTACCAAAGACAGGGATTTTGAGTAATATCAGCAAATAAAGTTGCATTTCAAGCACAAAATAAAACCAGCACAAAACAAGAGCCTCTTGTTTAACGAAATGGACATAGTTTATGTGATTCAGTGATAAAAATAAATACATGAAATAAATACTCAAAATGATGACAATTAAAAATAAGAAAATGAGAGAAATTATTTAACATAGGTGTTTCCAGTAAGGCATGCATGAAAGGAAGTTGGACAATAATGGGTCGTTTACATGTAAAAGATAATACTTTAACTCAAATATGAAAATCCACAAAGAATAGTGAAATGAATATTTATGTGCAAGGTTGCTCCTCTCACAATTAAGATAGAATTATTATGAACTGGCTTGTGTTGGATCCCCAGACTTTTAAAGGATATGCAAGTCACCTGGTCATGCTTTGAAGCAGTGCAGGGAAATAGTCCTCTTCAACATGTTGGATGTAAAACTGTCTCACCTGCTCCTCAGTTAGCATCACCTCTCTTTGAAGGGCCACTGTGAAACCTGATTTGTGGATATGAGCCAGGATCTTTTCTGCAGAACCACATACATGGCACATGTGCTTCACAATAGTTGATACAGAATGAAAGTACGATAGGATTATGTATAGTATTATACTCCCATGTTAAACGCTCTCATCATATACTGATAATTATGTTCATATAGACCATCTTTGCATGTGTTTCTGTGCATATCCACGTCTGTACTTGTGCTTTTTTGGCAGAAGCCCCACCTCTGTTCTCTCTGGCTACGTCAGGCCGGATGAGAGCCAGTGTCCTCTCCACACGATCTTCCTCCCCATCCTGCTCCATTACTGAGGCCATCCTAAAGTTGGGGAAGAAAAAGGCAAGCTCCCTGCTGGCCTGGTCTCTGTCCTCACTACCGTGCACTGCGTTGAACAGTGTCTGCGTGCCGTATTGTGCCCGCAAGCTGCAGGAAGCCAGGGGGGAGAAAGAAGAGGAGAGCAGATGGTTGCTCGGCTGGTGCTCAACGAGAAAGAAGCATAATGTTTGGGTGTGTCTGACAGAGCGGGCGGGAATATGCTGTTCATCTGCTTTTTCTAGACTTTGGACTGAAATAGTTTCACACTGTTGCAATCAGTTGTACAAAAATAGATGTATGTGCAAATATAAATCATATAAATATTGGGGGGTTTTTTTTCCATCGTATGGTATCTGTAGTTTCCTACAGATACCATACAGCGGATGGAAACATCTTCATTCTGAATGTGGCATATGAACGTTTTCCAGTTACTAACCTTTCTGGCTTCTCTCTCCTGGCTTCTTCTAAGTCCACTGGGCCAATGAACTCATGCCATGCTGGTACAATATTGGCTGAATTCTCCACCTGAGAGAGCACCAGAATATGGGACGGACCACTGGACATAAACTGCACCAAGTCCTCGAAGTAAGCCTACCATTACATGCAGAGACACACATAAGAACAGACATGTTGACCTGAACAGGTAAAACCTCTTACTGTATGCCAAATCAGTTCCAGTCATCAATAAAACCACATTCTCCTCGATCAGGCTGCACTCACAAACTGAGAAAGAGAAATCCACATGGGATCATTTTTAAAGGCAGATTAAATAAACATTTTGCTGTGTATGTTTTTATTTACAGAATTAACATAACTTCTTCACCTGGACACCTTTTCTCACATATTTCTGAATTCTAATCATTTACACTCATCACAAACAGCACGATAAGCAAAAAAAGGTGCTTACACAGCAGGTCTATTTTGAGCTTCGTGCAGAAATGCAGATGGATGTGTGATGTACTGCAAACTAACTGAAATGATTTTTGCACTGGCTGTGACTGCTCTCCTAGTATGTCTTTTGGAAAGTCAATTGCTCAGACTAACCTCACAAAACATCCACTTTTCTTTCGTTGGACTACCACGCCAGTCTGTGCAAATGTCAAACATATCTTCTTGGTATGTCTGTGCTGTGGAGTGTGTGCTGTTTTATACTCTAAATTATTCTGTCCTTTTCTATGCCTTACCTCTGCTGCTTTGTGCTGGTAAAAATCTCGAGCTTCAGTCTCGGTCAGTGTGCGTTCCTCATGGGCCAGGATCTCAAACCCAGCATCTTGAATCTAGCCAGGGGAGGAATGTCGGTATAATTAATTAATGTCAGCAGAAAGGCTTGAGACAGTGTTAGAGTGTGTGCAGTAATAGTCTCTGTGTACCTTCATAATGATCTCATTTGCCTTGCCATGAGCAACAGCATCTGGTTTGATGATGGCAACTGTGTAGGATTTACTAGCAGGAACTACATGAGAAGCAAGCAGCTTGGATAAGGATCAGCAATGCAGAAGACAAAATGTAAAATGATATGGTGAAGGAATAATAGCAGTGACAAAAATTTGTTTCTATTTTTTAAGAGTACCAATTAAGCTTTCTTCATTTTCTGACTGCTGTATCACAGCCTCCTCCTCCTCCTCCCTTTCTTCATCCAGCAGGCTGTCATCTTTAATCTGGCAGTGACAAAGAAAAAGACACCAAACCCAAACAGTGAGTCTATACTCTGTACATAATCTATGTATCTGAGTGCATGTGAGCAAACTTGGGTTAATTTGGCTTGTATTCATTTCTTTATCACTTAATGAGTGTATAAAATATTTAAACATTGCAAAAGATGCTCATCACATAAAAGCCAATCTGATTTGTGGAAATCGTTTTTGTCTCATCTTGAATCCAAACATATCCAGTTTAGTAATACAAAGAAACACCTCATTAATCATCCAATCATATCAGTCGAGGAATGAATGGGTATGAATGGGTATGTTTGTGGTGGCGTGTCTGTGTTTTCATTGAAGTGCTCACCACTTTGCGTTCACCACCTTGCTCTAGGACCATCTTCTCCTTGGCTAGTTCATCCACGATTATCCTCTGAAGTAGAGGAGCATTCGCCCCTCGCAGTAAAGCCACCAGCTCCCCACCCTGTCCATTAAATTCAAAATTACATTTAACAGTGACATACAGCAGTGCCTAACTGCAGATACCCAAAGAAGCAAAAAGAGTTACAGGCACACGATGGAGCACAATGCCAACAATAATAATGTGGGTGACAAATACAGAGATAAAAAAATGAACAGATACAGAAATAAATATAGAAAGAACATATTTAGAAAAAGGACACTAAGGAAAAAAAGACAGGCCTCGTGGTCTATAAATACATAACATACCCACTGTACTGACAAGTACACAGAACACAAATACAAACTCACCCCATAAAACAAGAAGGTGGGCTCGCATTTCCCTCGATACTTCTCAAGAGTATCAATGTTGTCTGCCTCAGCCTGCAAAACATAGCCACAAATACAATTTGGAACCACTGCCACATGTACAGGCTGCCTTCTTTGAATTTGAATCTGGACTTACTGTGGCAAAATGCAAAAGGTCATCACCCAGTTCATTCTTTATTTTTCGTAGAAGACTAACCACAGCTCGACAGGGACCACACCACTGTTGGTATACATCCACAACTACAGACAGAAACAGACAGACTTGCTGTAATTAAAGGTATAAGAACAGAATGCTATAAGAAATATCATGCATTAATCCCAAACATACACTCACTGGCCATAAAATAGACCTTCCTCATATCAGTTTAGACTTTTTTGCCTTACTTGCTGACTATTTTTCTTGAAGAATTAAAGCAGTGTTGACAATGTTTTTGAGAGGTTTTGATCCATACTGATATGCGGCATGATATTTGTGTATATTTGAATTAACTTATTCAGATGGTGTATTCATCCTTCCATGATGTTTGCACCAAACTCTGACCATTTAAATGCCTTTGCAAAAATTGAGAGCAATCAGACCAGGCCACATTGTCCTGATATTCTACCTGAATTTAGTGAGGTCATGCAAATCCAACAGTGCATCCAAAAAGTATTCACAGTGCTACACTTTTACATTTTCTTGGGTTACAACCTAATTCCAAAATAGATTTACAATAATTTCAGCAAGTTTATTAAAAAATAAAAAAAAATACATACAGCATTTGCTCAATACTCTGTTGACACATCTTTGGCAGCAATTATAGCCTCAAGTCTAATATGATGCTATGATGGCACACCTATTTTTAGGCAGTTTCTCCCATTCTCCTTTGCAGAGTCTCCCCAGCTCCATCAGTTTGGATGGTTGTCGGTGCACAGCCACTTTCAGATCTCTCCAGAGATGTCCAATCAGGTTCAAGCATGGCTTCTGGCTGGACCACTCAAGGGCATTCATAGTTGCCCTTACATCATTGCTATATTATCTTGGCTGTGTGCTTAGGGTCATTTTCAAAAGTCAGAAGTCCAAAGTGCTCTGGAGCAGGTTTTCACCAAGGAAGTCTCTGTGCATCATTAAATTCATGTTTTCTTTGACTCTGACTACTCTCCCAGTTCTGGTTAAAATATCTCCAGAGCCTGATACTGCTGCCACCACTCTTCAGTGTAGCAATGGTATTAGGTAGGTGATGAGTGCTGCATGAATTCCTCCAGAAATGACGCATCATTCAGGCTAAAGACTTTGTTTCAGCAAACCATCACACAGACTAGGGTCCAGGTCTAGCAAGAGTCCTAGTGTTTCCAAACATTTTCCATTTATAGATGACAGATGACATTTATAGTGCCAGTGTGTTCTTTGGAACCTTCAATGGTGCAGAAAGTTTTCTGTACCTTTCGTCAGGTCTGTGCCTCTATTCACACCTATCTCAGAGGTCTACACCCAACACCTTGGCCTTCATGACTTGCTTTGTGCTCTGACATGTACCTTCAACTGTCAACCTTATATAGACAGGTGTGTACCTTTTCAAATCAAGGCAAGTCAACTGAATTTAATGCATATGGTCTCCAATCAAGTTGTGAAAATATCTCCAGCATGATGAGTGGAAACAGAATGCACCAGTGCTCAATTTTGAGTCTAATGGCAGACACTGTGAATACATATCTACATATATTTTAAATGTTATGTTTTATGTTTAATACATTTGCAAAGTTTGAAACTTGTTTTACTTTGTCATTATGAGTAATTGTGTGTTGAATTTTAAGTTAAACACATTTAAGTTTAAACGTAATAAGGCTGTATGTAACAGAAGAAAAAATAGAAGTGTTGTACTGTGCGGATGCACTGTATTCTCAGCTGGCATGGATGGCTCCTGGTGTAGTGTGCTGCTGCCATAGCTGATCCGTTTCAAGGTTCAGCGTGGCTATTTAGTGATGCTCTACTGCAGACCTTGGTTGTAACCAATGGTCATTTGAGTTACTTTTCTATCAGCTCGAACCAGTTTGACCATGTTCCTCTGGGATCATTAAATATTTTTCTCCCAGTTAATTACTGCTCATTTGATCTTTTTCTCTTTTTAAATAAAAATACTAGCGGGTCAGATGTTTCTGAAATACTCAGACCAGCCCATTCAGCATCAACAATGATGCCAGTTTTCTTCCCTATTCTGATGCTCAGTTTGAACTTCAGCAGATAGACTTAACCATGTTTAAATACCTAAATGCACTGCGTTTTGGGCATGTAATTGACCTATTAGATATCTGTATGAGCCAACAGTTGAATACATGTTTGCACAATATGTGACTGCACGTTACAAACTGATGAACATATAACATCACTGAATCACACACATCCTTTTCCATAGCTCAACAAGTTACAATATTAATAATAGTATTAGTATTGTTTTCTCAAGTAATTTTAAAATTATACCATTCCTAAATTTTTTTAGCAATATTGTCTCAAATGATTACAGAGCAAGTCTGCAGTTATCTCAGTGAACACAGGAGGGCAGCAGTATACTATAAATTATAGTAGGACTGACAGAGCTTATCCTGTCTCTTTTCATCTACACATTCCAACTCGGTGTTGGACAGCGATGCTTAGTACTGAGACATACGTATACTCAGTTCTGAGTTGCTGTAAGTTGTTCTGTTGAGTGAATCAAATCGTACACTACTTCTATTCTTACCCGTTAAACCTTTAGTGGTGAGCATCTCCTCCCATTGTTCTTGGTTCGTGACAGACGTCTAGACATAAAAAACAAGATGTACTGTATGTAAATGTATGAAGAGAAGTAGAGGAGGGCTATTAATGCAGTAGAAATAATAATGTGTTTTCCAACCTGCAGACTGGCCTCTTTCTTCTTGCCTGCCATGTGAGAAACAAATTAAGTAACTAGATATTTTAACAGTTATACAAAGCGACAGGCGATGTTAAGTTTAACGTGCAAGCTAAAATGCTAATTTGTCGTTTGCTAACGTGTCTGTTGAGTTAACGTGTCTGAGCTCGCGCATGTTTGGACACACGGTTACCTAGCAACGGCGCTTCAATTTCCGGTTTATCTCGTGTAGTGAAAGCAATTTCATGACATTAGAATATTAGTGTTAGTAAATGCCAGAGAAGGTTAGATCTTTTCCAAATCACCACAGTTCTGTTGCTGATTATGTTGTGTTTTGTTTTGTTTTTCTCTCCAGAATTAGAATGTATCCAATTGCAGCTTTTCACCATTAAGCCTTCAGGCAACTCTTTTACAACCTAAAAATCCCAGAGACTACACTTTATTTAAATAAATAAATAAATAAATAAAACGCCAGATTTTGGTTGCAGGGTTTAGAAACATGAAAGCAGCATGTTTCAAACATACGTCTTGCAATATCATGAAAAATAGTCCATATAAAATAGTTCATAATTGTCCCTAAATGCATCAAAAATAACATTTAAATAAAAAATTTGCTAAGTAAATATGAATTCACCACCCATATAGGGTAAGTTGGTTATTTTTCTCCTTCTGTCATGCCTCCTTGCAATCATAACATTTTATTTAATAATGGAAACTGTCTTTCAAAGCAGAGATATTGCCACATACTCTTCACTCATGAATTTTAACAAAATGCTGCACTTAATCAGTTCAGCTCCACAGCCTGCACCCTCTGAGAGCACGCCCAGAATGACGGCCAATTAGAGTGATTTTTTTTAAGGACAAATCACAGTGCTGTGACAGTAAGTGAGTAAGAGAATTATAAAGAAAATAGACAGTCAATAAGAATGACTCCCTTGATGCTATGAACACAGCTGCAGTTTGTTTTTTGCCCAGTGTGCTGCGTTTGCCATATGACATGTTTCTATTACTAACCCTGTGTCTTACCCTGAGCTTATTATGTAGCCAGATGGGAACAACAATCACTTCTTCTCCATCACGACAGCTGTGACAAGGTCCTGGCATAGTATTTGCCTGCAGAAATAAGACTCATAAAGTAGCTAATATGCACCTCCGTGTATTTGTGTCTCCTTTAATCAGTCAAATTCAAGAAAGTGATTGCTTTCGTTGTGTTTATTCAATGACAAACATTGATTTTATGTTTTTGTCTCATGTGCCCATTCAAATATTGGCCAAGGTGTCACTGAATGCCATATGTGTAATAACTATGTACTCTCCAGCAGACTGCTGAACAGATGTGCAGTAACAAACAGAAATGTGATTTTTCTTTCCTAGAATAATTCACATTCAAAAGACTGGTACTATCTCATTTATATTTTAACCACTGAATTAATCATTGAATCAATATTGCACATATTTAAAAGAGATGTTAGTCTATTGTACTGCCTATGTCGCATTTGATGATGAGTATTCTTGTCTGTGTATTTGTCTTTATATCAGGAATGTTCTTCAGTATCTGGCTGCGTCAACAAACCAGGAGCAAATTGGGTTTTGTTTTGAGTCAAAATACTGTCTGACTCATTCAGATTATTCATACAGCTGCTGTCAAACTTCTATGTACTTGTCATCTTGAGTTACATCTCCATTTGAAAGCTTCTTTATGCCTTTAAAGAACTGTTTCATATACTTCCAACAGTAAAATACAATTCAAATAATATACTTGTAACTCGAAGGTCACTCAGAGAGGACGTGTCTGCCAAGGCTACTCTGATATTGTGTTCCTTTGTTTGTTTCACACCATATGTAGAGAGTCTGCCTTGGCAGAGCTCTGCACTTTTTCTGCATCAAGCTCCACATGATTGAAACATCATAACTCACAATGTATGAGAAAGAATAGAATGTGTCTGATTCTGTTTCTGTTGAGGATTTCTATAATTTATGTCCATTATGTGCACAGCCTCAGCAAAAAGGAAGTCTCCACCTATTGTAGATGTTTCAGTTGGAAATAACTTATTCAATTCTTACTGACGTATTGATTGATCTCAATTCTCAAACAATCATCAATTTGCTGTTTAACATAAAAATTGGACAATGGCAGAGAACATAAAGTTTCACGAAGAATGAGACATCAGTTTTACACATGGATTGGCCACTACAGAATCCAGACCTGAACAACACTGAGGATATTTGAAATGTGATGGAGAACATGCCTCTTCCCTCATCAATACAAGATCTTAACAATAGATTAATGCAACTCTGGGCAGATACGAATGTTGTGAAATATATTGGGGCATGAAAGAACCTGAATTTATCTAAATATTGTAAAGGTTATCTAACAAAATATTGTGTGACTTTAAAATTTTTAATGAAAATAGAATAGAATAGAATGTATTTTCATTGTACAAAGTGTGAATGTAAAGAATAAGACCATTGTGACTCTACATTAAATAGTATAACGGGTATATATCTTGTAATTAAAGTTAAGCAAAGTCTTAGTCCTATGTTCAGGTCTCTTTTGTGTTAGTAATATTCCAACAGGCATATGTGAGTAACCGCATAAAGTCTATGCTATAGATAATACGGGTAGTCTGGGTTTTTCTCATGCTAATGCTAGGATTATACACACAATGCCATTTTTGATATTTGACAGAAAACTAATCACTTTAATAATTATTTTAGATTCATATTATTACAATAATTAGCACATGTCTCAACACTAAAATATGACCATATTTAATGCAAAATACACTCAATTTCACTTTTATAAATGACGGACAACCCAAAAATATTCCCTTTCTTTTTGGGCAAATATGAAATCTTTTTTTCTTTGGTGTTTTTGAATAAATCAGAAGATAGTGTATGGGGGAAAAAAACTCAGCATTTCTTTTCCATTTTCTGTTAGTCTCATGGTTATAGTGAAATGTGTAAATAACATTTCACCATTGACCCTTAGCTTAATTCAGAGAAATGTATTTAATTAGTATTTGCATGTAGTTGCTTGACTGACTTCGAAAGTCTTTGCTTAAACTTGGTTAAAACTGATGACTAATGTTAGAAGTTATTCTCAAGAGACATTAGGACTTAAAGACTGCACTTACCATTTACCCAAGTGAATTCCTGTTAATCTCCCCCCTGTGATGAAAAACACAGAGGATTTAAGGCTATGGCAGCACCACAGATTAGTTCTCATTAGCTCATCTTAAGCACAGAAGTCATATTTAAACCTCATCACTTCATCTGCCTTCTTTTGTTTGTTTTTTTTCAGCCAAAGTTGTTTGTATCTTCATTTCAGTAAAGATATGCTGAAACAAAATAGCAATTTTTTTTCCCACTATGTACTATTTGTCTAATCAGCTGTGAGATGAAATTTACTATTTTTTAATCAGATAGTGAAAGGAATGTGACTGTAACTGAATAGGGAAATGTAAAATTTTGACAAATGTGATATATAATGGAACAACATGTTCAAATATAATACATATTTTAAAAGAAAAATGTAAAAAAAAATAAGACAGAAACCTATAAAGTGATTTTGTTCTGGACCAACTTTATACAAAACAGCTGAATTGTGTGATAATATATATTTTTTCTTTTCCAAGAGGGCACTGTTGCTTCATTGAAACATCCCTCCACACACGCACACACACACACACACACACACACACACACACACACACACACACATATAAACACACACTCTGCTCTGTGAGTTTTTCTAATAGGGGGAGAAGTCCTGTGCTTTCAGTATGCTGGTTGCATGCTTATCAGCTCCCACAGGCCTAAAACTTATCCCATAAGCAATACAGCAATTGAATACAGAATAGCTTAATTTTTTTGCTGGCATTTGTGTTAAAAAGTCATGGTGTGTAATGTTCAATATTGTCAAACTGAAAGAATTAGAAACACTACTTTATGTGATTCTTTCAGCAGGCTGTGTCGAGCAGTTGCAGTTCACTGATATACTGCTGGATGTAGTGGAAAATAGGCACAGATTTATGGCTGTCAATATTTATTTAAGCTAACTTTCTGTTTTTCTCTGCTATTATGTCGTCGTACATTAGGGGAAAGCTGAGAACGTGATGCTTTGTTGTGTTTTTTTCACTGTTCAGGGGAAATGTACACAGAGTGAAGGGGAAATAGTGTGAGCCAGAGAGGGGTTCAGAGGAAGTGTAGACAGGCAGTCAGTCAGGCAGTCCTGTATACAGACAGACAGTGATAATGATTGACTGTCAGTCTGTAGAAACAGGAGGGAGCTTTCGTTCCCTTTTCCCTGACAGGCGGCTGTACCAGTGACAGAGGAAGCCAGTATGGAGGAAGTCATCTGCATCTAAATAAAGACCGCCAATGGCTTTGTCAGAGTCCATTAAGCAAATTGCCATATTTGATAAATGCATCTACCATCTCTTTTTTCAACCTATTCGCACAAAACAGCCTGAGGCAAAAAGGCCTCTTGTGTGCTCCTTGAAACACAGAGAACATGCCATGAGATGTGAGAAAAAAAAAAAATCCCACTGGAATATTATTTTGATGCTAATTCTGATGGATTCATGCATTGTCTGTTGCAGTAATTTGAATAGCTCATATCAGGCTGATAATAAAGGGAAATCACTCTGGGAGACATGGACCTGTTTTGATTGTAATGGGAAAAATTAGTTTGGATAGAAATTATCATTGTTTTCTATTATGTGGTTTTGTTTTTCTCAATTTCCACATGTGCAGTAGGAAAGTTGCAGTTGCAGCACACTGCAGCTAGAGTGTTATTTGAACAAGCTTTTTAATTTTGGCCTTTCTGTTGGAATTAGAAGTGTGAGAGCTTGTCTTGTCTGGTTCTGTGGCATCATTAAAGGAAGGCTTCTGTTATCTGTCAAAGCTAAAACAGCTCCGGGTTAATAGCTGCAGTCACCCAGTCTACTTGTTCAGCTCTACTGCCTCCAGAAAGCCTCATCTCCACCATCTGCAGCATGCCCATGCTGCTCCTCAAGCAAACTATGTTAGTGAATAGAAAAACTGAAATCACAAATATGGCTTTTTCAGTTGTACAATTACAACTGTTTCTGTTTTAATGTATATCTTGCTGTCAGGTTCTCTGTATGCATCATAAAATATGATGCATACAGAGAAGAAGGTAAAACCATAATACCCACATATAGTACCCTTTGTGGAACCATGCCAGTCTGAAATAACTACTCATAATTTATGCCAATTACTGATTTTTGTTTAATGTTTCCCTAAATGTATCACAAGAACAAGGTAATATTCATTATATAAAAACAACTAGTACACATCTCAACACATATGAGGCCTTGATTAGACTATCTATGAATGAGCACAGTCAACCATACACATTCATGAAACCAATATTATGCAAAAGGTAATAAATATCAGCCATTGCTATTGGTGAAATGACTGGTTAAAGGCCTTTGAAAGCCAACAAGACTGAATTATATGGATGCTGAGCCCGATGTATTGCTTCAGAGCATAAAAAACATGGGCAAATATTAAACTAAATCAATGAAATCTAAATAATTGGCTCACATGCAAAGAATAGAAAGAGGCTGGAGGTTATTGCATAACAAGTATAATGTATCACATGCTGTGTTATCGGAGTGATGTTGAAAACGTACTGTCTTACACCTCCCAGCCTGCAACACCCCCTACGAAGAGATGCAAATATTATCAGAACCACCAAGAGATTGGTCCACTATCACCGATGTGCCTTCAATAGTGATAATACTGATTCAAAGTGATACCTTGTCCTGGGTGGAGAACAGACCCTGGAGGCAGCAGCCGTAGAAAAAGAGAAGAAAAACAGATGAAAAACAGATGAAGTCAAATCAGACCTATTAAGTGGATTACGAGTTATCTGCAGCACAGCGTGTAATTGGTTTTGTGTTATCGTTGCAACGTCAGATAGGTGCTAATTGAAAAGGCAGTTTATTAGTGGGTTGACAGTCTTCTGAGGGTAAGAATGTGGTTTAAAGGTCTTGTGTCGAATAGCCTCCCAAATGATTATAGATAATAGACTGCTTCTACAGAAGCTTGCAGCTCTCTCAGATGTAATTCCCCTGCCAGTTTTCTGCTGATTTCATTCTCCTTTGCCTGCAAGTCTTCAGAGAATAGAACTCACTTAAGAGGTAATAACATGTTTCCCTCTGAAGTTAAGATTTTATTTATTCCATTATACAGTGCTCTTCAGCATTTTTCATGGCTCTGCGGGGCTCTCATAATACCAGAATTCATATAGTATGTACTTGACCAAAGTGATTTGTCTATAGTCAGGGTAAGTCACAGAAAAAAAAAAAAACAATCAGCTGCTAATGCTAAAGTTCTTCCAATCCATCTTGTAGGTTTTTTTTTAAAAGACTTAAGAAAGAAGATAAAGTACTATTGTACAAATGGAGCTTTTGTTTCTTTCACTTATCCTGTCTGCCATTTGAAATAAGTAGGCCTTAACACAAATAAAATGTAAAAAAATAAATAAAAAAAATGGCTGTGAACACTGCCTAGTCTTGATTTGTGGCACGCAGGCTTTGCGTGGCAGTAGCTGCTTTACTATAGTTTGACCTATTGGGCTAGTGATGAATTCAGATGGACAGGAGTGCTGCCAGCTCAGACCGAAGTGGAAACAACACAAGCTGCATTGTATTTATGACAATAACATGCTCGTTGATACTTGTATTCCCAGATAATAATAGTCATAATGTGTCCATTAAATGTTGAATGGCTTAATGGATTTAAAAGTAGGACTTTATTTCTGCAGTGTAAATACTGTATTCTTTCATATTTTTTATATAGAACCCCCAACACTCAGATCTGACCATCTGTTTGTGTGTCTGCACCAGTAACTCAAAATACAGCATATTTATAAACCTTTACTCAAGGTAGGTTTGTTCCATATCTCAGTCCTCTGAGGAGATGGTCTACAATTCTTCACCATCTCTCTCTCTCTCTCTCTCTCTCTCTCTCTCTCTCTCTCTCTCTCTCTCTCTCTCTCTCTCTTATATATACATATATATATATATATATATATATATATATATATATATATATATATATAAGAGAGAGAGATGGTGAAGAATATCAGTATGATAAAATTCTCACTGATTCTGATTCTGATTCAGAACTCAGAGCTGAGAGCACGTTTTCATTTCTAATTCTGTCATATTCCTCAGCTTTGCTATGGAGATAGTAACTTCAGATTTGGTATGGTCATTATTCATTCATTCCTTTTTCTGTAAAATACTTGTTCAGGCAGTACTGACACTGTATGAAGGAGCTGATTTTATGCATCTGCACATCATGTTTCTGAGTGTATTCACAACACTGACTGTACAATGATTATTCTCTATGTATGATTTCCAAGGTTTGTCATTAATGGTTGACTACGTTTTCATTCACATGTTTTCTTGTTTTTTCTCCGTTTTGTTATTGGTTTGGTTTATCTGTTTGTTTGTCTGTCTGTCTGTCTGTCAGCAGCTTTACACAAAAAGTTCTAGACCAATTTCCATGAAATTTTCAGGAAAGGTGCAAGGTGATCCAAAATAGATCCCACTATATTTTGGTGAATGTAGGTCAAAGTTCACAGTTACCAAAAAAGTGTTTTTGCAATGATAAAATAGAGGGCAAATCAGGTAAAACGTGTGTGAGAGGGCGGGGCTTCAGTGTCTAGTGTTGAGGTGTTTTTCTGTTTACTATGGAACAGGAAAATTTTACAGCCACTTTACATAATGACGAAAGGGTACTCAGCCTTTTCCAACATGTAATTTCACTGCAAGGTGTCACTAAATATCACATTCAGAAATGGTAACACTTTAAGACCAAGTTAACCATCGCCACATGTTCTTTTATAGCTTTGATTAGCTTTTTCTCTGATAGCAAATCCACCATCAATCACTTAAAAATTAAAATATATAAAGCACAAATTAAAGACTTTGAAGAGCAGAGGTTTATGGACACCAAAAATTATTCCATAAAATGGGATGAGGTTTATGAGTTTTATATGAGATTTATATGTCTATTTTTTCAGTTTTAAGTCAAAATACATAATGTAAACATCCCAAAAATCTTATTTTTTTAATATATTAATGTAAAGAGACTTATTAATCTTTTAAAGGTTAAAGTGAACTTACTGAACTACACCCAATAGCCTTGCAACTAGCCGTAAACTATCAAAGAAGTATCAGAGCAAAATACCCTATTTAACCTAGTTTCCAATCCATTGAAATTGAAGGAGAGAGTGTGAAACACAAATGTGCAAATGTGGTAAATCTGTGTCACCATTTGTCCTTGCTATGTGCAACAGACATAGATATTCATAGATCCCATTTAGAGCAAGAGCCAATATATTTAATTTATTCAAAATATTCCATAGCCCTAAATCAAAGCAATGAATCGAAGATAACATCTGAGGTTCTGCGACCCCATGTCTCACACTGTCGAAGCACTGGAGCCAAAGGGATATTTTTGATGATGACTGATACATAGGACAGTTTTAGACATGCAGAGAAAACCTACGGGATTTCTCAGAGGGCATATAACCTCATAATAAAGTTTCTCACATGAGCTATAAATCCTTAGACTGCTGCAGATGGTACAAAACAAGGTGTGAAAATGTAACATAGAGCTGTGAACTTTGCATCTTAAAGCAGAAGGAGCAGAAATGTTTAACCACATGCTCAGCCTCGGTCTTTTATCTCACAGATTTTCATGTCTTCATCGGTGGCTGGTGCCGGAACGTTGGAACATTGAAGAAAAGGTTCAGTGTGGCAGAAGAAATGTCAGTAACACTTTATAATACCTACACATAATTCACTATGTATTAACCATTAGTTACCTACTCATTAATGTCTTGTAAAGGTTCATACTAAATGTAAAATTTGATTATTTTTTAACAGACAGATGCAGTTTTTGCAACTGTTTGTGTGTTTGTTTACCTGCACTAAGAATCTAATAATACAGCAATTTGTTAATAGTTTGTTTATGATACGTTGTGTATGAACAATTGTGTATTAACAAACCATTTAAAAATAGGTAACAAATAGTTCCTACATAGTGAATTGTGTGTAGGTGTTACATAGTGTTACAGAAATGTCTACATTCCCATGTTATCTGCTGCTGACAACATTTTCACTACAAAAAACTGAACTGTGTGTGGTGTGGTGTTCACTTTACACAAGACGGCTATTCACTCTCAACTGTTTTCTTTTTTTTTTTTTTTTTTGTACTGTTTGCTCCTGCCTGCTTTTTCAGTGTTGATGGATGCAGATGGGGTGCCTCTAGTCTGGCTGTGAGGAGAAGAAATGCCAAAGAGGCTTGTGCATCTGCTGCTGATGCATGCGGCGAGCTAGCATGCATTATTCAAAGACTGTATGCAGTAAAGATGATGCCTGACTCACACTCAGAGGACGGCCTGCCATCAAGAGTTGTTCTAGTCAGCTGTTTTTCAAAACCCAATTCTTAAATGGCAAAAAAAAAACAACTAAAAAATTTCACTTGATGCATTAGTAATGATAGTGTAATTAAACTCTACCTCCTGCTGGCACAAAAACCAACATACACATTCAAACTAAATCAAAAAGGCAGAAAAATACAGTTGGTGAACTTGTGCTGTTTCTGTGTCTTCTCATATATATTGAAACAGGGCTGCAGCTTAGTTTCTATACCCCACAACACCAAGGATCCTCTCACAATCTCAGCCACAAATGTCAGTTACCTAGTTACCAGGCCTTATATGTGGGAAAAGGGGTTCTGAATTGGATTACTGTTATCTGTAAAGGAAATTGAAATTGATTGTCACATTCGCCCTCGTTTGTCCTGGTTGCTTTTATCACCAAATAGTGTTACCAGTGCAGCTAACATCTGAGGGGTGCGATGATCTTATTTGCTGCTGAAGAGTACCCCCTATTCTCCTTTAACCCTTTAAACTTCTACTCAATTTCACCTAAATTTTTAAATAAAGTCAATTGGATGTTGTTCTTGAACCATTTTGATAACATGCAGTTGATGTTTGCTTATATTATAAATGAAAATATTAAGATGAAAACTGGGATAGGCTTTTTGGAGGCAGGTCCTGTTAAATGATGCAACAGGACTAGCAAAATGTGCATATTTATTGATGTTTTGATGTGTTTTGGATGATTTAATAATTAATATATGTACTACATTTGGACCACATTTGGACAATTTTTTTGTTTGTTTTGGATGTTTTTGTTGGAGTATGACTAAGTTTGTTAGAATATGGTTCTTCTGTGGATAATTATGAGATATAAAGGTTCACATCTGCTGTTTGACATTTGTATTTTCAACAAATAAGTGATTGTACCTGCTGTGGATATTTTATCAGAAAGTGGTTTATATCCTCCAATGTGTGAGAATCTCCATTGTCAAAGTACATTAGGTCATGTGATATTTGGGATGGGTTTGGGTGGTTTGCTAAACGTTTTTGAGCAACTACTTCTGTATGTGGGCCCTTGGAAGTGTTTAATACATCAAATCATAGTTGATTATTGAAATGCTTACTTATCAAATTAAGGGGTAGAGTTGGCTCATAAAATAAGACTGAATGCATTTAGGACATTCATTTATCCCCTCTAAAGAAGCAGGCTGCGCACAGTGTCTAACAGACATGGGGACTCGAGTCTGAGACTTGGACTTGAGTTGCACTTAAGACAAAGACTTGTGACTTGACTTTAGACTTGCCCTCAAAGACTCGAGACTTGACTTGGACTTGTGTGATATGACTTCATTATCATGGAATTATTTATTTTATTATTTCAGTTTTTCCAATGTGTTGCCTGACATTATGGGGAAATCACAGGTAGGAATAATAGTTTCCCTCCCTAGACGTTTGTAATACATGCATGCTGCCACAGGGTTCAAATTACAAATCTATTGTATTTGTAATTTGATCAAAATACATTGATCAAATTTTAACAAAGGATTTTGGGATGTTTCTTCATATTGCACATGCATTGTTCTGATCAATTTTGATGGTGTAGTGTGAAACAACTGAGTATATAGTACAGTAAAGCCTACATGCTTTCACCACACTTAATTACTACATACTTAATCCAAAACTATACAGCAATGCAGTATGATCTCAAATAGCATCTAATGTGAAAAAGTTCATTTCAGCCATTTGAGACTTGACTTGGACTTGGGATGAAAGACTTGAGACTTGACTTGGCATTACCCCTTAAAGACTTGAGACTTGACTTGGAAAAAGTGACTTGTGAACAACTCTGGTGTCTAATAAAGCTATCTATCTCTAAGGTCATATATGAAATGAGTCATAAAACCATATTCCTTCTAGAAACTATTCATGCTGTAGGAAAACAAGCATCCTGATATACAGGTACAGCTACTCTGAAATAAACAATATATTGAATCCTTGCCAGGCTACTGTGGTGCTGTTTTTCAGTTGTAGGAAGAGAGATGAACCAACACAAGCAACAAGTAATGAATAATAAAAAGATTTCACAAGAACAACTGGGATGCACTGTTGATGGATCCCAGGATGCACCGAAAAGCGAAGTTGTGGTCTTATTATCTTATTTTTAATCATAAAATGAACACTGGGTATTTGACAAGAAAATAAGTTACTGACCAACAGAAAATCCACCCAAGCAGGGTTGTTTCTAACCTTTGTGGAGGGGAATCACAGAAATTGACTTTAAAATAACAAAAAAAATGTTTTTTTTGAACAGGTCTAATGTTAATGTATTCATTTTGACAACCCTAGTTTGTTAAAAATAGATATATACACTTATATTTCAATTCAGGCGTTAGGGGATTAAATAAGAAAATGTCACTAACACCTGTTATGTCACTAACTATGTGACAGTGTGATCCAATGAATATGACCCAATAATGTCACCAAAGCACCAGCCACAGCTTATTGCAGTTTATTTCATTTATATTTTTTAAGTATATAAGGGATGTAAACAAACACAATAGTTACAGATAAAGACAGGACATTTTCATTTTCCTCAAATGTTGCTGAACATGCAGTTTTGGGGTTCCCTGGTGGCTTGGGGGACCTAAACAGTCACATAGTTCATCTATAGCTAGAAACAACCCTGCACACAAGGCTATTAAAAGGTTGTTATTTGCCTGACAAGTGGGTCAGTTATTGTGTCCTTGTATTTGATTTTGGGATAAAAATATCACAGCATGATTGGCTGAAGGTCAAGAGTGAACACAAGAGTGTGATTGGTTGAGTAGTTTACATGAGTATATCCATTTGCATGTGCACATTTTGAAGTACAAGATTTTTCTTCAAATATTCCATGATAGTATTTGATAGTCTGTACAATTTAAGGGTGTGAAAGTTTTGTTCCACTATATAAACAATTTGAATGTAAAGTCTGTTCATGCTTTTTGCTGTAAACTCAGAGCACTGTAAACTGTAAAGGTATTAAAAGAAGGACAGTGATAGTGTGTCTAGATGGCCTTCATCATCATCACACTGTGGTCCTGTTACACTACTTGTCAAAACCACTGATAAGTACATGTTTGTGCATTAAAACTGTCACCAGTTTGAAAAATCAAACTATCATAGTAACAAATGAGGAAAAAACCAGGTCAGAAATCATTCATCAATCAATACAAATGGAGATGGATCTGTCACACCTTGAGAAAAACATGCAGACAGTGTTACAAGGTTAGCTTTAAAATGAAAGAGAGGGCACATGAAAATACATGGAGGATGAGGTGAAGAACTGGGGCCACATCTGGAACATGCTGAAGACCTCATCTCAAGACTGGAAAACCTGAGAGAATGATCCAGGTGGAGCTAAAGGAGTGATAAAAAAAAAACTAAAATGTTCCTCTCGCCCCACGTGGGCGGTGTCTCCTTCACACTCGGGTCCTCTACCAGAGGCCTGGGAGCCTGAGGGTTCTGCGCAGGATCTTAGCTGTTCCTAGCAATGCGCTCTTTTCTACAGAGATCTCTGATGTTGTTCCTGGTATCTGCTGGAGCCATTCTCCCAGCTTGGGGGTCACTGCCCCTCGTGCTCCGATCACTACTGGTACCACTGTTGCCTTTTTCTCATTTCATCTCTCATTTTCTCTAACTCCTCTTTCAGCCCTTGGTATTTCTCAAGCTTCTCACGTTCTTTCTTTCTGATGTTGCTATCACTGGGGACTGCTACATCTATCACCACCACTGTCTTCTCATGTTTATCCACCACCACTATGTCAGGCTGATTGGCCATCACCATCTTGTCAGTCTGGATCTGGAAGTCCCACAGGATCTTGGCATGTTTGTTCTCTGTCACCTTTGGGGGGTTCTCCCATCTTGACCCTGGGACCTCCAGTCCATACTCTTTACAGATGTTCCTGTACAGTATGCCCGCTACCTGGTTATGCCTCTCCATGTACGCCTTGCCTGCCAGCATCTTACACCCTGCTGTGATGTGCTGGACTGTTTCAGGGGCTTCTCTACACAGCCTACACCTGGGGTCCTGTCTGATGTGGTAGACCCCGGCCTCTATTGCTCTGGTGTTCAGGGCTTTTTCTTGTGCAGCCATGAGTAGTGCCTCTGTGCTGTCCTTTAGTCCAGCCTTTTCCAGCCACTGGTATGTCTTTTCCATATCTGCCACTTCCTCAATTTGCCGATGGAACACGCCATACAAGGGTTTGTCCTTCCATGATAGCCCCTCTGGTTCCTCGACTTTACTGGGCTTTTGTTGCCTGAGGCATTCACTTAGCAGTTGGTCATTGGGGGCCATTTTCTTGATGTATTCCTGGAGGTTCGCCGTTTCCTCCTGGACAGTAGTTCTGACACTTACTAGTCCTCGGCCCCCTTCATTTCGCTTAGTCTACAGCCTCAGGACACTGGACTTGGGGTGGAACCCTCCATGCATGTTAAGGAGTTTCATATATGTATATATATATATATATAATTATCTGTTTGTTTATTAGTTAGCGATTTTGATGATATTTTCAGGAAGTGTTGGGAATGTCACACGGAACAAATGATTAAATTTTGGTGACATCTGCCAAACACTTTTCATGAAACCTTCAAACTAAAATCTCACAAAAACAGGCTCTATGACTGAAAGGGTCACAGAGACACTTTGCCAGTAACAACAACCCACTAGACATCTGAACTGTCCTCAAAGGCATCTGGGGTGTTTATGGCTGCTTTTCATTTTGTCTGCTGAATCCACTGTTGTACGTTGACAGTATTTTCTCTTATGAAGCCATTATGAAAACAGTTAACTGCTCTGAGCCAACTCTGAAAACAGGCACAATATTGTTTGACAACAGTTTGTACAAGGTGAATCCAATACCTTATTTTTTAAAAAAGGAAAAGACTAATTTCAGCACAGTAAAATTGGCAGACTCAAGGTGAACCTTAGAAGTAAACATTAAATCCAAAATAAATAAAAACACTAGTTCACACTTTTCGCAATAATTTTCCCATGTTTGGTTTATTTCAATGGTATCTTTGTTGTCTATAAATGACAATAGTTTAAACTGGGTTAAACATTATTAAATATTGGTCTTTGTTGGTATCATATATGTTGGTTCTGATGTTTATGTTACAGTGTGTGCATTAAGAGTCCATTGTATAAGTCTGTGTTGTGAATACAATGAAAGCAGTTCTTCATTTTGTTTTGTTTTTTTGTTTGTTTTTCTTATTTTATTTGGTATAGAGGGGCAATGTACATTAATGAACATTTCTGTAAATGTACCCAATTGTAGCCAAAATGCTAATTTGCATTAGCAGTCCCCCTGTGATAAAAATAAACAACAAAGAATCACAAACAAAAATTAATGGGTGCACAACCCTTAACATCGTTAGCATAACACGGGACCAAGGAAACCAGAGAACCAGCAGTATAGTTGAGAGAAGAAAAAACAAAACAAAAAACAAATAGAATACATTACAAATATACCAATAAAATACAGAATGTATAACGGATGAAATGCAGAATAAAATACAAAAATAAAACCTAAATAAAATACTAAATAAAATACAATAAAGCAGTTATTGAGCCAACTTTTTTAGGTTACCCTTAAGGGGAGCAAGAGTGAACGAAACAGGGGCCCACATGAATCAGGGGCCCACGTGGATGGGCCCACTTAAGCCACAACTGATATTTTTTAATTAAATTATATTTATAAATGCTTATTT
Source organism: Siphamia tubifer (assembly GCA_020466265.1). Classification (NCBI taxonomy): domain Eukaryota; kingdom Metazoa; phylum Chordata; class Actinopteri; order Kurtiformes; family Apogonidae; genus Siphamia; species Siphamia tubifer. The sequence goes on along the minus strand of CM035803.1, from coordinate 39,864,464 downwards.
CCTGATGGCATAGTAAAAATGAAATAACTGTAAATGTGCCCCGATTTGTTGAGTTCATAAAGTTCATCTCACATGCTTCACTCTTGCTACAAACTAACCATCACCCTCTGTACACCGGTTACCTAAAATTCCCACGGTCCCTGAACGCACCTTACCTCAGCACCCCGTAACTGACACAGAGCATGTTTGTCGACAAACAGAATGTTGCTAGGATGCGCGCGCAGCCAGGACTAAGAAACAATGGTGCTGTTCGTAGATGAGCTGTCAGACTATGATAAATCTGTCTTTTCCAGATCTAGAATGCTACATAAATAAATTAGCACTTAAAAGTGAGCATCACCTACTGGATCCTTACTTGATAAAAGAGTGGACGGACGATATCGGTAAGTTTCCAAGTATACAATAGCCTGACATATACGTAAGTACTTAATTAACAAACCTTCTATGTTCACTCATGAAAAACAAGTGTTTAGACACATACGACTGTTATGTGTGTGTTTGTGTAAAACATGTTTTACACAGACATTGACGTAAACTTCTGTGACTGAAGTTAAACATTTTACCAAGTCAGCGTCAGGTCCAGAAGGTTCGTATGTATGAAGCCTGAGTGCTTTACAATAAACTGGATGGTTGTATTTAGACAGATAACTGCACAGGTATGGCAGGGTAAACATCCTATTGTACTAAGTTGTTGTTGTTTGTCCTTGCTGCTGCAGTTTTATTCAAAGTTCAGATTATGGTTAGAATGTGAAGGACAGACAAACGGACATTCCTGACCGTGCTCTTATCCCAGTCCACACGCTTGATCACTTGTAACCATAGACGTTATAGATTTTTTTCTTGGAATGGGTGAGATCCAGATGATAATTCTATACACTTTAAGTCCTGTCCTTGTAACGATTCTTACAACTAGACATTTCTAGTTATGCTTTAGGTATGTCATCTATATAAACAACACTGCTCCCATGCAGTGTTTTTAATCCAGTCTGCGCGTGCAACTTCCTCTAATGTTTGAATGACGCTGACTATGAAAGGGTCTATAGTCTACTTTTATACAAAAGATCCTCAGGGGAAGCCAAAATGCTTTACATAAAAATAGGAAAATAAGTTAAAAACACATGGGAAAAAACACAATAAAGACAAGTGGTACCCAACACAACAAACCCCGCCCCCTTCACACACATTTTTCCTATCTCTTATCATTGTGAAAACACATTTTTGATGACTGTGACCTTTGACCTACATTCACCAAAATTTAATGGGATCTATTCTGGACTACTTTGCACCTTTCCTGAAAATTTCATGGAAATTGTTTCAGTAGTTTTTGTGTAAACCTGCTTAGAAAACAAACAAACAAACAAACAAACAAGCACCCTTCTCCCTATTTTTTTTTTTTTTTTTTTGGGGGGGGGGGGGGGGGGGTAACAAAAGAAACAAGTTCATGTCAGTTTAGTGTTTGTAGATGCCAAACAAGATAGGTTACAGCAGGTTAAAGGCCAAAGAAAAATAATGAGTTTTAAACACTACTTAAAAAGTAACACTTAGTTGTAGTTCATCCCAGAGCTTTGGTGCAGTCGCCAACGCTCTGTCATATAAACGTGAAGAGTCGTGAGAATTAGTGTGATCCTGTCAATGATACGTTTTGGTTCAATAAACAATATGAAAATGAGGAGTAATTATGCTATGATTATGCTGGACTTGATTTTGAGGAATTAAAAGTTAAAGTATGTTTAAAATTTAGTGTTAACTTCATTTATCTGCAGATTAGTGTTGAGCAGAAACTCTGCAGTGGGTTTACCATAGATTTTCTTTTTACTCTCTCTTTTTTTTTTTAAACAGCTGCTGTGGCTGTGACTAAACTCTATGCTCTGTTGAACTAATGAGATTCTCTTAGTGTTCTTCAACAAGCCAGCATATAACTTAAAACATGTATAGTTATAAAAAGTATCCAAGTCTACACAAAGAAGTACATTCAAACACATACTTTTTGCTTCAGGTCTTTTGGAGGTTAGACATCTTTATTTTACATCTGTTAAAAAATGAAAAGCACAGTCAGTCAATGTAAAATTAAATTTACAACAGTTTCACTAAAGTGAACACTAGAAAAAAAATAAAACCTCACTGCCATGCATACCTCAGCTAGTATTGATACTGACTAATTTTTAAAATTCTGAAATAACAACTCAATGTGATTGTAGTCACAAGTAGGATGAAAAATGTACAATAGCTACTTGCAGAATCATGAACCGAATGATTTAGGATTAAAATTGTATATTGAATTATCAGGTGTTAGTCAAGCCTGTCAATAAATCCTAAAATGTAGAGTGAGTTGTGTATTTTAAAACAAAAATGTACCCTTGTCACTTACAATTTTACTATTGAGAAAAAAAAAAAAAGATTTTCCCTAAATCTAATTTCTCCTACATCAGGACTGTGACTGGTGCACAATCCAATATATGGTTATTAATATCATATCACGTCTTCATTTTTAGTTTTTAAACTTCTGAGAGATTAAAATTCAGATGGTTTCCTATACTTGAAAGAACTATTTGGTGCAGTAGAGATAGATAGAAAACTGGTGATCTCATATTCCATGCAAACCTCAGCTGTCTAGAGTTAACAGCTTGGAATTAATTTGTACAAGTGGTGCAACATTTTCTGGGCAACTATACAGTCGACATTATGAGCTGAAGGGTCACAGTAGGGTGCTTAAAATTCATTTCCGCCACTCACACCTTGACTTTTCTACCCAGTTTGAGTCAGGTAAGTGACAATCGGGTGAATGCTTTCATCCAGCCTGTTCCTATAGTTAGAAACTGAAAAAAAAAAACATTATAAGAAGAAATATTGTCCGAGACAGTTCTGTGTCTACTCAGGTTTATTGAGTTGAATGTTCAAATATAAAAGCACATTTGACAAATGAATCACATATTACCTTCAGTTTCTGAAGACAATAAAAGACATAGATGAAAAATGTAAATGTTATTTATTTATTTATTTTTACATGTTTGTATAACCCAAAATGACAAAGAAAATAGATTTTTATTTCAACGTTGGAGCCATCAGGCCAGATTTCCTCCTGTAATAGAAGATGCAGGATGTAGGCTTATGATGATGTAAATATTGCATGCTTTCCAATAAGACAGATCTGTATCTGATTAAGGATTGTGTATTGAACTGGCCTTGATCAGAACCACACAGGTCAGATTTGTGCTGTTGTGAGGAAATAAAGTTTTAGGTTCCGTCCACGCAGCAACACAACTGGTACCAGATAGAAAAACTATCTAACCTAGCCACGCTATCCACATTTATTTCATGTATGGGTCTAATCATGCTTCATAGGCAGGAGAGGCGGGGCTAAAAGGTTGTCTTTCCAATCCCTCTGTATGCAATAGGACGGTATTACAACCAATCAGCTTAATCTTTAAGATGACGTAATTAGACGCCAGAAAATTCACAGAGGAGTCCAGAGAAAGTTGTGAATGACTGAACAAAATTGGGGATTATGGAGATTAACGACTACTGTTGCTTCCGTAAAAATAATTTAAAGATTGCTGACGTTTTCTCACATTCTTCACTCATCTTTGATAAAAGGAAATTGCCACCCAGTCGTTCTTCTTCTTCTACTATGGTTGCTTCTGGTTGTTTCTCTTCAAATTGTCGCAGAATTACTTTGTTACGCCCACTCTCCGACTCTATACTTCACTGTGATTCGTCGGCCAGTTTCAGGCAAATCTATCCAAAAGTTACTGTGACTATAACTAGACCGTCTCCGGTAGCAAAGTACATTTGCTGCCGTTCGGGTGTATAGCGCGGCTAGGCTAAAAGGTATCGCTTCCACGCTGGGGACGGGTCAGTAACATATCACGTAAACATGGCAACAAAACGTGTGCTGAAAATGATACAATACTTATGGCACACCTCTAGGGGCGCTGTAAGACAGTCCCACTGGATAGTAGATAGTAGATTATGTCATTGATATTTATTTATTATTAAAGCTGATTAAGGTATATTTCAGAGTGTGCATTTTTGTTAACAGTTGGTGTACGTATTGTTAATAAATATTGTGGATATAATGGATATAATGGATATAATTTCATATTTCTTGTCACCCTTTAACTTTTTTTTTTAACAAAACCATGGTGGGCCAACTGATGACCTTTACTGCCTGTCCTACCACCAGGCTTGGCATCATTTCTGGAGGAAACCCTATATAAATATAAATAAAATATATCAATATTTTTTTGGGTTTTTTTTGGTCACCCTCAGAATTTGCCTAGCTGCCACTAGCTATCCTTAGCATTTTTTTTTCTTTTGGCACCACTGTGGGGAACCCCAGACATGGTTGCTGTGTGGATGCGAGGTCGAAATGATCATAAATCATATCGGATTCAATTGAAAACGTTGCTGTGTGGACAGGCCCTTAGCCACTTTTGCCTGTAGTGGGAGCTTAGTCTTTGTGTTTTAATCACATCTAGCCTTAACCTCTGTCAAAAGTGCTACTTCACAATGTAATTTCATGTTAATTTATCTGGTTTGTGCTCCTAGCAGAATACGTTCTAGTCTTATTTTGAGCATAGCTGGGTGACTATTATCTATCATACGGATCTACAATCAGGCCTTTTTCGAAAGACGTCTCTGGCTGATTGTCTGATTATACGACTAAATAGCTCGTCCTCCTTGAGCCCACCCTGTTGCCTCCCTGCCGTACCTCCTCTCTAGCACCCCCCCCCCTCCCACTACTGCTGCCGCCCCCAGAGCTCTGAACTGTGAAAGTTCAAGGGAAAATCAGTCGCCATCAATCACTAATGCAGATGAGAAGAGCCGGCTCTTTGGAGCAGCTTAGCCTGTTGAACATCACACAGCACAATTAAAACCCCTGAATGCAAATCATCTTCAGTAGACCACTAAATGAAAAGAGCCTACTTTCAAGAGCACTCAATAGTGGCAAGCATTTCAAAGCCTCTTGCCCATGTGTGCAGTTTAATGATGAAAGTCAGGAAAGAGGCTGTGTCAGAGGGAGACTGCACCCTGCTTGGCAAGGTTGTTACCATGACATTTAGCAACAATACTAGGCTTATGAGGATGCTCTTTCAATGAGTTTAGGTACTGCAGAGGATTACATTGTCTTATTATTTACATATTCATATTTACCCTTGTTGTATATTTGTCTTAACAGTTTGAAAGTGGTACACATTAGCTAGCTAACACTTTACCAATGCATACCTATATAATCAAAGAGTCAAAGATACCTGTAGGAACATTTTAAATTGGATGTTTTTAATGTCATTTTAATTTTCTTTCCATGTTTGACCTTGCAGCATCTGCAGCGAAACAAGAGGTAAAGACTCTGGCCATGACTAAGTAATTAAAAAAGTGCTCCACAAGGCCCCAACCTTATTATTTCAGACTTTGCAAAATACCTTGAGATATTCTTAAACACTCCTCGACAGGCCAGAGTAAGTAGGCTTATTTCAAAAGGATGTTGTGTGTGCACTATGACGCTTTTAAAGCTTAAAGTCATTCTTGGTAAAAAAAAAAAAAAAAGGAAAAAAAAGTGGTGCATTTTCTATACCAGCTTTGTTCTCCTTAGCTCCAGGGTGCAGTGTGTTTTCATGCTGTTTTGCACTTGGTGAACTTCATAATGCTTTTCCTATCCTAAACAAGTCTGAAATGTTGTGTGGGGACAAATTAGATGAATCCAGGTGCAGTTCATTGTTCATCAGTTTCAGACAGTGCATCTGCAGAACAGTATCTCTCAAGGTTAGATCCAAATGTATTAAAGTGTGCAGTAATTTCCACTACTGATGATCAGGTGTTTTCAAAATTTGCAATACCTTAAAGGGATAAATCACCATTTACTGCCACCAGGGATAGTGAGGAAAAACAAAATGAGCTTCACTCTTGCATGGTAAATATGGAGCTATAGCCAACAGCCAGGTAACTTAACATAAAGACGAGAAACAGGAGAACAGAGTGAGTATGGCTGTGTCTAAAAGTGCTAAAATATGGCTACTGGCACCTCTAAAGCTCACCTTTTCTTACCTAGGTGCAATGACTTCTGCAGAGGCTTAAAGAAGTCACTGCTTCTGCCTCTAACCCCAGATAAAAGAAAGAAGATATAGCCTTAGAGGTGTTGGCTGGGGAATTCTGATATCTCAGCATAGAGCCAAGCAGTTCATTTCACACTTTTTTCTTTTTTCAAAACTAAAATAATCAGTTGGTGGATGAAGCCTCATTGAACTGTCTTAAAAACTGACATAAAAAGATTAATTCCACAGTTAATGATTCCACTTGGCACTATTTTCTATGTATAAGCGTAATTAAATTGTATTATGTGGAACATTAAAGGTATATACAGTGAAAAAGACTAATCCCACACTTTTTTAATACTTACTTAATGTTTTCCTGACGTAGCGTGTTGTCATTTGTCATGATTTTCATTATTCTGTGATTTTATTAGTGTCATGGGGCTGGATAGAACCCAAACGCAACACACAGAGAAACAATATGAAATATAGAATAGTATAGACTTTATTGTCATTGCACACAAGTTACAATGAAATTCTGAGCCACGAATAATGGATAAATAAAAAAAAATAAATAAGGAAAGCATAATAAATAAATAACAGTAACAATAGCAATGATAGTTTAAAACAGGGAGAGGTTAAAAAATATCAGTTCATTAAAATATGTGCAGTATGCAGTAATGTGGATGTTATGTCAGACTGTGTGTGTGTGTGTGTGTGTGTGTGTGGGGAAGCAGCTGTTTGTCAGGGGATTTGATCGCCCTGTAGTGGCTTCTAGAGGGCAACAGGTCAAACAGTGAATGTGCGGGGTGTGCGGGGGCTCCTCTGATGGCCTTTATTCTTCTGTAACAGCAGGATTTAATTATTTAATTAATTATTTAATCACACAACAGAAAGGGGGTAGGAGGGATAAAAAAAAAAAGTCATCTCATTACCTGAGCCTGCTGTAAAGGGCAGCTCTACCCTGTCGCCATTTGAACACAGAGACAAACGATCACTCTCATATTCACACATATGGGTAATTTTAGATTAACCAATTAATCTGTCAGTGCATGTCTTTGGATGGTGGGAGGAAACCGGAGTACCTAGAGAAAACCCACGCAGACACGGGGAGAACATGCAAACTCCACACAGAAAGGTCCCACTGACTGGTGTTGGGAATGAAACACAGGACCTTGTTTCTGTGAGGTACAGGTGTTAACCATAAAATATATATGTATGTCAGCCAAATTAAAAGAGCTCTAAACCCTCTTTCTTACATTCTTGGGGAGATATATAACTGAGAAATCTGTGGAAACATGAAGGTGGTATGTCTCTAACTGATGCTAAGCTGTATGTAATATCGTTATTCAGTTTTCTGTGACAGCTAGCTTCATTATAACAACATTTAATTGTTATTTATTTAATTTTGTGTTCTAACACTGATCAGGCTCCAGATGCCAGCCTAGAATTGAACTATTTTTAACAGAAAAAATAAGTGATGCAGTTCACAACTGTTGCTGAAAATACAAACAATGGAATAAACAGCAGAAAGTAAAAGCAAAACAAAAATGAAGTGAAAATACAATGCAAAGTTGTTTATGTCAGAAGATTTCTGTGTTAAAGGTTAAATCAAATATAGCTGTAGTTTGAAGACAAAAAAGAGAAAATTCCAAGGCACGTTCTTATGTGTGAAAATTTAAAAAGCCTTCATTACATTGTCTTGGTAACAAAAACCTATAAAAAGACCCCAATGTGTGTTGGCATCGAAGCCTTTGTCAGGGAGTCAAAACATTGCTTTAACAGGAAGAGTGTGTTAACAAAACCAGATTTGTTTGTAGAAATTCTGTTTTTCTATTATTTTGAGAAAATAAAACTGTAAATAGAAAAACAATGTGGTACTGTTTAAATTGAAAGACCACAATGTTTAATTAACAGCTTATTTGCTTTTGATTTAGAACATTTTAAATCAGTCATTCCATGGTTATTTCATTAATATTAATGTGTTCTCCATTGTTATTGAATGCATTGTGTTTTTGGTTCTATTTGAAAAAAATAAATCTGGATTGCTTTGTTTCAAGCTGTTTTTGGAGGGTAAAAATATGAGTTGAGGTCGAACAGTTTACAGGTACTTCCGCATACATGACCACGACGCAGTAATGAGGCGTCTCTGATTGGCTCAGATAATGAATGTATGAAGGACCACTCCCCCTCCCCTCTCCCTCTGTGTGTTTTTACCTTTACCAGAGTAGCACCCAGCTATGTTTCATGCCGTCACTTGTTTTCAAAACATGCAGGAAAAAAATTATGCTCTATTTCCACAGAGAGCACATGAACCAGTTTGATCCGCCATTTTTTCCCCAGTTTGTGCAGCAGCTACTGTTGCGCCGTCTTCTCTTGTAGATGCTAATGCTAATGCTACTTCAGATTCGCTGCAATGGGGGATGGGTTTAACCCCATGTGGGTGATGCCAGTGTTCTCTGATATGTAGTGGACAGGCTTTTTCTGAGTGGCTCGTTTCTCTGTTGTTTTCTATGAATGATAAATACAGCCAGTGGAGGTGACACACCATGCAGCAAACGCAGCATGTGTTGTTAACTCAGGGTGACCCATCAGATTCCAAAAGTAGCATGGAAAAATAGTTTTCAGCGGAATGACACCTTTACGTCATTGAACTCTGCCCAGTATTGTTCCATTCTTCTCAGGTTAGAAGTTCTTTTAGTTATGTTTTCTTTCTACCAATAAACACAAACAACAATTTGCATTTGTTTTTGTCTGTCAGATGTTTTTAAAACGTTTCCACTAATATTTCATGATAACATTTCAGGTTGTGTAAAATTTTAAGGGTGTTGGAAACATTTTTTTTTTTTTTTCCAAACTTGTATGTACTGTAATGAATTGTGAGTTCAGGTTGATAAATAAAATGATTATCTGGATTTAATTTAGACTTACACTATAATGTTATAAACAAAACCAAAAATGACTGGAAAAACATCAGTGATTTTAGTTACTATATTGACTATATACTAAAGTCAAGGAGTTTCCATGGTGGAGTGTAGTTAATAGTTTAATATGTGACTGTGCAGTATTATGACCCCTTTGTGTTGGAAAGTGCAGACAGGAAGGGGTCATTAAATAGCTATTGCAGGAACTTGTGTGGGCTCTGCAGCCTATATAATCCACCCCATTGGAGCTGTTCAAAATGACCCACTATAGACATAATAATTCTGACTAAAAGTAGTGAACAGTCCTATAAAAGCTCTGAAAGAAAAAGGAAAACAGAAAATCCATGTATCCAAATTGTCTGTATGCGTCAGCTATCTGTGAAATACTTTATGTCACAATGAAATTTCTTCTTCTTTTGTCCAACAGCAAGTTGTAATTTGCATAACTAGTGTTTTAAAACCACTCACACTGTCTGAGTTTAGTTCAATATTTACTGTCAAATATGGATACACAACACAGGAAATATAAGCAAAAACAGCCAAATACTTTGAGTAAGACAAGCATCTGCACACAGAGGTATGTAGCACTAGGGCTGATCAAAAAATTATCACGATTAATTTTCTTATATTATCAGGTCTTGATTATTATCATGATTTTTTTTTTTAAATATTGTTTTTAAACTTCCAATTTTAATGCATATGTACTGAAAAATAAAGCTAGCTTAGTTTGGTCTTTTTTTTTATTAAGATATAAAATAAATAACAGCAATTAAATACGATTATTTTCATTAAACTGCAAAACATGTAGAAAAATATTATAAAACAGTGTAATACTTAACAGTCTTCAGGTGTTTGAAGTATACAGCATACAAAATTAACATTGCCCCTGGCAGATAATCTCCATTGTGTTTAAAGGCATCATGTCTTTTACTAAACAAAAAACAATCATGTGTGTGATTGTTTTTTTTCTCTTGGAATGATGTTCATATGGTGTAATGGCGTTTACATCACTCTTACGGTAATAATAATAATAATAATAATAATAATAATAATAATAATAATAATAATAATAATAATAATAATAATAATAAGACAAGGGTGAAATAAGAAATACATTAACATTTGATTGCACAGAATTCTAAAAGTACAAAAGTGCAAGATAAACTGATTATACATACATTATAAAATTTCAATAAAATAAATAAGAAATACATTAAGATTTGATTACACACAAAATACAAAAAATATACAGAATTGGGTCACATAATTAGGTAGCCAAACCACTGCAAACTTTTTTTCCTCAATAATATCGTCCTCTTTGGAGAATAACTCTAAGTAATGACTTTTTCTGTCCTCAGCTCCACTTTCTGCTATTCTTTCTGTTGTCCATTCCTGCGCCTGTTTTTATTTAACTTCTTCATCTGTTCCCATCCAAATGTGAGCTTCCAGCAGTATAGCTCTGGGTTCATGCATGTCTGTACATTAGCGGAAGAACTTATGCTTCAACACACATTAACACCATGTTTTATCACCTTTAATCGACCTAAAATTAATCATAATCAATAATCGCAATCATATAATCATCCAGAACTAATAAATTGTCTTCCTCCAGTTGATTATTCGTGGCAAAAAATGTGTATAGTCTTGCAGTTTGACTCATTCAAATGTATTCATGAGAAGAATACAGACTAATTACAGACCATCATACAAGCCATTTGTATGAGGAACAGTTTTACCAAAAATTATATATAAAAATATCAGGTAAACTTTAGTAAATATCTGCCAACAGCTGTTTGGTAATTGTTTCCAGGGTGAGAAGCTTCATAATAACAGTGTAAATGTCAACATACAGCTGTGGAGAACACCATGTTGGATCAGATTCCACATCCATCCTTTGTCTCTAAGTTCTGTCTCCAGGTTTGATTTGTTCGTTTGACACAGACTACATTATCACCCACACATCTGAGTCATTCACTGATTTCTGACCTTGTACCTTTGTAATAAACTGATGTAATTGGCACTGATATCTACTGTATCTTGTTCAGTGTATTTTATAACTGGACCTCTAGAGGGCTCAAACCAACCAACAGGAATGTGTAAAAAAAAATTACACTGAAAACATGACAGTCAAGAGTGCCATTAAGTCACTATATTTTTATTTCTATTTCTATTCTAGATGTGGGTTATTAAATGTTTTGTACTTTTATGGACCCACTGTGTTCTTTCAGTAATATAGGCATAAATTGTCAGAACTGTATTTTTTTCTTGCAAAATCTCAGGTTGTTGGTGGATATTCAGATTTTTAAACATTTTTTGTGTAAGAATCGCTTGTACATGAAACTAGACCTGAAAAACAGGATGTGGGGACTAAAAATTCCAACCAGTTGTAGACTAATGTTATGAAGCAAGTTTATTTTACATTATATTTGATGCAAATATTTGTATGTACCACAGTCAAGAGGACATGAAAATTAGGCACTACTAATTTTTTTTTATATCTCTTTATTCTCTCAAAAGCACATGATGGGAATTTAATTAATTATACAAGACAGTGTTTCACAAAAGCAGTTTGAAAAAGTAAAGAGTCTCTTCTGAGAATGTAAAGAGTATAAAGTACAGATATTTATATAAATGTAAAGAGTATAAAGTACAGATATTTATATAAATGTAAAGAGAATAAAGTACAGATATTTATATAAATGTAAAGAGAATAAAGTACAGATATTTATATAAATATAAAGAGTATAAAGTACAGATATTTATATAAATGTAAAGAGTATAAAGTACAGATATTTATATAAATGTAAAGAGTATAAAGTACAGATATTTATATAAATGTAAAGAGTCTAAAGTACAGATATTTATATAAATGTAAAGAGAATAAAGTACAGATATTTATATAAATATAAAGAGTATAAAGTACAGATATTTATATAAATGTAAAGAGAATAAAGTACAGATATTTATATAAATATAAAGAGTCTAAAGTACAGATATTTATATAAATGTAAAGAGTCTAAAGTACAGATATTTATATAAATGTAAAGAGTATAAAGTACAGATATTTATATAAATGTAAAGAGTATAAAATATAGTAATTTATACCATAATGTAGGAAGTAAAAGTAAAAAGTTGCCAGAAAAATAAATACTCAAATAAAGTACCGATACCTAAAAACTGTACTTAAGTACAGTAAAGGAAGTACTTGTACTTAATTACTTTCACCACTGGTTTTGTGCGGCAGTACATTGAATGGCCACATGGGGAACTGAAAACCATGGAAGTGGTTTTCTTTTGTTCATCCTCATAGTTCAGTTACATCAAACCTAAAAATACCAGTTTGACAGCATCCATTTTTCATGTCATAACAGTTTGATGCATTTGAGACATGATCAGGCAAAGTTTCAGGCCTTTCAGCAGAACCTTTCAGAGCCAAGAATAAACTTACTGTTTGTAGACTTTGAAATCTAATTTAACGTGACATATTTTTAAGGCAGATGGCAGATTGTACCCATGTGCCTGTAGTCAAACATTGTGTTTACACCTGAGTGTTAGGTATTGTTTTATGGTATCTGCAAAGCTTTCTAACAGAAGGACTTTCCCAAGTGGAAATAAATATTCCTTTTTTTAATGTTTCAGTTTTGACTAGTGGGTTAAAGGTGAAATATGAATCAATTCTCACTTGCTGTGTGTTTACAGATACAGCTACTGCAGACAGACACTAGAGTAGAGACAGCAGACGGCGACGCTAACTACTGTTGACTAGAGCTGCAAATTCACTCCAGAGAGGTCAACAACCAGAAACATTCCAAACACAGAAATACAAGAATAAAATAGATAATAAATACAAGCAAAAAAGCAGAGTCTGTGCAGGTATAAATGTAACAGAACTGTACAAAAGTCTTATGCCATCTTTTTTTTCTTGTTTTCTCAGGGTTAAAATGAACATATACATTTATTTCCCACTCTATTTTCTTCACATAAAACCAGAAAGTACAGGAAATATGTCCCCAGCCTTGAAAGACACAAACAAAAAAACTGAATTAAGTAGATTTCAAAGGTTAAAGTTACTATTTACTGTGACCCTGACTGCAACAGAAACACTAACATGTGATACATTAAACCTGGAATAACATATAAGAAACTGAATGCAATGAATCTTATATTGTATTGTTGGAACAAAAGGGTTAAAGACATGTTAAGTGCAAAGGGAGGACTTACAAAAAACATCAAACAGGGTATGAATCAAAGTCAAGCAATTTATTCTTTCAATGAATCAACAAATGCAGACTCAATGATCAGTTTTATAGTCCTCCAAACACAAAGCAAGGACTGTCTGGATTATATTTCTGTCTCTAATATTCAGAACAGTGTTACCTTGACTTATAGTGTATGTTTAGAGGTCACATATTCTATAGGAATTATAAAACAAAAAAAGTTTTTTTTTTAAATGGACATAAAATTAACATTTGCCTGATTCATTGTTCCTGAACACATGTGAATAAATACTCTGTTTAACTACAGTCATGAGGATATCATATGATTTCTATTACCTTCGCATATACATTATCTAATAATTTACCATAATTTTTTTGGTAATTTCCTCAAACATTAAATTGGGGCAAATCCAAAGCTTCAGTAAGGTTCACAGACACGTTGATTTTTGTAACATTATACAGTGATTCAGAACATTTCAATGTGTCTGTAGCATAGAATATTACTGGGTGACAGACAGGAGAAGGGTTAAAAATTTAAAACTTGTCGAATTTCTAAATGACTTAATTAATATATATAGAAAACCCCAGCTGCTCGCTTCATTGCTACAAAAGACATATAATCATACAGCACAATGAAATTAGGGTTTCTTATGTTTATTATTTTAACTCATAAATGCAAAATTATCAAAACATTTCTGAATATTTGTCAATTTAACAAGTATTACATCAGAAAACAGTCAATTAAACAAACATTAAATGAAACTTACTGTAGGTAGCCAAGTCCCAGAAAAACTAAGTTCTTTGAAGACATGTAGACCTGAGTGGGGGCTTGGGGGGGGGGGGTGAGTGTGCATGAGGGTATTTTTGTTGAGTCTTCAGTTCTTTCTGAGGAATGATGGTGAGTATGGAAATAAGTTCAGTTTAGTTCAATAATATATACTGTATATTTCTGTATATTTCCCTAACAGGAGGTCAGGGACAGGTTATAGAAACAGATAAATGCATACAGTTGTGCTCATAAGTTTACATACTGAATGTGCATGGCCTGCTTGCCTGCACTCTCCTCTTTGGGGGGTGGGGGGTCCTGAGGTGAGTTATGCTTTGTTTGTGGTCAGATCAAGTCAATTCAATACATTTAAATTTTTTTTTTAAAATGAGACCAAAAAGAATCCAGATTAATTCTGTGAGCTTCTATATAAAAGAACACGCTAACATAAGCATGCTTTAAAAAGATGTTAATAAATGGCCTCATCAAACCACTAGCTATCAGTGAAATAAAAGTTTGTTTTATTTTCATTCAAAAACTACAAAGTGGACAAATAAATAAAAATAATTGTGTACCTGTATGTATCTTATTGTGACAGAGAAATGCATATGTGTGGTCATTATAACTTACTGTAATTAAACCAACAAACCTACTTGTGAAGTACTATACCTCTATTGTGCTGGATGATAATTAAGAAGCATTGTACATAATAGAGTGACTCAAAGAATGTATTTCCTATTATACATTAATTCCTGCTTTACTCTAACTTCAATAAAGAGGCGAAACGTTTCATGAACCTTATAAAGAACAAGACATAGGGCCCTGTTTTGTACCCAATGCTTTATGTCTTTTGAGAATAATTTTCTTTTATTAAACGCTGGATACTTGAAAAATCTTTAAAATGACTGACTCTGTTAATAATTCAGCATATGGAAGACTGTGTAATCCTACTAGGCTCAATGAGAGGTAAAGTAATGAGGTCACCCAGTTAAATGAACATTTTAATAAGTGTGAAGCTCCTACATAGCGTTGGACAGCCGCTAACAGAACATTTGTAGATTCAGTCACTCTGTTAAAGGGCTGCCGTGACTTCCACTATCATTTATCCATCAGGAAACACAACCCGACTAATTGGTGTGTAGGTGGATCTGCTGGTGGGTGTTCATTTGTGTATCTGTCATGTACGCTGACTCTAATTAAGTTTGTTTCCTGGTTCAGGGTAATTAGAGTTCTGTATTTAGTGAGCACGCCAATCTTTTTACACCAAAGGTGAAATGAGAAAGTTTATCTATGGGAAAATAGTTTGTCTCTGTGTGTGTTTTACCATGTTCATGTAAGAGTTAGAAATTTTCAGAAATTGCTTTATTCAGTAAAAACATGATTACCACAATGTAAAAAATATGGATGGATGGATGGATGGATGGATGGATGGATGGATGGATGGATGGATGGATGGATGGATGGATGGATGGATGGATGGATGGATGGATGGATGGATGGATTGATGGATGGATGGATTAATGGATGGATTAATGGATGGATTAATGGATGGATGGATGGATGGATGGATGGATGGATGGATGGATGGATGGATGGATGGATGGATGGATGGATGGATGGATGGATGGATGGATGGATGGATGGATGGATGGATGGATGGATGGATGGATGGCATGGTCCACCATGGTTCTTCTTGCTGTGATCAAAATTTTAAATTGTTTACAGAGAAATTATGCATGTTTGTGTGTCTTTCATCACACAGCTACACCTTTTGCTGTGTTTATGTCCATCTTGCCAATGATTTGAACAGAATTATGGGAAATTGAGTTGAGACACTGAACAATGGGAATAACTCTGTGGTGGTGCAGTGGTTAGCACTCGTGCCTCACAGCAAGAAGGACCCTGGTTTGCATGTTCTCCTTATGTCTGTGTGGGTTTTCTCCAGGTACTCCTGTTTCCAAACACATGCACTGATAGGGAAGGTCTCCCTTGAAAAATAGATCATTGATTTCAATGGGACACACTTGGTTAAATAAAGGTTAAAAAAAAAAAAAAAGACCAGGCATGTCCAAACTATTCACCAAAGGACGGTGTGGCTGCAGGTTTTTGTTCCAACCAAGCAGCATCACACCACACTTGACTCAATTAATCAACTGATCTCCGTCTTCAGAGTCGACTGGTCAAACTGTGAACTCTTAGTTGGTTGGAAAAAAAAAAACCTGCAGCCTTTTGTGGAATAGTTTGCCCATGCCTGCTCTAGACAATAAACTGAGCTTTGATCAGTACACCATGGGAATTTCAAAAAGAAGCCAACAGAGCCTGTCAGTCATCCACAAACTTAAAAGACTACGACCCACTCCCAATTCTCCCCTTACCCTAACTGCTACTCCTCCCACATGAAAATGAGTTGCGAGGGGTATGGGTTGAAAGAAAATAGAGAAATGGAGCGACACTTCACAACCTGTGAAGTGTCATCAGCAGTCCCACAAAAATACAGATGAAGAAGTTGATGTTCACTACTGTATATCAGTTATTATTCCACATGATGACAGCCCAAAACTAAACCATGGTCAGTCCAGGAGATTCATTCTTTGGTGGCTGATGTAAAAATTAAGACGTCACAACACAAAACCTTCTCCATTTAATTACAAATTGGAACAACACGACCCCTTCACATGAATATACAAAACAGAGGGGTGTAGTAATAAGGGGTGAATTGGGCCTGTATGTTGCGCCCCACCTACTGTTACGACTTTACCAAAGCATCATTCATCCTCTTCCACATGTTTCTTAACCAACTAGGCCAAACACACATGCATCACAAATAGCTGCCAAACTCATCAGGTTCCTCACACCCAACCTCACAGAACTAAACAACAGGTCCATCTCCTGCTTTGCAAACACAAGACACCACACACCCATTATACCAACACATCACCCCTCTACCCTCAGGGTGCAGGTACAGAGCTATCAAGTTCAGGAAGAGTCTGATCCCTGCAGCTGTAACTGCCCTGAACAACAGGCTCCGCTGAACTGTCTGTCTTTTCATTGTCTTTTCATTGTGTCTGTCTGTGTAGTGAATTGTCGCTGTCACTGTTACATATGTTAGAACTGTTGGTGTTTGTCCTTGTGTCGTGCAATGTTGTCCTTCGATGTAATGTGCTGTCAAATTTCCCTACGGGGACCAATAAAAAAAAAAAATCCATCCATCCATCCATCCATCCATCCATCCATCCATCCATCCATCCATCCATCCATCCATCCATCCTGCCATAAACCCCCCCTTGCCCCTCTGTTCATAGTGTGGTCCTGAAAAATCTCCATATGGAGGGCTACACAGCCCCATCCTTCTGTCTAATTGAGAATCGTGATAATATTTACAGATACTACCATACTAAATGATAATCAGACATACATATATTTCTGTCTACACTATGCACTTTCTGTAAATAATACTGTATTATTATTATTATTATTATTATTATTATTATTATTATTATTATTATTATTATTATTATTATTATTATTATTATTATTATTATTATTATTATTATTATTACTATTATTATTATTATTATTATTATTATTATTATTATTATTATTATTATTATTTATATTTTATATTATATATCACTTCACTTTGGACTCTACTATGCCACTGCATGTTACTTTGTTTTGCACCTCACTTTGTTTTAATTGCTGTTGTTACAAATCAATTTTCCAATTGTGGGATCAATAAAGTACTTCTATTGTGTTGCATTGCATTGTATTGTATTGTATTGTATTGTATTCTATTCTATTTTTTCTATTCTATTCTATTCTATTAGATTCTATTCTATGTATGTAGCTGCTTTTTATATCTCTGAGTAGTTGAGTCAATTTAATATTGTTTGAGTATTGATATAAATTCATCTAAAATGTGATTGTAAAGCTGAATTGTGCTCCTCCGTGTACTTCCATCATTGAGCCCCAGATGCCTCCACTTGGGTGTTTAGAGATCAGTGCCACCTGTAATCAATACATTTACTGCCCAAGAGGCAGCAGCTGATGGGCAGAGACAGGCCACAGATGAGAAGATAGCAGCCAATCTCAAGGCACTGATCCAACGCACCATCTGCTCACTGAGTGGAAGGCAAAGGCTGCATGGTAAATTACACGCTTTCCTCTCGTCACCTTCACAATGTCCTTAGTCTGTTTCAGTCAGGAGCTGAAGAGGTTTGGATGAGAGCTGTGACAACTGTGACAGTCGCTGCTGTCACTGCTGTCAAAGAGGTGAATGTCTTTGACTTTCATTGGTTCTGGGAGACGATTATTAAAAAGTCAAGCTTCTAAGAAACACTCAGAGCTCAGTGGTTTCTTCTTAAGATCACTGAATCTCTAATTTGGATGTCAATTTCAAATGATTGCAGTGTAAGGCTCGAGAGTATTAACTGAATTTTGAGAGAAATTGATTATTCATTTGAATATGAGTTTGTCCCATATGGGTCAATTATTTCTGAACATTTATTAAACGAATTCAAATAATGGGAGTTAAAACAACAATAAAAAACAATAAATAAATAAATCACTTTAGAAGATTTATTGTGGAAGGTGAATAAGACATTGATATTGAATTTATTTAATGTGTAGCATTCTTACATGTTATGGGTGGTGGTTTTTGATCTATTTTTGCTTCATTTTGTGACTTTATCTGGGCTTCTTTGTTTTAAGGTGGAGTTGTTATTAAATATGCAATATCCAAGATATAAAAATAATAGAAAACAGCAATATGGAACAATAACTGAGCTCAGGAATCCACAATCCTTTGAGACATTATTAATAATATTTATTTATTCCAGACTCAAAAAGAGGTCCATAAAAACAATAAGAACAAATAGAAACACAAAATGATTGTATGTAGTTTAATGGTTAACATCACAGTTTTTGTATCACTGCCAAACATTTTTGTCCACAACTGTACATTTAACCTTTCCTTATCTCCATTTATGTATTATCATCTGTATTTGGCATTTGTTAATATAAATCTGGTATTTTCCTATATTTTGATCATAAAAGCTCAGAGAATAATTAAAGATTAATTAAAGGTGTGCTCGAAATAAAACTGACCTGAACTGAAACTGAAAAAAGAGAAAACTGAAGAAAAGTCATGTGTATATTGTGCATATATTCATATATAAAAAACCTTGTATATTGCATATAGAATTATTTATTTATAGAAGTGATAACCCCTGTGCACTGTGCTTTAATCTTACTGCTGTGAACCTGTGGGGCTAATAAAGGAATATCTTATCTCTTATTTTATCTAAAAAGTGACTCATTAAGTGAACAGAAAAACACAGATCTATAACCACTGCAATTTGGTAATATGGGTTTTACTGGTGAATCAATGTTGTGTTTCTACATTCACTACAGAGCCTCTGAACACCCACGAAAAACACATCTGGTACTGTTGAAAAGATGAGATGTCATCTGGATTATTGCAAAGTATCGATTGGCTTAATGGTAAGGTGATGGTAGATCAGAAAATGCTTTTTGTTGCTGGCATTTATTTAAGCCCCAATCCCAATTCACCCCTTCACCCTCCCCCTTATCTCTTGCACTTGGCACTACCACTTGAAATGGAGTTGCAACGGGTAGGGATGGAAACACTATGACAGCCCTTCTAGACCTGTTATGTCATGAGCAGTGATTGATGCTGCTATTAACAGATGCAACAACAGTTCATGATCATGCCAGCAGCTGTAGCTGTATCTGTTACATGAGCATCAAAAATGTGCTGTATAACAGACGACAAATAATATTAAATGGTTGATGAAATTATGAAGTTGTTTACAAAGAAATTATATACATTTGTGAGTTTCTTTCATCACAGTTCTGAACGTTTTTGCTGTGTTTACCTCCATTGTTCAAAAAGAATTATGGGACATTTTTCTATTTGTTGTGTGGTCTTAAAAAAAAAATCTCCATTTCAAGGTCCACACAACTCTCTCCCTTCGCCCTTCCTCTCTTACTCATTGAGAATAGGGACACCCTTAACCCTTCATGTAAGTACACAAAATGTAAAGGTCTGGGTGAGCGCTAGGGGATGAATTGGGATTGGGCAGTAAGAGATCCACAGTTTAAAAAAAAAGCCAATTGATCAATAAGATGAACAAAATTAATAACAAGTCAATAAAATTATAAGTAACATGAACAAATTAAGACACAAATGGAACAGAAGTGAAGAAAAAACAATACAATTTAAAAAATGAAATGTAAAAAACAAACAAAATTAGTAACAAAATTAACAAAAACTCAAATATTAATAAAATAATGAATTTGTTCAAACAGACGTCACACCACTTCTACAACCCAATGATTTCATACCCCCCA
Organism: Siphamia tubifer; assembly: GCA_020466265.1. Classification (NCBI taxonomy): domain Eukaryota; kingdom Metazoa; phylum Chordata; class Actinopteri; order Kurtiformes; family Apogonidae; genus Siphamia; species Siphamia tubifer. The sequence continues at coordinate 39,844,156 of CM035803.1, read as the reverse complement.
CTTTTTCCTGAAGTTATATATTGTAGCGTTCCACTGGATCCAGGAAACGGACGGAGAGTTGGTCTCACTTACCTTTTATTGCAGAATAAATGGCTACTGTCGATCACAACCATGCCAAACAAACAGCAATAACATTGCGGGGTCGTTATAATATCTATGGTTCAAAACCGTTTACCTGCCCTGGCAGTACACCAGCATAAGGAAATGAAGTGCACCTCAGTTTTCAGGCTAAATGTAAACAGCAACAGCAAATACCCTAAGCTAATTTGCTGAGAGTAGGAGGACAACTTTTGGATGTTTTGAGTAGGGGTAGGGAGGGGCAGGTTTTCATTCTTATTGTATTTCTGTAAAAGTTTTTGTTCATCTTGGAATAAGTGTTTAATTGAGGAAAAACACATTTTTGTTATTATTTTCAGCCATATATTACTTTGTTAATATAAAAATTTACCATTAATGGATAATTATTGGTAAATTCAGAAGACACATTTTATTTAACTGTGACACCCCTGCGTTCAAATTCCAAATAATTTACTAGTAAAGTAAAAGTAAAAAAATAAATAAATAAGTACTATTGTAATTTGGCTCCAGTAGTTTTCGTTTTGGTCTTTTCTTTTTCCAAATCATTTGCTTTTTGACACCTGATTATCTCCATACATCAGTTCCATGAACAAAATCAAGTAAAAATACAAAAAAAAAAAAAAAAAAGTAAAATTTTTCTGAATATTGAAACTAAATAATCGATTCACAATGTGTCGGTACACCAGAACAGTACTGTCACATCAGGGTTTAAAGGTTTAATAAGGTAAATATGAAGACCAATCTCATGTTCATAAGTGATGCTTGTTTTTGTTTGTTTGTTTGTTTATTTTATTTTATTTCCAGTATATGAACAGTTCCTACATCCAGGAACCTGCACACTAATAAACATGTAGAGGACTTGAATTGAATTTTCATTGGAAATCCTTTTGTTTACTCTGCAGCTGTTATGTAGTTCTCTGCAGCTCCTTTACATCAACAACACAACAATCAACAAAAAGCACAAACCCACTGTAAATCAAATACAGTAGATGCATGCATTTCACAGATCATACACAATTATATCCTCCAGTGTCTCCAAATGAAGGACAAAGCATTTTAGTCCTGCATGTCTAACAGAACATCCAGTAGCGTCCTTCTTTTTCTGTTTGTCAAATTTAAAGTGTGTTTTCTCGCCCCCCGGCACCTGTCTTTCCTTCATTCTTTTTCTGAACCATCCCTGAGATTTTCATTTTGTTTGGTACGACCAGTTACCCCCACCTGAGACATCAACGGCACCAGGCTTCATGTGAGGTGTTGAGGAATGTGACAGCTAGTCAAACTACCAGGGGACACAGCACAACTCAAATAAGTATAATAATGTGACTGTTCACCTTTTTATTACCTCTGGGCGCAGGGACAAGCTATGACAGAACACTGCTGCTGAAATGTTTCGTTAATATTATTGCTTTATAATTGAAATGTGTTCAGCATTTCCTCTCGTCACATAGGAGATGATCGTGAATAGTATTATTAATGAAAAGAGCACATTCGCTGGTGCGTCCTAGTTTTATTAAATTAGCTTCCGAATCCGAATAATTTGTTACGTACACAAACATGTGCTTTCCACTGATCCTCTCATGCTCCATTTGACTCCAAAGATGCTAAAAATAGTTGTACTGATCCAAAACTATCATCATATACTTTTGATTAAATAAATTACCCTTTTAATTCCACTGCATTTTTTGCATTTCTGTTATAGCATAAAAGAAAAAGAAGTATTACTGTAGATCTATCTATCTATCTATCTATCTATCTATCTATCTATCTATCTATCTATCTATCTATCTATCTATCTATCTATCTATCTATCTATCTATCTATCTATCTATCTATCTATCTATCTATCTATCTATCTATCTATCTATCTATCTATCTATCTGTCTATCTGTCTGTCTGTCTGTCTGTCTTCCTCACCATGTTAGACCAGCAGAGTGACTCAGTCCTCTTGTCACAGAAACTGAATACATTCACTTCATTTCGCTGAAATGCATTACGTCCTGCCTCAGGTGGAGAAGTTCATATATCTCTGGATGTTATTCATGAGTGAGGGAAGGTTGGAATGGGAAGTTGACAGGAAGGTTGTGGTGGCGTCTGCAGTAACGTTGGCACTAAACTGGTCTGCTGTAGTGAAGAGGGATCTAAGCTGGAGGGGGAAGCTCTCAGTTTACCAGTTGATCTACGTTCTGACTCTCATCTATTGTCATGAGCTTTGGTTAATGACTGACAGAATGAGGTCACAGGTGCTAGTGGCCAAAATGAGTTTCCTTGGCAGGTTGGGGGGGGGGGGGGGGGGTTCGAACATCTGGAAGGGACTGGGAGTATAGGTGCTGCTCCTCCAGGTCCAGAGGAGCCAGTTGAGGTGCATCTAGTTTCCCTGGAGAAGTGTTCTGGGTATGTTCATCTGGGACGAGACCTCAGAGCCAACCCAGGACACCCTGGAGGGATTATAGCTGGAGGGTTTATATCTATGGCCTGAGAACGCCTCGGGATTACCCTTAAGGAGCTGGTGAACGTAGCTGGGTAGAAGGAAGTTTGGGCTTCACTGCTGAGGCTGCTGCCCAGCGACCTGGATAAGTAGGAGTACGAGCAATACGTTACTATATTTTATACAGTGCCCAAACTTATCTTTCTAAACAGTCTAAACATATATTTCTATTTATTTTCCTTTTTATTAATAACAATAGGTGTACATATAACATATAGCTGTACATAAATGCATCATTTTGCTTGACAATTATACCTAAATCCATGAAACATATCAGGAAATTATATATATATATATATATATATATATATAATATATATATATATATATTATATATATAATATATATATATATATATTTATATATATATATATATATAAAATTATTTTTTATTTATTTATTTATTTAAATTAATTCATTTTTTAGTTGTGTGTGTGGATAGACACATATTTTTTGTTTCATGGTCCCTCTAAGAATGTTTAATATATAAGTATATATTTTGAATGCACAGAAGGAAATTATGGTGCTGTAATTTTGTAGCTGGAAAAAAAATCTAAACTAAAACAGAAAGTAACTAGATGTTTTTATATAGCCTCTTAAACCTGTATGACCCCACAGACCTTTTTCCAAATTTCATGAAATGCTGAATATTTAAAAACAATACGTACCAATTTGGTATGGTTATGTATTGTTGTATATTTTATACAACAATACATAACCATACCAAATTATGAAAAAGACACAAATCATAGCTTGAGCTGCATCGAGTGCTTCCTTCCTTTCTTTGACCATCCACTGGCCTGCTCCATTAATTTTGACAACAGAAAGCTCCATAGATAATAAGTGTTAATAGGGATGCTACATACTGCCCCCTTTAAATGTGAAGACTTTCCATTCTTTCTGTCTTTGTGACTGAATGTAAACTGAAGATGTGGACAAAACTCAACAGTTTAAATACAATGGTTTTCTGACATTTTGTTGGCAAAATGGCAAGAGGAACAATGAAAAATAATAATATTTAGTTGCAACAATACACTCAATTATAAGGAGCAATTAATCAATCTGAAACCATTTAAATCCTGTTCATTCTTAGATGTTTTCAGATTATTATTTTTTTTAAATAACTTCCTTACACAAAGAAAAACACATTCCCTGTTGTATTTTACATGTAAATGCAGACAGTAATTACTAGTCATAAAATAATAAAATAAAATGAATAAGTAGCATAGTGCTTAAAGCTTAACTGTATCTGCCCTGTATGTTTATGCATATTTCATGTCTTTGTCTGTTTCATACATATTCATGGGGGATGTTTGGTTCATCAAGTTGCCTGAAAAGCTGTCGACTGCATGCATTTAGTAACAGCAAGACCTCTGTGACTAATCTCAATTTAGAAAGGCGTCCTGTGGAAATAGCACTGTGCAAAGACACACGGTGATCTCGTGGTGGCTGTAACAGCATTTACTCCCAGAGAGGAAGAAAATTCATTCTGTAAAATGACTCTTCCTCCCACCCGAGATCAGATATGTTGATTTTACTGTGGGAAATAAACACTGTGGCAGCTTCCTCTCACTCCCACACTGCCAAATTAGCTGTCACTGAGGACATTAAGCTGTCATCTTCTCAGGCTCCACTCAAACATGTTTGCAGTTCAGAGATGCTCCAAGAATGTTGCTGCCCAAGTTGCCATTTTGGACGAACATACATAAGGGACAGTATCTATTCAATGTACAAAGGGAGGAAAAACGATAAATAAGATGCCATGTCAGTTGTATAACTAAGTGAACTGACAGTGCAACCACCACTGCAGAGAAACAACACCTACTGTTGTTGTCCACCATTATGCAACGCCACTACACTGCCAGTGCTTAAAGTTAATTTGCTCCCTGTTTGTATAGAGCTTTTACTACACTGTTTGGAAGGTAAAGTTATAATTGGTTTTGGCTTATGGACACCTCTGCTTCATAATAGCAGTGATAATTACATCCATTATATGATATGTTAGAGCAGCATTGGGGAAAAAAAAAATCCAAACCTTACTACAGTAAGTGTGTTTTTCTAGTCAAATTATGTAAAGTGAAATATGAACAAATGTAAAGACTTTCAAGATGTATTGTCTAAAAATAAGGTCTTATATCTCACAGAAAAGTTATTATGTAGGTGATTATGTCATATTTTAAGAGATATTTTGCCTAGAAATTAGAAAAATATACTTGGTGGAATATAGATTTTTGCAGTGAGAACAGTAGATAAAGCTAATGGTGCTTTAGCATGGATTGATGTGCTGCAAAAATCTAAATCTTACCAAATGTATTTTTTCGCATTTGTAAGACTTAACTTAACTTTTCAGTGAGATATACAAACTTATGTTTATACAATAGATCTTGAAAAAAGTTTTTTTTTTTTTAACTGAACACAAAAACTCTGGAATTAGGTTAAATAAATAAATAAAAAGAATGTGAAATGTGAAAATGTAAAAGTCTAAATTACCTTTGTAATATTTTAAAAATAAATAAATTAAAAAAAAGATTTCCAAGACCTACTGTTAAATTTTTTTCCATTTACAAGTTATGTTTTAGGTGATTATATCTTATTTTAAGTGTGATGAGACATTTTGACTAGAAATGAGAAGAATATACTAGGTAAAGTTTGTAATTTTCTGCAGTGAGAACAGTAAACAAAGCTAATGGTAAGAGTTTTGTCTCAGTGCTTTAACGCTGGCTGTTGATGTTAGTTTCTGTTTTACTGCAAGTGTTTTATTTTGAAATCAGTGGGGGAAAAGTGTGACTCTTTCACACTCTCTTTCTGAGCAAAAATCAAGGTATTCAGCATCTCAAACTGAAAGTAAAACAGATGGCTCGTCGCTGCTGCTCAGTCCTCATCTGTTGTAACTTTGCCCTATCAAGCAAATGTTCAGTAGTGCACACAGCAATCACAGCTTGTTTTCACACTTGGTTTGTATCCCATTGAAGTTCACAGACTTCATAAAGGCAAGACTGATGCTGTTATTTTTTGAAGTGTTGTGTGATGATGCTGTAGGTGTACGACGGTGCAGTGGCAAAGTGCACAGTTTTTTTTACTAATGATACCATCCAGCAGTGTGACACAGCCACATAAGACACACTGATTACCCATTGCTGACGAGCAGTATTAAGGACAGACATGTAACTCTGACACTGATTGAGAGACTCACTATAAATAGCAGTGGCACTTGTTAAATTCACACTCTGTTGAATTTGACACATTTTAATTAAAGAAAACCTTGACAGTGTGCTCACTTTTTGCATTATTCTACTTAAAGTACATACCATATTTAACAATAGAGATGAATAAACATTGGAAAATGTTTTAAGAAAAAGTAAATGCAGTAAATATGTTCCTGCACACATCAGTAACATGACATAAAATAACATAAACATGTATATCTGATTAATCATGATGATGGATTAATAATAATAACAACAACAACAACAACAACAACAACAATAATAATAATAATAATAATAATAATAATCTTTATTTGTATAGCACCTTTCATAAAAACATTGTAGCCCAAAGTGCTTCACATTGATTAAAAATTAAAGTACAATTTTAAGACAGGGTGAAAAATACATTATACAAAATAAACTGATTTTAATAAATAATAATAATTTACAAGAGTACAGATACAAAATAAACTGATTAGAAAATTTAAATAAATAAGAAATAAAATTACAGATAAAATTACAAAAGTACAAGATGAACTGATTATACATCTATTATAAAATGTCAATAATTAAGAATAAAATTATGAGAGTAAACTGATTGTACATACATTATACAATTTCAATAGAGTAAATCAGAAATATAGTAAGATTTGATTACGCAATAAAGAGTATAAAGAATTTAAAGAAAAGGGTCACAGAATTGTGACTCTATTCTTTATCTCCCTTCAAAGGCTGATGAAAATAAAAATGTTTTTAATTTAGTTTTAATTAATTAATTCACATTAATACATTAATATTTACAGCCTAATATTTATTTGTTTATTTTTATTTATTTGGTTTTGCTGTAATTAATGTGTAAAATCATATTTAGTCTTTCCTCTTTGAGTAATTTTACATTCCCACTATTATGACCATTCAGTTTGGACACATTTGTCATTCCAGAATATCAGACATAAACCTTTCTTACCTCTCTCTTTTCCTTTCGACCAATAATCTGATCTGCATTCTGAACTGTTTTTCCAAGTAAATCCCTAAAAAAGAAAGAATACCATGGACAAGTGCTCATTTCACAGCTCAAACACTTAGCATTTTCTTTATGTTTTTGCAAACTCACAGTCTGATATCATTTTGCATCAAAAAAAAAAAAAAGGGAGGAGGACCTTGAATCAAATATTGTTTCTCCGAGTCTGACTATAAAAATTACTAACTTAAGAGTTGAACAAGAAATGTATCTAAACTATCAGTGTTTTCCTGTGAGGATTTTTTTTCAGCTGCTTTAAAATATACAGTAGTAAGTCAAGTAACAACACGGACTGTGTGATCTTCATACATTTCAATATTGAACTGTGCTCCATATATCATATTCCCCACTGTGATTTGTTCTCCCTGGAAACAATATACAATATCCATGACCTCCTTTCTGCTGTGACTATATTGTGCAAGCTCCAGTTCTTTCATCTTGTGAGCAGGTAGAGAAAGGTTGAATCGGAAGTGCCAGCGGCGGGGCTGGTGTCAGGATGGAGACGCTGATCAGATAATGTCCTCATTAGCCAGACTCCAGCCTAAAGGAAACCACAGCTGGAAGCAGGAGGTCTGCTCTGCTGGTGACAGTCACTACCTCAGGGATGTCAAGGGCCAGATGAGCCTTGGATGGAGGCGAACACACACACACACACACACACACACACACACACACACCTCTGGGTTCCTTCAGACATGACATATCTGTTAAAGAGACAAAGGGCTGTGATATTTGACGGTGACTTCTAGTGAGAGAGGTCAGACAAAGCATGTGGTAGAAACACACACCATCACATGTAGGTAAAGGGTGCATTGAATAGTTAGCATAAACACAAGTTCTTTTATTTATATATAAAATATATATATATACATCTTCAAACCTTGGAAACATAGATGTTTTGCTTTGCACCTGTTTCCCTCATGCTTTATGGGGACAAGTTAATGTGTTTATATAGTGCTACATTATTTGCATAAATTTGCAAACTTCACACAGATTTATATTTTAGTAGTGGGGACCTTCATTTATATTTAACACCTTAATACTTGAATTTAAATATCAGAAAAAAATAATAAAAGAAAATGCTAAATTAAGTGACAGTAATTAATTTGACTATAGCACTAAGATAAGATAAGAGATAAGATAAGACTTTATTAATCTCACACAGGAGAAATTCACTGTCACAGGAGCTCACAGAAACACACAGTGGGGTGCAAAAAGTATGAAAAGGTGCAAAAAGTAAGTAAAGCAGTGCAAATAACAGTGCAAATAATCATAGAAGTAAATAATAAAATTAAACTAGAAATAAAAAATATATACTAGAAATAAAAAATATATATGAATACTGTGTCTTATGTACAAAAAACAGCTTTAGAGTAAAATAAATAAACAGATACTATATACAAATGTACAAGATATGTAGATAAATATTTGTGACACTAGGTATAGACAGACAGACAGTTAGATAGATAGATAGATAGATAGATAGATAGATAGATAGATAGATAGATAGATAGATAGATAGATAGATAGATAGATAGATAGATAGATAGATAGATAGATAGATAGATAGATAGATAGATAGATAGATAGATAGATAGATAGATAGATAGATAGATAGATAGATAGATAGATAGATAGATAGATAGATAGATAGATAGATAGATAGATAGATCTATCTATCTATCTATCTATCTATCTATCTACCCTCGTCCCCAGGGTGTCAGACGTCCCCATGGTGTGACTGTCTAAACATATCAATGTCCCCAGAAAGATAGGAATACAAGCAGTGAGGGAGGTCAGACAAAGCATATTTATATGTGGATGATGCATTAAAATATCTTTTATGATTTTTTTTATCTAATACCTGATATTTATGGCTGAATTTCAACAGCCTTTATCTACTATAGTCTTATTAATTTCATGAGATTCTACTGATTTTTGGATAATTTTTGCTTTGTTTAAAATAAACAATGTTAACTTATTTTCAGATCTGCACCACAGCACCAACACTTTTCTATATTCTTCAACACTTTTCTATATTCTTCAACACTTTTTCTTATGTAACACCTGATGTTTATGGATGAATTTTATTATTATAACATATTGTTATTCATTTCATGATATTCTACTGATTTTTAGATCATTCTTTGCCTTGTTTGGACTAGTGACTGGAACAAATGATCAATAGCAGCATCAATACATGTATCAACAAGCCTGGAAAATGTATTTAATTCTAACTATTATGACAATTATGCCTAATGACTAATAATTTGCATCATAGTTATTGTAGTTGCTGTATTAAAATTAACAATCTCCACTTAATTTAGAGTCTGCACCACAACACCAACAATCCTTTTTGGGTTTTTTTTTTTTAAATCTAAATACATTTTAGCAGTAAGGGTTTACAAGTAAGATAATTCCTCTTGAAAATCTCATTAGCCAAGAATAGAGTCAAAAATTGAGTTGTGGGAGTGCTTTTGTGTGTCAGTGCAGCTAGATTTTCATCATAGCCACTTTAATGAGGAAACATTTGCCTTAGCAATGGTTTATTTTAACCTGGTTCAACATTTTGAATTTTTTGAGTGAAACCAAAGTTTCAAATCATAACTTCAGCACATAAATGTAAATTTTGTACAATTATTGTACGTACAGAAACACTATAATTTACATCATTGCAACAGATGCAGTGGATGTCTGTTCCGAGTGATGTTGCATAAAAAAACCACCTCTCTTTTTCTCTGTCTTTCTGAGCATCGCAGCAGTTCAAAACCCAACAGGATATCCCATCTGTACATCCTGTAGTACATCTTGGAATAGAGGTAGTGTAGTATCCAAATATAAACCCTCATCCACAGCAATAATCCTGCGGCCGTATGAAGCTGCTGCATGTGTACTGTCTGCTCAGGCTGCTTTGTTCCTTCTGTGACAGAGCTGAGTTTATAGCCTCAGTGTGAACTGTGGAGGTAGAGTGATCACTCCTACCTCTCTGACTGATGGCCCTCTGAATTTATTTCTGCTATGAGAAAAGTCAGCATGAAGAAATGCCCCCTGAGTGTGTATACAAACATGTTTGATGCTGCCAGATAACAACTTCCACTCCTGAACAGAAAGAGTAGAAGAAGACTGGCATAACTTTATCTAGTCCTTGTCTATTTGAGCAAAACAACAATAAAAAAGAAGAAGTTGTAACCCATACATTTCTTTCCTCTTCCTTGTTTACCCCAGATATAGACTGAGATGCAGTCCAAGATGTCCTTTGATTATTTCATTATTATGGATATAGCACAAACTGTAGTGTTACTTCTTCAGATTTTATTGGATGTTTTGCAGAAAAACTAGTACAGAGAAAAACTGGTCATGTATGGAAGCTCAGAGTGGATATATATATATATATATATATATATATATATATATATATATATATATATATATATATATAAAATTTATTTTTTTCTTTCTATTATATTTTTGCTTTAATACTTTGTATGTTTTGCTTATTTTGTTTTACCTGTCCGAATAAACAAATTAAATGAATGAAAAAAAGATGCACAACCAAAAGCACAATCACATCAAACAAATACAATACAAGCGCACTGCACGAGAAAAATGAATGCCAAAGAAAAATGTTGCAAATTCAGTCGACAACAAAACAGAAGTTTACCAAAATAAGACAGGAAGAAGAAGACGGTGGATGAAGACAAGGATGAAGTTAATTAATTGAAGAGATTAGCGTGAAAAGGTACGTCTCTCTTCATCTTTTTAAACACTTGACTATAATCTGCTACAATATCATATAACAGCTAATCTCTTAAATGGATGAAGAAATTGGATGAAGACAAAGCTGAAGTTAATTAATTTAAGTGATTAGCTTGAAAAGGTGTAGAGTAGCATAGGCACGTCGTTAAGATTATGGACAAGTGTTTAAAAAAAGACGAAATAACTTTAAATGAATTCACTTCAATTTTGTCTTCATTCACCGTCTTCTTCTTCTTCCATTTTATTTTGGTGAAATTCAGTTTTGTTGTGAAATGAGAAAAATGCACTTGGTAAAATTTAGATTTTTGCAGTGTACAGTCTATTATGAGCAAACAAAGTAAAAGTGCAGCTGTTTGCTGCTCAAGGTGAAGAGCAGACACTTTTATGAAAAGGTTGAAAAATAAGACATGATTCAACTTGAGTATTCAACTAAAGTATTGTGCAGCACACCCAAAGGTTCTGCTGTGACAAGTTTTGTCTTTGAAAAAATTTTATTTACTTGGCAATAAAAGTCTCTCACAACTGTTTATTGTCAACCTCATGGCCAAAAGTTTTGTATATCTGTCCACAACTACGCCAATATAACACAGCCTGTTACCCATAAAGTTGGAATATAATAGTTTTTACCTCTTGCCATGAAATATAACTTAGGGATTGGAGGCAGAGAAACGTATGTGTATGTATAGTGTAGATCAGCACATGCATGTATTTATCTAAGTGTATGTATAAAGGTATGTATATGCAGATATGTGTACCTGCATGTATGTGTATGTATGCATGTATGTATGTATGTATCTATGGATCTATGTGTGCAGGATGTAATTTGTCAAAAAAAACAGAGAGGGGGGTGTGTTTCTTTTACAGAAAAAAGTTTGAATGTTCTGACCCTCATTCTTACATCAATAACATGAGGCTCAAATCACTAAATAAACATTTTAATTAGTCCTCCTCATGTTGATCTTCCTCAAGGCAGTTGGTTTGTTTTTCATGTCTTTTATGTCTTGTGTGTTAAGATCTTATGATTGTTTCTGTATAAAAGTAGACTATACACCCCCTCACAGTCAACGTTATTCAAACATTAGAGGAAGTTGCACGTGCAGACAGGACTAAAAAAACTGCATGGAAACGGTGTTGTTTATATAGATGACATACCTAAAGCATAACTAGAAATGTCAGTTGTAAGAATCGTTACAAGGACAGGGTTAAAGTGTATAGAATTATCATCTGGATCTCACCCATTCAAAAAAAAAAAAAATCTATAATGTCTATGGTTACAAGTGTGTGGACTGGGATAAGAGCACGGTCAGGAATGTCCGTTTGTCTGTCCTTCACATTCTAACCATAATCTGAACTTTGAATAAAACTGCAGCAGCAAAGACAAACAACGACAACTTAGTACAATAGGATGTTTACCCTGCCATACCTGTGCAGTTATCTGTCTAAATACAACCATCCAGTTTATTGTAAAGCACTCAGGCTTCATACATACGAAAATTCTGGACCTGACGCTGACTTGGTAAAATGTTTAACTTCAGTCACAGAAGTTTACGTCAATGTCTGTGTAAAACATGTTTTACACAAACACACACATAACAGTCGTATGTGTCTAAACACTTGTTTTTCATGAGTGAACATAGAAGGTTTGTTAATTAAGTACTTACGTATATGTCAGGCTATTGTATACTTGGAAACTTACCGACATCGTCCGTCCACTCTTTTATCAAGTTAGGATCCAGTAGGTGATGCTCGCTTTTAAGTGCTAATTTATTTATGTAGCATTCTAGATCTGGAAAAGACAGATTTATCATAGTCTGACAGCTCATCTATGAACAGCGCCATTGTTTCTTAGTCCTGGCTGCGCACGCATCCTAGCAACATTCTGTTTGTCGACAAACATGCTCTGTGTCAGTTACGGGGTGCGTGAGGTAAGGTGCGTTCAGGGACCGTGGGAATTTTAGGTAACCGGTGTACAGAGGGTGATGGTTAGTTTGTAGCAAGAGTGAAGCATGTGAGATGAACTTTACGAACTCAACAAACGGGGGCACATTTACAATTATTTTATTTTTCCCATGCAATCAGGAAATAATCATTTATAAATATAATTTCAATTAAAAAATCTGTTGTGGCTTAAGTGGGCCCATCCATGTGGGCCCGGGGCTTTTTATTTATTTTCATTTTTATTAATTTTCTTTAGTCTTTGAGGTAAATCAAGAACTGGTTATAAGCATTTTATGAACTGAAACAATTTTATTGGCAAATACATTTGATTTTTGCAAAGGAATTATACGTGTCACCGCCAAAACCTTTAACCATAACTACAGTGAAAAGACAAAAAAATACTCTGAAAACAATGGCAGCTAAAGAATTTTGAAATAATACTAAGCCTTTTTTACTCCACCTGGTCTCCATCCCTTTGGCTTGTTCCATCTTTCATAGTGTTTTCATTTTGCTCTGCATGTACAGTAATTGTAAACGCAGCAAGAGACCATTTGATAACATTATATTGTATTATATATTAAGGCTGAAATCAGTTTGAACGTTGTGCACAGTGATGCCATAAAACAAAACAATTCCCATCAAACCATTTAAAATTAAATGCTGGCTTTTTTGTCATTATATTAAAATGATATTTGTGTTTTGCAGGCAATGGAAGTGAAAAGTTGAAGTATGAATCTAAATAGGAAATGTCTAATAATAAATCAACATTATATCCATTTCATTACAGTACGTCATATACAATTATCTCATTTGTTAAGGCTAAAATGACATTAATTGAAGCCATTATTGTTCTTTGAGTGAAAGCTGTTTGTATTTTTCAGTGGTACATTTGCAGGTAAATACTGTTATTAGACCACTGAAAACCCAATGCAGGTTGACACTTCTCTGACAGAAGGGGAAATAGGAGGTGGTAAGAGCGTAACTACAGTGTTTCTGCCTCATTTCACAGCTACTGTTTGTACTGATTTCATCTCATCTTAAAGCAATCTGACTATCACTCACTGTCATGTCACTGTTGTTTTTCTTTTAAGGAATTCAAGCATGTGGACAGGAGCGTAAACATCTGTCAGTCAGCCATCATCCAATTTTTCACTCTTAAACATTCAATCATAGGGTAAAACTATGCAAGAAGATAGATAACATGTTCCTGATCACCCATCCAGCTGTCATTTCTGGATGCCACCGTTATATAATCTTAACTCTCAGCAGCTTCACACAAATGTCACTAATGCTGACTGTCATGAAGTTTTCAGGCGGACAGTAGAAAAGCAGCTTTTGTGTTATGTTTTCTGTTAGCTTGAACTCTCAAATGTATTACTCCGCTGGAAAAAAAAAAAAAAAAAGCTGCAAAGCTGAGAGGAAAACCATGTAGTGAGTCATACAGGCACTAAAGCTCCCATGGGAGATGCTCTGCCATCTGGTTTCAGAGGCAGGTGTTTCCAAGACACCTCAAGATGTTTCACGTATCTTTTATTTATTTTTGATTTACATTGTGTTGTTTTCAAGGTAGCAGTAAGGGCATGTTTAGCTAATTTACACACTTTTTATGTGCTGTTTCGGTGTATCTGAAGAAGAAAAAGCTGTATGTTTGTGTTTTATTCTCCATTATGTTTCCCTTGGAGCTTATACCAACTATGTTTTACTTTTGATCATTTAAAACCGGCTGAAAAAAAATAAAGCAAGGCTCTGCATTAATTATGCTCAACACGTTAGAGCATGTCATTTTTATTATTTTTAATGTTTTGCTTCAAGCATAGGCTTGTTCTCTATTTTCTCTGTGGTCATGTGAGAAAAAAACCTCCTGCAAAACAAAGGGAATAAATTTGCTTTTAATTATTTTCCCAGTGTGATTTATGTGTAGATTCTCACCTGCAGTGTTTTTTTTTTTTGCTTTGATTTTTTATGCTTTAAAGCTGTGTTAATTGCCCCTATTTACTCAAATTAGTTTTAAACACTTCAGTACTTCCTTATTGCTTGTAAAAGTGCAAATGATGAGACATTTACTGTAGATTATCCTGCAATGTGAAGGTGACAAAATCCAAGAGTCACTCTGAATGCATTTTAACACTTGCTGTAAACATTTAAGTAGTATAATTCATTGTCCATTAAACTATTGCATATTTTCAATGTGTGACTGGTGCACTTTTGAATGCAGTCCAATACAGATTATGGTGCAATACACGTTTACATGCAAATCAGGTAAATTGCTAATGTTTTAAATATCAAATTTCAGTAAATAAAACAGCCAACTTGCGTTAATAAATATGTTATTTATAAAGATCCACCAGTATTCTGAATGTCACATATTTAAATTAGACTTGACAAGGTTCAGAATTTTCCTCAAAATGTAATCTAAGTGTTTAGAATAAAATGTCACTGTGTTGTATTGCAGAGATATAAAGTGCATTTATTCACAACCATGTGCTGATGTCAAAGAAATTGACAAAAGGATAAAAATTTGAAGCATTGCTCTTGTTTTCACTACTGGACACAGCTCTCAAGTAAAATAATGGAGTTTGATACTGAAATGGCAGCTTTTCCACTACATGGGTGAGTTTGATTATGAAGATAATGATGGTATATAGTTATTTAATTATCTGCTACGTTGGATGTTTGCCAAGCCACACATGTGATTAAACTGATTTTGACCTTGTTTGGACAATTTGGTTGAGTGGGTCGTCCAGTAACTGAAGGGTTGGTGGTTCAAATCCTGCTCTGTCCTTGTCGTGCCGTTGTGTCCTCGGGCAAGACACTTCACCCTCCTTTCCTCCAGTGTCACTCACACTGGTGTATGAATGTTTGGTGGTGGTCAGAGGGGCCGTAGGCACAAAATGGCAGCCACGCTTCTGTCTGCCCCAGGGCTACATATGTAGTTTACCACCACCAGAGCGCATATGAGAGCGAATGAATAATGGGTCACTAATGTGAAGCAGCTAAAAAGCACTATATAAATCCAATTCATTAATTCTAAACATATCTTTACTTCAGCTATTGACAACACAAACTGTACAGGAAAGTTGTGGTTTTACTGTGGCTGTTTTGTCTAAAAACAGAGCTAAGCTAAAAGAGCTATAAAGTACACGATCAGCTGATGAGATAAAAGTTATTTTAACTGAGGTGGTGTTTGAAGGACAAAACATGATGATTGATGATACTATAACACAGGTGTGTGTGTGTGTGTGTGTGTGTGTTTTAGACTTTATTCTAAGAGTCATACTGTTTGTGGATGTGTTGCTTCATTGGAGGTTTTGGCAGCCGTGATGCATGGTGGTTCACAACTTCCTCCAGCTGTTAATAGTTGGGAAAACCAATCCTTTTAAATTACAACTAGAAATTATTACATTGATTCTGTTGCTACTGGTGCTGATTATATCTCACAATTCTCACTGCATTATAAGAGCACTGGTATCAAATATTCAAAATGAAATAAACAAATTACATCCCTTTTTTAGACATTATATTTCATGGGATAAATGGAAAAAAAAAACAGGCAAGATAAAATGACACAGAATAAAAACACATACAAAGCTATGATAACTCCACGTGAAACCAAAAGTGTTTTTACTTGGCAGGACAAATGATATCTCTAATATGGTAGGTGTTAAAATATTAAGCATATAAACATTTCCCTGAGTCAAACAGCAGAGTAGACCTGCCTGTTCATGTCTGCCTCATCAACATTAACATCCAAGGGCAACATATGTACAAAACTACCCTGCTCTTCTTTGTTTCCCTAGTGTTCTCCGGCTCAGCACTGACATGGCTCAGTTATTCCTGCTCATTCATGCAAACTGTCCTCTTTCCTCTCTTGCCTTACATATCGCCTAATATTAGTCTGCCTCCCTCATTTTCTCTCTCCGCCTCTCTTCCTTTCCATCCCAACTCTTGCAGACCCATTCATCCATATCTGGTATATCGGCGGTTATCTTGCCCTCCCCCCCTTCCCAGACTGATGCTCATAGTCTGCCTTCAGATCTCTGTTTCTCCCCTAAGCAACAGCACAGATTAAATACTTAACTTTATTCTTTCTCTCTCTCTTTTCCTCTCTCTCTCTCTCCCACCCTCTCTCTTGCCTGGCATTAAAAATTCATCCACTCTGTGTTGTGTTAAAAGCACATTACGCAAGACTCTAAATATACCCCCTCCCAGGCAGGAACTGTTTGTCCCTCGCTGCCTTTACGTTTGTGTTCAATGTGTGTGTGTGTGTGTGTGTGTGTGTGTGTGTGTGTGTGTGTGTGTAAGCTGCATCTGTTATATGTGTCAAACCCCTAGTGGAGGCCGGACACAGTGCGAAGGAACATCCCTCAGGTGGCAACAGGGTGATGCAGACTAATAACAGGTGGGGTTAGATAAGGATCTCTCAAATCAACACTTACTGGGAGTCTATTGAAGCTTTTCTGCAGAGATAGCTTTTCACCTCTTTCACCTGTAGAAAAGTATTTTCCTGCAGTGTTTGACCACTTATTTATTGCATAATGTATCACATAGACGTGAAGATTCGATAAAGAAAAAAAAAAAGTGCCAGTGTCTCTCCAGGCTGGACTGTCTGTCTACCACCAACAACAAAAGCTGACAGTGGAACCGTTGGATGCTGCAGCCTGAATGAAAAGCCTCTGTAATTGGCTGCCATTACAAACTGTATGGCATACTTGACAGTGGCAGTGAAAGGACAGGAAAATAAAGAAAAAACAAGTTCCCTCTACTATTTTATAAAATTCAGTTTCTGCCAAAGTGCAAAAGAACAAGCTCTTTGTCAATTAAATGAGAGCAGTTTAGGTTTGTGGTGTGGCATTTTATTCTTGTTCCCTCATCTGCTCTGAATGAAGCTAAGCATAAATGCAAAAGCTGTGCCTTCCTGCTCTCGCTGAGCAACAAAGTAGTGTTAATTTCCATTAAACATCACCTGCTGGATTATTCAAAGATCTTTTTCTGTCTCTAAAGAGGTGCTTTTAATGTTGATGACTCATGGAGACTGAAGGTCCCTACAGGCGGCAGGGCATTACTGTTCAAGTGTTTAATTCCCTCTATTGGATAAAATACAATTTATTACTAATAAGTGTGGAGAATCCAGTTTCAGCAGTGACATGCTGAGGCGTCATGCTGCAGAGATATATACAGACAGTTCTCTGGTGTACAGTGTAGTTTTTTCCGTACATTTTAGAGTGCAGCAGTTCAGTAGATGTAACCATAATGAATATCACAAGGCAGGCTGTGACAGAATAAAGGTTTATTCTGTTTCTCCAATTCATTCCACATATGACACCTCATGCTTGCCTGTGTATTTCTCTATAGGCAACACCTGCCAACTCCTCCTGGCAGCTTGTACTGATGAGTGGCATTCCTAACACGATCACAATCATTAACACAACACCTGCAATCTACAAATTTCAGGAAGCTGCCAGGTTCCTCCCTTGGCAAGATGCATTTTTTGCCACCGCCCCCCCCCCCCTTCATTCCCTTCCTGTTGTCACCTCTTGTCACCATCCGTATCAGATATGTGTGACGGGGCAACACATCTTAAGTGGCTGCAAAGACGTAAAAACAAATAATCTATTCTTTACTTTTCCCACAAGTCTGACTCACAGGAAGTAGTTTGGTGGAATAAATCTGCATTTGGCTGACTATTATAATTGGCACCCCCCCCATCCAGAAACAACAACAATCTGTAATACACTGTAAGTGGTAAGTTTAGAGGAGGATTTGGATTGTGCACTAAGACTGACCTGCTGTGGTGTTTTCAGTGGAGAGGATTTAGCCATTTCACTGCCAGGCCACTCTGTGGGGAGATCTTCCATCACAACAGCCCTTAGCAAAAAGAAATTTATTCAAGTATACAATGAGTATACTTATTTTATACTAAAACTGAGGAAGTATACTTGAAGTTGACTTTCTATAAACTATATGTTATATACTTAAAATAAAAATAGTATAGTGAAGTGTACTTTGCTTATACTGAAAAGTATAAACAGAAGTCTAAAATTAAGTATATTAATACTAAGACTTATACTTTAACACTAAAACTTATACTTCAGTATACTTTTTATGTCATTCTTCCACAAATTTCTAATAAATAGTAAATCTTGCTCCAAGTGCATAATAAGGTCAAGTGATGACTTGTGCTTAACATTTAATTTATATATTAATATAATGCTGGAGTTTAAAGCTTAACAGTGTATAGTTGTGGAAGTGTGACCTCCCTGTCAATATTGACAGGTTCCTCACACCTCCTGCTGACACCATCAGCTGTTTTTAAAAGCACGTCACTGCAACATCCAAGTGACCCTCTGACGAAGGCGGAAGTAACACGACGAAACATGTCAAGTGAGAAATACCTACACATATGTCTGAAATAAAAGAAATGACTAACTTAATTTAACAGTAAGACATAATGAACATTCTACAGTCACAGTGTACAGTTGTCGAGTGACTCCAATGCACACATTGTGTTGATATTCAGGAATGAAGCCATTTATCATTTGGAAGTGTTTAAGTTGCATTAAAGAAGATTGCCCTTTGACTCCATACACTGGTTCATTAGTTGAACCTGACATTACATGACTGAAATGATCCCTCTCATTTCTAAGTGCAGGTTCAGGTTGTTCATATGGATACGATTTACCACTTCTGTGTAAGCAAACATCACAGCTGTAAAAACCATTGAACTGTTTGTTGTTGCATAGCAATGGACTAGCCACAGAGTCAGAACTACAAATCAGAACAAACACTTTGGAAACATGACTGTGTCCTTGTCTGTCTTGTCAGTTAATACCTTCAGACTCTAACAATGAAGCTTCTTTCACAAATGGTGTTAGCAATGTAAACATAGATGGTTGTTGACACAAACCATAATGCTGACATCAAAATGTGCCTTTTTCTTATTTGTGGATCCAGTTCAATTATCTGGCACTGAATAGGCCAAATACTACATTTAGCGCCTTTGAACACTGGTGCACCATCACAATTCCAAATCAGGGTCAAATCATCGTTTCCAAGGATTCCACTCTCACACAGTTTTTGATAATCTCCACCAGACTGTGTGTGAGTAAAAACATCTACTTTCTTCAGTAAGACTGAAGAAATTGTTTAATCTGTGAGAAATTACCCGAAAATATTATCCCTTTTTTAAACTTGTGTTGGAATCAAATACTGTGTTGCAACTGGTACAGTGAGAGGGACAGTGGGCACTAATGCCAAGGCATGCTACAGATTTATCACAATAAAAGTGAACTTCATACTGTGATGAACTGCCAAATTCTTTGTGGAAAATTTAATGTGAGGGTGGAATCAAATCTGGAAACATTAGTTTGAACAGTTTCTGCAAATGAGTCAGTGCTTTGACTGTTAAATTGTTCCGCAACACAGAGGACATTAGCATCAGTAAACTTTCTCCCTTTGAAACAGGTGCACCAGAATATAGTGGATTACAATTGCCTAGTATATAATATTATTATAGCTTGTGTAGATAAATGTTCTTATTTCATATATCGGACAATATGAGATATCAGCTTTTTTTTTACCCTCCAATGTCAGCATCAGCCCCAAAAATGTATGTTCCATATGTTCCATTTCAAAGGGGTCGGTCTATAGGAGAGGATAGTCAATTGGATGTCTAATAGGTATAAAGCTCAGTCAGATTTTTTTTTTTTTTTGCTTTAATCCCTTCATGCATTTAACCAACCATGTAAATAATGTTGATCATATCAATGCGACTGGTGTTTGTGATGGGTTTCACTGTGTGAAAGAGTGCATCTGTGTGTGTGAGAGAGAGAGAGAGAGAGAGAGAGAGAGAGAGAGAGAGAGAGAGAGAGAGAGAGAGAGAGAGAGACGGAGAGAGAGAGACACTTTCCTGGTCCTGGGTTAAAAACATTAATATTTTAAAATCCTCCACCCAAATACTAAATTTAAATCCTTCATAACAAGTTTGTCTAGTTGACTCAGGCTGTTAGAGTGTTTGGCAGGAACTGAATTGACCAGTGTTCAAGACTCATGTTTGTCAAGTCTTCTAAAATCCACCACTCAAATAGTAGATGTAAAACCTTCAAATTAACAGGGTCGTCCACTTGTTTCGTCAGCTCAGACTGAGAGAATACTTGACAGGTTTCTGATAAATCTAAGTTCAAGTCTCATTTGTATCATGGTATTTTAAAGTCTACCATCCAAATAGTCATATGAAATCCTTCAAAATTACACATTTGTACACCAGCCTCATTAGCTCAGGCTGGTAGAATGTTTGGTAGATACCAGAGGAAGGTGACTTCCACTATCATGTGGGACAGTATTTTAAAGACCACTACCCAAACAGTAGACTTAAAACCTTCAAAAATAACAGGGGCATTACCCAGCCTCTGTGACTCAGGTTGGTAGGAAGTTTGGTAGCGAGATGTAGGTTCAAGTCTTCTGCTAAAGTCTATCATCCAAATAGTACATTTAGAAGCCCATAGAAAACCTTCACTGTTGCTGACGGGCTTTTTTGGCTCAGTGGTGGATGGTTTGTATGTGTAAATCAGCAGTGATGCCAACATTGCTTTGATTCCCACCAGCAGCAGGTGGTCCCTGATGGTAGGGTTTGAAGGGGACATGTGTCTTCCCCTCTGGAAGTTGGACATGTGAAAGCAGAAGGTTATGGGGAAGAAACAAGAACTCACTAACATCTTACATCACAACGAAATTATATTTACTTTCATAATTCAGAATGTTCTTTCATTAATTGAATTTGGGAGATATTTGTTCTACTGTTTTGGTGGCAGACTTTAAAGTACTGTGATAAAACACAAGACTTGAACTCACATCTATCTACCAGCCTGAGTTAATGAGACTGGTGTACAAGTCTACTATGTTTGATGGTTTTAAATCTACTATCTTGATGGAAGATGACCCAGGTGCACCTGTCAAGGATTGTATCAGCCTGGGCAAATGAGACTGGTTAACAACCTTGTAATTTTGAAAGTTTTAATCTGACTATTTGGGTAGCAGGATTTAAAATACTATAAGCTTTAAACCCAGGTCCATCCAGTCAATACCTGGCAAACATTCTACCAATCTGAGCCAAAAAGCCTCATGAGCTCAAGTATTATTTTTAAGAATTTAATTGTGAAAAAATAGTGAGCAACAAAAAACCTAAAATACATGGAAACATGTAGATGTGCATACATAATGATTTAAAGCACTTTTTAACCAGATTTGAAGATGGTCCAACATGACCCTTTTGGAGCACATATAACACATTTCAATGGGCATAAATAATGATTTAAGTATACTTAATAAAATAAACCTTTAATTCAACACTTTTTGCTAAGTTTTTCCCTCATTTCCACTTTTAAAACTGGTTCAGTTAGAAGTATAATGGTGGGCTATTCACAACCCAAACTGCAGTAGCTTCCTCTGGTTTCTTATATTTTATTGGATTTTTACTTCCGTTTTGACTCATTTTATTCGGAACATTTTGCTTCCTTGAAGGAATCCCATACAAATCTGCCCATGGTTGAAATTAATGCTAGTTAATATAGTTCCAACTGTACATAGATCTGTGAGAGCTGCAGTGTTTCCTATTAATCACCACGACTGCAGCAACCTACTTTGCTTTATTTTGTGTCTCTTCAGCAGTAGTGAATCAACATATCAAGAAACTCTGCAGGTTAAAGTGGACTAATGCTGCTTTTCCATTGATTATATCAGCTCAACCCAACCCAACTCAGCACAGCCATTTGTTTTTCCATTAAGTATTTGTGGGCACATCCAAATACGAATCGATATTCTTTTAAGTATTACCTTCCTATAATTCCAAGCAACACACAGAACACACACACACAGGGAAATCCAGGACAATTACTGCATCATCACATCACAATGCATAATGTTTTTAAATAGTCAAACCAAGCTAACCACAAATCTCTAAAAACCTCACATTTCCAACTACTGTAGACATTTAAATTCTAATGAAATTATCCACAGTATAAACAATTATATTCTCATCTGAAAACCTTCAATAAATGTATTATGTCCCAATTACAGTAATTATTTTGGAAAATTATAGTGTTTTAAGCTTCCTCCACCACTTCTGCTGTATTATCTATAGCTGAAATATCAGTGAAGCTCATACAGTATGTTTACATTGGATCACTATGACAACCAGCCAGCCTGAGGGTGTTCTATATCTGCAGTGGAAATACAATGTGCTGGTACCAAAACAGAGCCATGTTGAATAAAGTCAAAACAAATTGAACCAATACTATAAACTAAAAAACATAACTACATTTGACTTAATTGTTAAGCATAGACATGTTCTCAAATAAACAACTTTTCATTGTTTTTTCATGTTGCAATTTCATAGGTTTTTGTTTAGGTTTAATTCTACAGTCTTTTTTTTTTTTTTTTTTTTTTTTTTACACTGCAACCTACAGTGTGTAGCGTTTAGTATCTGTCATGGATGTAATGAATTGAAACCACCACAGACAGTGGATATTTTTTAACAGTGCATTACAAACTGTGAACAGGCTGTAAATGTATGCATATATGTTACATACTGTACCTTTAAATACTGCTAGTAGACCCAGTACTGATATTGGAGCGCACGTATAGATACAACGCTATAGGGCATTGCCAGGAGCATTTATTAGTGAGAAGAGGGTATACAGTAGAGAAACATCTGGTCCCTTGAGGCCAATTCATCTGTTTGAGCACCTTGCATATCCAGTGTCCCCTTACTCTGTTTTCTCAGCAGAAGGCTTCCTGAGTGACAGTAACTTGCTGTACGATGGTCTGGTCTCCCCATGGGTCTAATTTGTGCAAGCTGCTTTTGAATTGTTGCAAAGAAGATGCAGGAACAAAGCCAGCTGAGGGGGCTGGGACATGAGGGACCTGCTGTTCCTCTGTGCTTTAGTTCTGTTGCCAATTCATCTGCATTCTTGTGTTCTACTCGGAACTTCTTCCTCTTTCACCCCAAGTGTCAGCCTTGTATTTGCGCTGTCAAAGGGATGCAGAGAGGATACAGATAAAGATGTGAGAGCGAAGAGGTTAGCAGTGTAAAACTAAGGGCATGACTTCACATGTTGTAAATCAGTTGTACTTGATGAAAAAATTTTTAAAACACACAAGATCCCATAATGGCAATTTCCACCTGACAACGTCTGTAGCTAATGACATCCTTCAAAGGCTTTAAATAAGCCATGACTCAGAGACTTTGTGTCTTAAGGCAAAGCCCTTCTTTGCTAGTATAAGTATCACAGTCTCTACAGGGGACAGAATGAATCAGCAACATCTAAGCTCTGCAGGAAAAAAAAAAAAAAGCCAAAAAGTCAGGGGAATGAGTTGAAACCTTCAAAGTATTTTTAATTTTTTTTTAAATTTTTTTTATTTTTTAAGGACAACCTGTCTGTTTGACGTGTGTAGATTAGTCGTCTGCAACATCGAAAGAGGTTGGGTGCAGAATTCCAGCAATAAAAATGTGTCATTCCTCAGCCCAGGGAAAGCTCAGGTTGCTTTTGTATGTAGCCTTTCACACCTGTATCCCCTATAGCATGAGAGAGAAACTCCTGTCCTGACACCTCAGCTATAATGACATGCCAATTTACAACTCCCCAAGAGAGGAATTAGGAAAGTTAGAGCGTGCAAACTGCAGCTGTGACAGCACTGAGCATCTTTGAAGCAGGAATATATGTGCATCAAACGATGTCACTTTACTTTAGTGTTCGCAGTCTAGAGTGAACTGTCTAGAAAAGCTTTACACACTGTGGCGTATAACACAGTGTGGTGTCAGGAAATAAGTGATCTGGATTAGGGATAACATTTTTGGCATTCATAATATTGTTTACCGTACATATCCAACACCTTTAAAAGTTACATATAGTGTATATTTTTGTTTGTTTTGGGGAATCTTTGTTCAAAAGTTAACAGCAGAGACGAAGCATGAGTAGACAGAGAAAGGATTGACAATGCCCAGCAAAGTTTGAACCCAGTAACAGTGTAGTTTATGTTAAAGCTCTGAACTACCTGAATATACAGTCGGTACAGATAGACACAGGTATTTTTAACTTGCAGAGTTTCAGCAGAGGTGGAAGTAACTAAATACAACTACTTCCTTTACTGGACTTAAGTAGATTTTTTTATTAGGTATCTTTACTTTACTATTTATTTTTCTGCCAACTTTTTACTTTTACTCCCTACATTTTTGTATAAATATGTGTATGTTATGCTCTTTACATTCACAAAATAGACAAATGTGAGAGTATGAAAAATAAGTTGTAAATCAGTTAATCAGAAACTGTGACTTCCTGTATCATAATTATGAGTTTTTATCTCATAATTGACTTTCTAATATCATAATTTTGATGTTTTATTTAATAATTTAGACTTTTTTCCTCATAATTTAGACTTTTTATCTCATAATTCTGATTCATATGTTAAGATAAGATATGTTGTTAAGATTAAGATATGTTAAGGTTAAGATTAAGATGAGATGAGATGAGATGAACTGGAATGTCTCTGAGGGAGGTGAGGTATGGTATAGACCTACTTTGCGTGCAGTAGATAACATGGATAGACAAAATGTATCTTCATTATAAGACAGTACCAATTATGTTGAAATGTTCCTTGTATTATGTAATTCTTCTGTTGGAACATTTAGATACATAGATCTTAGTAATAGTTTTCCCTAGGATCAGCTGTGAGGTGTTTATTTCCCTCTGGGAAACCATTTTATTTCAGTGATATATATCACATCCTCTTGTTGTGGAGGAAATGTGAACATTATAAGCTGATTTCTCATTTGTCAGTGAAGTGCAGCAGTACAGAGATGGTAAAACCCAGAACACCCAACCGAGGAAGTGGAAGACCCGCTGCTGAATACAAAAAGAAATAACATAAAACATCCTTTTGCAAGTGGGGCAGCAAGAAAAGTACGAGATTAATCACACTAAGACGTCTTGAATTACTTTGTTTGAGATCTAATTCAAGGCTACAAAAAGTAATTGTTCTATATCCTTCAAATGATGTTCCTTTTTCATCCAAAGACAAAGTGGGGCTAAGGGAAGCCTGAGTTTTCAGCCTCACAGCAGGGATTCTGCTTTTACTGTCAATAGTTTTGCCTGCATGGTGAAATTTGATGCAAGCTTTTCCCCAGTTTATTTCCACAGTCCATTACCCAATTTAATTTCCCATTGTTTTAAGCTGGATGTCTCTTTGATTTATGCTCCATTCTGCACCATCATGGATCATTACAGATGTTGTAATAGACCTCCTAGCATCTCTCGGGGTTTCATTTATTTTCTCACCCGTGGATGGTAAAAATACATGTGTTTATGTTGCGCTGATGACATTTGAGGTAACACAGAGCACTGTAAGAAAAAAAATACACTACAACTGATTCTCCCCCCCCCCCCTTCTCCTTCTCTACCATCCAAAGTTATTTTAGAGGTACACTGGGGTGCCTTAAAGGGGGTTAATCATAAAAAATTCATGGGACCCAGCATTTCCAGGGGGCCCTTTGGGGAGAGGTTAGATGTTGTGAAAGTTTCGTGTAAGCTCTTTCAGTACAAGAGAGGCACAGAAGCCAGGAGTTTGAGTTTTACTTTTGGTTTAACACCAGTTAGGGAACGTATGGAACACACCACATATCTGGATAAGTGACTGATGATGATGATAATGAAGGCAGGACAGGGGCAGGACCACCGCAGTAGGTCCAGAGATGATCTAGCGAAAACCTGTGAGGATATAAAGCACAGAGACTCCAGGGAAGAAGAAAGTTTTGCAAACGTTTTACCTGATTTGCTGTATCTCTTATCATTGCAAAAACACATTTTTGGTGACTGTGACCTTTGACCTACATTCACCAAAATTTAATGGGATCTATTCTGGTCCACCTCACCTGAAAATTTCATTGGAAGTTAATCAAGTAGTTTTTCCAAAAGTGGCTGACACGCGTACACACACAGTCAGAGAAAGGAAAAGCCTTTTAAAAGGGAGAAATGGAAAGAATCTGAAATCTCACATATTAGAAAAGGAAATAAGAGCTCACATCAAATAATAAAGATACTTCCCTCTCCATTGGACCACATGCAACCACACCACTTGCTTCAGATAAAATATATCGGTCTAGAAAAATAAAGAAAACTAATGAATGCAATAATTATCCCAACATTAAACTGTATAATAACATTTGTCTTTACTATTTCTTCTCCCAGACTCCTGTTAGAAGAGAAATACCTTCTTCACTTAATTAAAGCTTAATTAACTTAATTCTAATAACCACTGTAAGGGAACATCACTACATGTCACTAAATATTGCACATTGAACCTTTAAAGGATACGTAATAATAACCGTTTCCTGCATTAATAACTTTTTTTTTTTTTTACTGTATGGTCAACTCATTCATCCAGTATCCAACTTAATTTTTTTTAAAGTAAATTTTTGTCAGATTGTTAAGCTTTCAAGACACAGATTCACCATGTCATGCAGAGGGCATAAGTTATTTCACATTTCATCCTAGTCTGTTAGAAAATTACAATGGGACCAGGGATATAAAAATATTAATGCATAAATGTACTTTTTGGAGTTTAAAGGTGACTCTGTAAAAGTGATCACAGTGAAGCAATTTACATACAGGCATACAGAGGTGACATTGCGGGGGAAAGGACAACCCCCACCGCATAGAAGCCTCCAGAAGGAGACGACACCAAGCCCTTCAGGACAGAGGACAGAGGACATTCTGAAGGAGGAGGGGTCGACAGGAAGGTGTTATAAGCTGCGTGTCTGGGCCCCCCCCTTTAGTGTCGCATTGGCCTCTCAGGTCATGGATGCTCAAAGACTTAGACTGGACTTTTCTGACTTGTGACTATGTAATCTCAAAATTAATCTTATGCTGAAATAGTTTGTAATATTGTAACCGATTGTAAACTGTGATTGTGATATTAAAATAATGAAAAGACAATGACAAGTATCAAAGCGGTATATCTTAACCAACCACTATTAGGCCTAAATATAATGGAGTTAAATATGCTTACTTAATTATATAATGTATTAGTTTAATTTTTACCAACACACTAGGAATGGCAGTTTTACAATTCTATTATGAGTTACTGGAGGGACCTATGAGATTATCAGCTATGAGTACAGGCCACAAATCTAAAACAAAAAGCTACATGTGCTGGAAAGCTACTATTGGCTCCAGTTAATTAGAACGGTGTATTGGGCTTAGAGCTACAAGCAAAGCATCATGCAAAACACAATCATTTTGGTCATTGTTTAAATGACAACGCCCTGACATAAAGTCTTAATTTATTCATCGAATCATTTGAGTTTTTGTTAGAATGAGGTCTGGTGTCAATGAGTTGGAAAACAACTTTCAAATGCGTTACCAGCAAACTGAATGTGAACCATCCCGGTATTTTTGTCTCTGACTGATGTTGTCCAAACATTTATGCCATCTCCTAATGCACCCATTATTAAGGTATTTCATTTTTAAAGGGTGTTTAGCCTCATAATGAACAATTTAGGAATCCACTCTTAGGGTAGTCTTATTGTGAAGTGGGATTAAATCATTAGTTCTAGCTTCAAATAAAGGTGTTAAATTACAGAAATATATTTTGATAGAGTTTTCCTTCTCCTGCAGCTGTATTGGAGGCCATTTGAGGCACAAAGGAATCAGGGGGAAAGAAAGAAAAAACTCTCTGCACTGTGTATACATCCAGGAGATTCCTAGTGAAACAGTTTAGTCTTCATTATATGTGTCTTTTTTGAGCCACAGGCAATTCTGAGTCAATATCTACTCCTTAACATTATTGGTTTATAGCAACCTTTGCAATGTTCATGCAGCCTGACAGATGATATGCCTGCGAGCGTAGAGGAAATACAGATGGATGGTTTGACACGATGGATTCAAACCAGGAGGGAGATGATGGCCGATGATTATCTGGAGCAAGAAGGATGACAGCAGGGCCCAGACGGTCACCAGACATCACCTGATTAACCTGACTAGATTTTGTCAGTTTGAAAGGACACAGCCGACAGAGTGAGTGTGTGTGTGTGTGTGTGTGTGTGTGTGTGTGTGTGTGTGTGTGTGTGTACATAGAGCTGTGATGATAAGCGTCCAGATCTAATTACACCACATTAACCAAAATTATTTGCACACATTTGCTTCTGACACAGCTGAGCATGCAAGTTCAGACATGACGCTGAAAGCCGAACCTGTCGGATTTAATGATAAATAAAAAGGCACCCTGAAGTTTTGATACCTGGGAGGATTTTATTCTACTTGAGCGCTAATGGAAGCAAAAGCGACAACTAACTGCACAGATATTTCTTTGCTGAAAAAGCTGCTGTCTGCAAATTACAGCATAAATGGAAATTAGGATAAGTGCCAAAACCAAGATGTTACTTGCATTTCAAACTGCGGGAGTTCATTTTTCTATTGATCATTCTGCAAAAACATGAGTATGCAAAGAGTGAAACAGATTAAAGAACAAATGTCAGTACAGTGTTAGATCTTCAACTAAGCATTCTATATGTTTATACTGAAGAACTGATGGATAGGGGGTGTGGGGGTGATGATAAGCCTCTTTTTCCTGGTTTGTTTTTGTTTCAACACTACATTTCAACAAACATTTGCACAGCCTCATTATTTACTTCCAATTTATTTGAGGAAAATTATCCATGATTCCTGTTTTGCATCATTGTGTGACTTTGTAACATCAAGCCCAATTTCAGCCTAAATGAACAAGATATTAATTATCCCTCAGTGCATGCTTCAGTGAATTTCTTGTACAACAAATAGAACAAGACATAGCCTATTTAAAAGAAGCAACAAAATGAAAGAGACAAGAAAGGAAGTCATCATGTTATGGATCGAAGCACAGTGGTTGATTACAGTGGTCTGCAGGTAAAGTGCTTCTGGAATAAAATTAAGGAAATTTTACCACATGTGTGTTACTGTTAAAGAAAACTCAAGTCTTAAATGCTGGTTGGTTCAAGTTTCCAAGATAAGTCTGGGGTCAAAATGTGAAATTCTTAGAATTAACAAGAGAATAGATTTTAGTCCAAAGGAATATTGGTTCCAGATCTACCAGACCAAAACACTGTCTGCACATTATGATCCATTCACTTTACAGGTTCTTTCTAATGGAATATTTAGAAATCCATTGTATACATGTACATAAACCATCATATATGTGGAATAACACATCATCATATATATTAAAAACATGAGCTAACCACTTGTCATTTATTTTCTTATTTATCTTATTAAAGTATGTACGCTTTAGCACAGTTAATGTCTGAAGCAGATACTTTCTAATATAAATTATAATATAAATATAATCTAATATAAAACCTAAATTGTATAGCAGTGTTATTTACAATGTATTTTTTCTATTCTATTTTAAGCTCCAGGTTGTATTGACCCAGAAAGAAAAACATCCCCTGATGAAATAACCCTCTACTAATGTAAATGTTTAATACCAGATAATCCACCAATGCTATCAAAGATAAATAATTGAAAATACAGTTTATCATCTTTTTATGGTCATCAGATATGACCTATTTGGATGCTCAGAGGCTCCGTATGAATGTGGAAACAGTCATCTTCTACAACATTGATTCACCAATAAAACCCATGTAGATTGACAAATAATAGTAGATGGACAATGGGTTTATGCTCAGGTATTTATATTTCCCAGGTAAAAAGTGACCTTTTCTTCTTTTTATATGAAAAAAACCTCAACTTGAATCTCAACGTTCATGATCATCTACATGAACAGTAAAATAGAGGAAACTACATTTTCACAGAAAAACACAAACAAACTACGGAGAATAATAGTAAAAAAAAAAAAAAGTTAAATACAGAGAGAAAAACAGCTAAACTGTTTGGTCGAGATAACTTTGAACCCTGATATCTAATCTAAATTTAAGTCCTTTGACACCAAACTTCTTGGACAGTCTCCCCCTTGTGTATGAGGCATGTAATGCACAAAAACACCACTGGGTGGCACTGTCAATGATACATTCAGGTCATGCTAGTATACCACCAAGGAAGAAGATCGTAACCATGACAACACCTCTGCTATGATCTTTTCTTTTGGACACAAAA
Source organism: Siphamia tubifer (assembly GCA_020466265.1). Taxonomy (NCBI): domain Eukaryota; kingdom Metazoa; phylum Chordata; class Actinopteri; order Kurtiformes; family Apogonidae; genus Siphamia; species Siphamia tubifer. The sequence goes on along the minus strand of CM035803.1, from coordinate 39,813,535 downwards.
TTACAGCCAAGTTCGATTTTCTTTTAAATGAACTTTTACAGAGTCTATTACAGAGTTTATTTTTTATTATTTTTCCTCATGTTTCAGAAATACTTTGGTATTCATGTATTATTTTTTTTGAAAACATGCTCAACCAAGTGGTACAGATGATAGTAAAAGGTCATGAAATGCTAATCGCTAATGCTAATTGCTAATGATACAAAGACAAAGAGTTAATAATTCCTGAAGGAATAATGTTTGACTTTTAATACTTTTGTTAAATTTAGGGTCAGTAAAAAAAATATGTATGTTTTATGTTATAATATTACAGGTGAGGTGGAAAAAGCAAAAAAAAAAGAATTTTTTTTTCATTGTGATTTTTGTAGTGTGACCAACAAAGGATTAATATGACAAGGACTTCAATTAGATCTGTAAAAAAGATTCATTACAAATGTCTCTCAAATATCTACTTTTTAACTTTTGGACTACCTTTCAGAGTCTGTACACTTTCTTTTATCGAGTAAAGAAGTTGAATCAGCGCTGCTATGACTGCTAGAGGGTTTTTTTTTTTACACAAGTAGACAGTTAGATGTTAGTCTTGCATCGCCGGACCAATCTCCACACTTGACTGGCGATAGGTCTGGCACCATCCATTATCAGTCAGGAATTCAAGTAAAGGTTCTGGGTCTGTGAGCACAGGATGCTGCGACAGGGACTTTGCAACATAGTGGAGGTAGAAATGTTGTTTTGATGGAACATGAGTGAAGTGATGTGAGGTTTGTTTTTTTTTAGATTGAAGATTTTTTTGGGTTGCTTGGATAATAAAAACCTTATTACTAATAGGATCTAACGTGTGTATTCCACATTACAAACCCAAACCTTTCCCATGTGAAATCCAGTCAGCTGATCTTTTTTCATCTCGGCCAAATAGAACGTTTGCATATGGCTTCATTCACTGTTAAATCAAAGTCATTACGTAAAACCAAATAATAAACTAGAAAACGTGTGTCCCTTCCACTGATCACCACAAAACTTTTCAGTTTCACTAACAAACACATACATACAGGCCAGTGAAAGCATAACTCCATCAAATGAATTAACATAACCCAAATGTGTCCCTTCACTGTCATTGGTCAAATTTTTACTGTTGAAACGATGCTGTAGAAGATGACAGTATTTCCACAGTTACTACAGAACCTCTGCACGTCCAACAGAGTCATATTGATGCCTATGAAAAGACAACATTTTATATGTATTGATAGGATTTGTGGATCAACAGATATTTAACTTTTTATAACAGTAAAATACTTTGGTCACCAGTGGATGTTTAGGTCTTTATGGGTTAATTAAAAAAAATGAATTCCCAAAACTTGTTTTAATGAAATTAATGTTGACACAACTCTCCTTCTCTGAGTAATGTAAAGTGGACCAGAACCATGCCACTGCATCTGATCAAATCTGATTAGCAATCAGTAATTACAGCTGTTATATATCTCATATTTACCAAACCCCCTACTTGTTTGAAAAATCAATTATTAGTTTAAACAATTAGATTTTCTCCAACCTGAAAACAGCATCCAGAGATGTGGAAATAATTTCCTTTTCTTTTCAAACCATTTGAATCACAACATACTGAAAAATATTAATGGCAAACACCACAAGCAAGCAAACCCTGCTGCTATATATAGCCACATGTCTACATGGAAAGACAGGTGTCTTTGTCAAAACTTGCCATTTTCAGTGTGTAGCTACAGCTTGAAGCTGTTATTTCAACTAGTGAGGCATTTTCAGAACAGGAATACACAGACAGCAGAGGCAAGGACGATGCTAATCCTGACACTTATTCCGGCAGAGTTCATCCTGCAAACCACACTAGCTATACACTATATATTAAAAACATACTGAAATGATGAGAAGCAGGGAGTAATACTGGTATGACTCTGGAAGTAATCACCCATCAACCCTCTCAGGATTGATTCGTCATGCCTGCGGATGAAGCAAGATGTGGCTTTCGCTTTCCAAAGCCCTTTCCATGTGTGGAAGAGAGCGCTCTGGAGGCCAGCCAAGAGCCAGCAGAGGTTGAGATGAGGACTGAGCTTCTTTTGTTTGGACTTGGCTGCATCTGTGGCTCTGAAATGCTCTTTGGATACACTGCTGCCCTCTCCACTGTGATCCTCTACCATGTGAGAGAAGAGACCCTTGTTCCTACTTGGCATCTGCACATCTGCTTTGGACACCTTGACTCAAACTCTGCTGCTATCACGAGTTGCATTTGCAGCAGGACTCTCTGAACCAGTTAAAAGCCATGTGCTATAGCTACTGCTGCCAAATTTCTCTACCATGTTATTTCCGCCAGCAATGTCCCAGCTACATGTCTGCCTATTTTTGAGCTCATGGGACAGAGGGGAAAGTCTGTTGGGTTTCCTCAGAGATGAATAATTTAACAGTGCAGCCACAGAGGAGCTCAGAGCAGTGAAGGACACAGGCACTTACTGAGCAAAACTTATTATACTCTATCTACCAACTACCTACACCCACCGACTTCCACTGTGGGGGAATCTACTTTGCAAACATAGTAAAACAACAAGTTTTTCAGCATGTCATTAGTTCACACAAACTACATTTCTACCCTTGGAGAAATGTAGTTTGTAAAACTTTGGCTAACAAAAGTAGTTAGTAAATACGTTTTTATTTTCAGTGTTAAATTGAGAATATGTGGTTTATATGAAACAAATATAGCCATGGTAGGGCTGACACATCACTATCAGGGGTGGTGCTGGCAGGAGGGTTGTCCATGGTGGTGGCAACCACACAACATTAGTAAAGATCACAGACCTGCAAAGCATTTAAATGCTGCCAGGGTCAGCCAATCAGAGGCAGCATTAACTGTGATGTCATGACATGATCATATATTCAACACAATTCAGTATGAAAGAAAAGGGGACTGCTTTAGTGAAATATGATTTATATTACAAAACTATATCATTAAAAAAAAAATTATGCTTTAACTACAAAAAGTACTTGGCTCACTACAAAATAAGAATATAGTTTAACTACAACCAAGTTACAGCAAAATGTTGTTTTATGATGTAGTTCAAATATACTTCCCAACACTACTGACCTCCTACACGTCTCCACTGTTATATTGTCTGTACATGCAGGGGTAGAAACCTTCACAACAAGAGAAAATAATGCAACTGTTCTCTCAAGTACATTCACTTTACCTCCTGAAGAAGAGTTCAGTTCAATTAATATACACAATCATCGCTCTGTTTAACGTTTAATGTCAGATTTGTACAAGTTCAGCAACTAAACATTGAAATTTTGATGTATGCAGTGAAATTCATGTGAAGGCAGGAAACACGGTCGGAGAGCATCGAGTGGTCTGCAGTACTGAGGGTGAGACGATGAAAACAGGAGGGTGATCAAAGGGAGATGAATCAAGATGGGTACTGGGGCGAATCAAACATTTTTACTGTTATAGAAAAGCTGTTGGAGATGGATGGAATTTTAATTAATGGTATTTAAAGTGCATACAAACTAGGTTATTTCTGAATTACTTTTTTTTTTTTTTTTTTAAAGACAGAAAACATGTAATGTATTTGATACACCAGTAAATGATATGTACTGAAAATAAATACATGATTATAAGGTTATGTTGTCACCAGTTTAGAGTCCACAGCTTTTTACACATTGTTTGTATTTTATGCTTAGGAGTGGTGAGGGTTTAGGTTAGGAGTGCCACCAGAGATTTGGAGGGGGAAAAAAAAAAAAAAAAAAATATATATATATATATATATATATATATATATATATATATATATATATAATTTTAGTCCCCAACAATACAATGTTGTGAATTATGCAAACCTTTAAAATATTATACTGTTCAGCCGTGGATCAATAGTCTTACAATAGATTTTATGATTTTCTACAATGCTGATGATGAGGCAAGTAATTTTTTTTTTTTTTTTTAACATTTTCAGTTACATGTTTACAGTTTTAATGATAATACTAATAGTTGTTTTTTTCCCCATTGATATATGAATACAACAAATATAGATTTTGGATGGAGGTATATTTATTAGAATCAACAAAGAGTGCTGGCATTTGAAACAAACCATATCATGAAATTTAAAAAAAAAAAAAAAAGGCTAGAGGCTAATTGGATAATTTTTTTTTTTTTGCCAAAACCAAAAAGTAAAACAAAGAACAACATTTGTATCTGATGAAGCAAATACTCTTATGATGTAATTTTCTTTTCTTTTTTAAAATTTAATAATGTTCTACTATTTTCTAATTACTTTTCTCCTCCTAAGAGCACCCCTGTGTGTTCTTGATGACCTTGAGTATATATGAAATCCTATAATATGAAATAAATGCTCAATTTTTACAGTCGAGTGCTTTTGTGTAAATAAACAGCAGAACATCTGCTAATGGACGGAGCCACATAACCTTGGTGTCCAGTTGATATCACCTCTGCCACCATATCTTGAACACATCTGTCTGATATGACAAACTAACAGCTGCAGGGCTCAGTTCATCTGATTTTACTGTCTGTGTCACCATGACAACTTTGCATTATGTGATATGGTTTGACATAATATATTTGCAAATGAATGTTATCTATCAATGACTTCTCGAGTATGAATTCAGGCGGATGATGATGCTGATGATGATTAATGCAGGTGACGCATCCAGAGATTGTGAACTGGAATATTTATACTACATTAATTGTTGTGCTGGACACCACGTGTTTGTCATTATTTTAGTGTAAAAAGTTTAAATTACATGGACATGTTTACATTTACAAACTATCACAAAAATGTGAATAGTATGAAAACATGAAATGTCTTAAGAGAAGTAAGTGTAGTTTTAATAATATGATGCCCGTTATTGAATGTTTTATGACTTTATAGATCCGTTGTAATCTATAAGTTATAATGCACATGTGTACATGATAAGCTGAGACATATTATGGATGAAATTGTTCCTACTTTACTCAAGACATTTCAGATTGTTCAAGATTGTCCCTGTTATTTTCAGTTCTTTTAAGAATAATTTGTAGATGTAAACATTTTCATATTATAATAGCCCTTTTTTTACTCTAAATATTGCATATCAAAACATTAGTAGAATTAACCCCCACTATAACTCAAGACTGTGCCCACAAATGTTTTCAGGGTTTAACAGGGATCACTAAACCATTTCAGAGCAAAAAAAAAATTTTGAGTGCATTTGCATTCATTTGCATAAATATGACTTGAACAGTACAGTATGTGTTGAGTATTTTTTTTTTGCTCCGAGTGCTTTCTGGTAAAATGTGCCGTTTGAAATATTCTGAAATAAGACACATTTGTATTCCCAGATTTAAACAGTGCAAAGACTTGTAAAATGAGCCTCTTTAGTCATACATACAACTGAATTACATGACAAACATGGGTCTGGGCCCTAATTCAATCGGTGGATATGTCTCCTGGTGACTTATTAAAAGAAAAATGTTGTCATTAAAATGGTCTGATATGCAGTTTACACACAAATACACAGCTCTGTTTAGTGTTATAGTCAGTATTAGTGAAGGCCGCATGGTATTGTTATTTACTACATACATGTATTTTAAAAATGTCATTGAGGACTTATATTATACTTAAAAACACTTTTCCACGCTCCTTTTGGAATCTAATGGGTCACCCCGATTTACCAACACATGCTGCCTTTGAAAGTCGGTTGTCACCTCCACTGGCTGCATACCGCATTCACAGAAAACAACAAGAGGAACGAGGGACCCGGGCGGACTTTAGCGTCACCCACGTGGGGTTAAGCCAGTTCCCCGGCCGCGAATCTGAAGTAGCATTAGCATTAGCATCTACATGAGAAGACGGCGCCGCAGGAGTTGCTGCACAAACTGGGAAAAATGGCGGATCAAACTGGTTCATGTGCTCTCTGTGGAAATAAAGCCTTGTTTTTTCCCTGCACATGTTCAGAACAAGCAACGGCACGAAACCTAGCTGAATGCTATTTAGGGTAAAGGTAAATACAAATGCAGCGATTCTGAGCCAATCAGAGACGCCTCGTGACGCGTCATGGACATGTATGAGGAAGTACCTGTAAACTGTTGTTCGACCTCAAGTCATTTTTGTTTTGATGGGTTTTTTTTTTAATAGAACCGACACACAATGTATTCAATAACAATGGGAATATATATGCACTTAACATTTTTGCTGCAAGCTAGGAAATGCCTTAGCTGAAGTGCTAGCAGAGTCTTTGTGTTAATGTAGTATTTTAAGATGGAATGAATAGCCTTTATTGTCATTTGGCATATCACAAGGACACATCAAACAAGATTGTTTGTGCATAATACTTTTTTGACAATCAACTGTTCCATCCGGGGTTTTTTTTTGTACTTGCATGTCGTGCTGTGTAGCATCTTTCATCTTTCCATCTGCACATTTGTATATGTACAATACTTGGACTGTCTGAAATACATTGGGCAGAGACATTCAGAGTCATTCAGTGTTACAGACGGGTTAATTGCTTTAAAATTTGTAATCAGATTAATCACGATGATGGAGTATTCCACATTAATGGGTTCATTTTGACAGCCCAAGTTTTATTTTCTTTTATCTCTTAACAGTGGGTGGGAAGGGATAATGGTTAATTATGGTTCATTCATAGAAGCCGTTCTGGCTTAGAGTAAAACTGTTGCTGTTCTCAGTATACATTGTGTGTAAGACATTCTACTACTTTTCAACTCAAATATCTGAAAACAAGTATAAGCATACTTAAGTACTTATACATAAGTATACACACACACACACACACACACACACATATATATATATATATATATATATATATATATATATGTACACATAGCCATACATACATACACACATACATATACACTTGTGTGTGCAACTTTTTTTTACTTATTTCCTTGATTTCGTTGTGTGCATTTGTTTTACTTTATCACTTATTTCCTGGTTTTGGAGTCAAACGGTTGTTCCGATCCGAAACTTTTCATTGCATTGTTGACCTTGTGTTGAACCCGCATATGACAAATAATGATCTTGAATCTTGAAAAAATATTGAAGGTATATTAACACTAGTGATTTTACTGTGTATACGTGAAAGAGTTCATCTTTGTCATTAGTTTAAGAATTGAAGCTTTTTTTTTTACAGACTTCATCCAGTGGTATGGAGAGTTTTATAGAGTCAGGGACAAAGTACTGCAGCAGAATGTAGACGCAGAATCAGTAAATGATGTTATGATGGATAGGTATAAGATCCATCTTCAAGGTCAACACTTAAATTGATGCTTTCAGTTTATTCAAAATGCATTAGTTAAAGGATTAAACTCTTTTTTAAAGATTGTACTGTCATATTTGACCATTTTATTCTATTTCAAAACTTTACTTTGACATATTTCATGACAATAGCAGGATTTTCTGAGGGGTTTTTTTTCATCTCCCAACTTTAAATATCTAAGGATTTTGTAAATATATAACTTCTATGCAGCAGATGTAGTAATCATTACCATTTCCAGCTTATTACATATGTGTCAGGAGCTGCATGCCTGTTATTTTGGCAAAGAGACCATTGCAGCCCTAGGCTAAAAACACCAAAGTAGCAGTCAGCAGTTAATTAAATGCATTGTATTTGTGCTCACAAAGCTCTGTGTGCTGCACAAATGTGGATGATGAACAAAGAAACAGAGCCTGGATCTGGAGCGGGTTATGAAGACAAATTAGCATCAGAAGGAAACACTGCTGTTGCTGATGAAGATGTACAATAAGACTGAGAACTGGTTCATCATGTGATACAGCATCAATGTGCTCATCAGCATGTTTATATAAATGACATGTGGTCGTTAATTGTGCATTTAATGCATAGAAGACTGGAGCTGATTGATGTATTTAAGTATTTATTTCTCCTGTAGATCTGCTTCCTAATGCTTTTGACCTTGAATATTTGTTTGAAAATAAAGGATAAGAGACCAACAGATAGAGGCCGTATAGAAATTATGTATTCATGTGTTATGTCTCCAGATATTCTGTTCTATACTGTCAGGAAATGAAATGAAACCCACAGCAAAAATGTGTCAGATACTCCTACTGACTTTTTGTGTCAACACAAATCCCACTGGTCCCACTAAAGCTGAATGTTTAAAATGGGACTTAAAAATGAATTTCCCCCCCAAAATATTTTAGCTCTGCAGATTTTGACATCCCTAAATAGTACATCAGTCTTACTTCTCTTACAGATTGCCTTCAGTTGAGCATCACTTAGAGCAGAGGAAAACAAATCCGTCTGGTGCGTTCGTCATGCTCACTGATGAATAAACATGTGATCCAGTGAAGCAGTGATTTTGACGTTTCAGTTTAACCCTTAAAGAGCAGCTCCCTCCTGTGTTTATTTTGTTTTTGTAGCCCACTCCAGCAAACATTATATGTCATATGTACTAGTCAGGTCGATGTGAAAGACCTTTTACCATAAATTTACCAGAATTTTCAAAAAAACTGCTTCAAAAATGTGACACCTTCCCGTAAACTCCAACACATAATTAAAATACTTTATTTTGCACAGTACTTGTCTTTGAAGCTTTGTGAAATAGCTTTTTATATAAATTTAAAAGTCATTGTTTAGCCCGATTTCATTTAATTGTCTTTCTTTTTTACATTGTCTTTCTTAGCACATTCGATGTGTCAGTCCTTTTACTCTGTTCCGTCTGCTTTGTCTGTGCTTACTTTGACTTCCTTTGTTGTGTCTCTGGTGAATCCAACATCTGCTGTAGGCAAAACAGATTAAAATTAGCCATTTGATTAATACTGGCACAGTTACAGTACTGTTAAATGATATAAACGGTCACATAAATCCCATTTAATTAGTTTTATCATCTTATTTATTTTATTCTATTTCATCCTTATTTTATAATCTATTTCAGCTCGTTGTATGTGATTTTTTATTTATCTATAATGCGTAATTTTACACTACATTTAACCTAGGAGTAGGCTATTTCATATATTTTTTAGCTTTACTAAGAAATGACAAGTAAATAAGATTTGACCTTTTTGACAGTCATATATAGTCAAAATTGTTTTGGACTGGTCTATGAATGAATCGTCTCCAGAATAAAAGTATTGACTTTTTTTTTTTTTTTTTAAGTTTGAATCAGTAATAAAGAAAGATGAATTAAGAAAAAAAAATGTTGGAATGTTTCCAATATACAGTCTTGGCTCAAAATATGAAATTAGGATGATTAATGAGAGAATGGGTTTTAGTGTTATTAATGCTTGTCAATTAATATACATTATATAATATTAATTTAGGGTCCAAACACAGTAATAGCCTGTCAGAGAGTGAACTTTAATTAATTATCGTTGCAAGATTTATTTCAGTATAAAGTAACACCTCATTTTGGATAAATCCTTATGGTTCAACGAAAGCAAAAATGAATTTAAAAGTCAAAAATGTGGGTCATTTAGCATCTAATACTGTCAAAGTGTGTCTAAAATGTCCCATGAGAGAGATTTTGAATATCACCTTTTGACCCTTTATCGTATACATTGAAAACACTACTGCTGACATTTCTTTTCCAATTAATCTTATTAAAGATTTAATAAATTTAATGTCTGAGGCAGAACATTTCGAAAACAATGTAGTTCAGTGTTTTCAGCTGAACATGAACAAATGTGTGAGAAAACTGACTTCAGAAAGGAAGCCAAAGAAAAAAGAAAATTTGTAAGAAAATACAACTACATAGTGCAAATTATCTTCAAAGTCTATATGCAAATGTGTGTGAATATGAGACATGAGAAACCACTGAAAAAATGGAGAGACTCTGCTTTTACCTGATGTCTTTAAGAGTATGGCTACACTGCAAAAAAAAAGAAAGAAAAAGAAAGAAAGAAATCTTGTTGTTTTTACAGGAAAAAAAACTGGCAGCTGTGGTTGCCAGAATAACCATGGGGTAAAAAACATATCAAACCATAAACATATTTGCAGAGTTACATGTAGATTTAACATTTTAAACATGTAAATGTAATAGGGCTGTCAAATTATTAAGATATTTAATCAGGGTTGTTTTGGGTTCATTTCAATTAAACACTTTCTATCAGTTGACTGTTTTTTCCCACAAAATATACAAAAATACACTAAAAACCACAAAAATGCAGAGAAAAAATATACTAAATCTGCTAAAATTCACACAAAGTATATAAATAAACTAACAAAAAAAATTCAAAATATATTCAAAACTCTTTAGTGTGATAAAATATATAAAACATATGTAAAAATATGAATGTATATATATAATGAAACTGTTGAAGGTGTTTATTTAACACCTTCAACAGTTGAAACAAAACAACTGTTCCATTTACTTGTGTTAAAATGTTTAATCACATGAATCATGATGATGGATTAATCTGTGCTGATGCATTAATTTTGACATTTCTAATATTTAACATTGAAAGTAAACAGTAAATTGACTGGCCCTTATATAGATCTGCAGATTCCCAGTGTTTTTTAAATCCATTAGATCTAAACTGGAGGATGTTTGGGTCCAGTGTCTTCAGGACACTTTGACATGTGAACACAGGATTCAAACTGCCAACCCTTTGGTCATTGGACCACCTACTCTTCCAATTGAACCACAGCCACTTGTTATTTTACATATTTAAAATCTTACATTGCAAAACTTTTACTTCTTTATTACATTCTTATGTTAATTTTTTTAACGGCTGATATTTCAACATTGTGTCGTAGCGATTTAAACGGCACCACGTTTGTTTTTTGATTTACAGTTTTATTTTCTCAAAACAATAAAAATACATAATTTGTACAAACAAATCTGGTTTTATTAACATACTCTTCCTGTAGAAATGACAGCTACATTTGGTTTAACACGGAAATATTGTGAAATAAATAACTTTGTATGGTGTTTTCACTTACAGTTTTTTTTATGTTTCAATTTAACTTTTTGTTTCTTGCTGTTAACACTAGCAATGCTGGAATTTTCTGAAATTTCTTAAACATTTTTTTTACAGTGTAGGATGGCTTCAGATTTATATATATTCAATATTCCAGAACAATAGCTATTTGTACCTTCCAGGTTCTGGTTTGGTGTTTGTCACTGGATTTGTTGACAATAGTTCAATGAGAGCAACTCCTTTATACACCGTCCTTTTATTCATTACAATAACAACCTTTGGTATTCATACCAAGAATCAAGCCAACCTGACCTCTCCGTAAGCAGCACCCACCCCCACTTAATCCCACAACAATGAACAAAAAAATGATATAATGCAGTGGAAAGCTGGAGGTCTGATGTGGCCTATCAGCAGCCAAAGCCGAAGGGGCTCAGCTGTCATTTACATGCTAATGGTGTAAGTGCAGAGGAGGCGAACGAGGCCCGAGCAGGGGGCCGTGCTGGGCTGCTGGTTGAGGGGGTTTTCTGGGGGCCGCATACATCTCTTACTGTGGCGTGGATAACCATCTGGTGGTCCTCATCTGGTCCGAGCAGCAGATCCATTTACACGGCGTTTAATCAGACAGGTCTGCTGGACGCCTCCTCTGTGACACCAACAGAAAAAACACTTTTCAACACAAATGAGTCTGTTTTCACCACTGGGCCATTGTATTGCAGCAGTGAAGGCTCTGCTTGTCTCTTTTTATTGTCATCATTAGGCTGAGCTGCAGCTATTTTCTAGAAATATTTTAACCCTTTCCAGGGAAAGGGATATTTCTATTTAGATGTGCAATAATTATTATCTATTTATCTACTTGGTTTTAAAGTAATTTTAGGTCATTAGATGCATTTTCTTTTATATCAGTATTTTTGTATTTATTTAATCTGTTTTTAATCATGTTGACTGTAAAATGATATTTAATTTCTGAACTGCATCTATGATGTTTTGTGTAAAAATGACAATAAATTGTCTGTCTGTCTGTCGGTCGGTCTGTCTGTCAGGCCACCTACAATTCTATGTCAGTAATAAATAATAATAATAATTTCCTTATAGCAATTAAAGCAATACTATTACACTGGCTGTGATACAACACACTATTAAACAAATACTTGACAACAGCTCAGCAGAGTACAGTATTTTCTGTCATCCTCTCCCTGTCCTCACCATATTTACTTTTGTCTAAGGTTACTGACACCATATGTGTGTTAAGAACAGGTTTGTATTATTTTGTCAACAAACTTTTTAGATGTCATCTTGCTAATTAACACTAATATTCAATGTTAAACTGAAAAACTTAACAGTCTATCCTATAGTTGAAGTTTAATAATCTTCCAGGCTTCCTGCAGCCCACCTGTGGTGTTTTTGCCCAGACCTACTATATACATTAAAATTCACATTCCATTCATTAATATGTGGTCATATATACTATTCTTTTTTTCAGTTTCCCAACATACTGTAATATTGATCAAATAAAACAGACAAGGTGGATCAACTCATATTTACCTTTAGTGGGAAAAAGTTAAACAGTTCACACAGACAACCATACAACTCTACAATTATCATGAATGTAAATTATAATGAAAATAACACAAAATAAATTCCAAAACTATATTGCACATGGCCCTGCTGTGATCAAAATATGTGATCAGCAATTTTGAAAAAAAAAAAAAAAAAAAACACTTCCTAAAAAGGTCAGCAGGTGGCACATTTTAGGCAAACATACCTAATCCAAAAAAACAAATTTAAATAATGCTACGTACAAAAAAACCCAAACAATAAAAGCACAATATGAATCCAATATTCTGAACAGAAATACAACTGCCTATTTTGACCCCAAAAAATAAAGTGCTGTGATTGAAATTGAAAAGATATAACATAAATAATAAACCAAATCTTAAATGTATGTGACGTTGTTGCGGCATCAAAGCTAGCATCAAAACTACCATCAGAGCTAGCATCAGAACTAGCAGCAGAGGTAGCAGCAGAACTAGCAGCAGAGCTAGCATCAGGACTAGCAGCAGAGCTAGCAGGAGAGGTAGCATCAGAACTAGCAGCAGAACTACCATCAGAGCTAGCATCAAAACTACCATCAGAACTAGCAACAGAGGTAGCATCAGAACTAGCAGGAGAGGTAGCATCAGAACTAGCAGCAGAACTACCATCAGAGCTAGCATCAAAACTACCATCAGAACTAGCAACAGAGGTAGCATCAGAACTAGCAGCAGAGGTAGCATCAGAGCTATCATCAGAGCTAGCATCAGAGCTAGCATCAGAGCTAGCAGCAGTACCACCTGGCCGCCGCTGGGTTTAATAAACAAGTCAGTTAATTTCTGACATTTCGCCCCCTCCCCCTTGAGTGACCTTCTTTTTCTTTCCAACTCTTGCTGGTGTCCACCTTTCCTTTTTTCCTTCGTACTATCATCCATTATTTCATTTTTGCACGTAGCCTACTGTCCTGGTCCTCCCGATGGCCAGTACGCCCCTGCTTCTACCCAAATGTGTTATAACATAGAAAGTACAGCCAAAAAAATGAAGAGTGGATTTTTGAAATAGCACAAACAGTGGATGTAAAAATGTATCACCAGCGACACAATGGTCTTAAAAAGGTTAAAGAACATATTGATATTTCATGTGTCATATATTGAGCACATGTCTTTATTAATATATGCACAGAATTCAAGGCTGGGAAATCAGCAACCTCTAATTTCCACCCACATGCTCACTGTGTGGTGTAGATGTAATCTCTATTTAGATGAGATTCAAAGGTTGGTGTAGGCGGATTTTAACTTTCTGCATCCACAGGAAAATAAGGAACAACACTCAAAAATGAAAAATAAATAGAATAGCAGAGCCAGTATTATAGAGTATAATCAATTGAGAATAAAAGCCATATTAATCAAAGGGAGGGAAAACTATGGTGTTATGAGAACAATGATCATATTTAGAGAAGAAGAATGAATATGTAACACTGTGAGGGGAAAAGTCATAATAGTTAGAGAAAATCATAGAGGAAAATTACCATATTTTGAGAAACAATAAGAATGTCAAGAGAATACGATCATAACATCACAAAAATTACAGATGTAATATTTTTGAGGGAAAAGTACAAACTATAATGCGAATGAAATCACAATATTTAGAGAAAAAAAGTTATAGTCAGGTTACGTTTTAATGTCTTTTCAACACAAATATGTGTTGTTTGTGTGAAAGGAGATCCTTGAATTCTGAAAAAAAAAAGGTTTCCTGCTCTGTTGCTGGTTCCACAGAAGGACACACGTCACTACATTAGTTTCCAGCTTCAGAAGATGAAAGACTGAAGTGGTTTGAATTTACTATTGACAGAAACGTAGCAGCTACAGTCCCAGTTAATGTGTGGTCACCACTTCACAGCAGACTGCTTCTTTAACCAAGGCCAGAACAACAGAGGCCTGGCATCAAAACTCTTCCTTAACCCTTTAGCTCCTGAGGCTAAAAGGTCAAAAATTAATAAAATAAGTAACAAAATGGACAATAACAGCCAAAAATGTATAATAAACCAACAAAATAATAAGTAACATGAACAAAGTTAGACACAAATGGCACAAAACTGAAGAAAAATAATAAAATGTAGAAATATAAAACAAAATAAGGAACAAAATGAACAAAACTACTAATTTTTGACAAAATAATAACTTAAGTTACTTAAAATAAACCAAAATGAAGTAGAAATACATGAATAATATTGTAATTTGGTTCCAAATTTCTTTATCTTTTTTCTAAATTAGTTGCTTTCTGACACCTTTTCTGACATTTCCATATATCAGATCCATGAACAAAACTCAGTAAAAAAGATTTTAAAAAACTGAATTTTTTTTCTGAATATTGAACCTAAACCACCCTTTCATGACGCGTCATTGCTGATGCATCAGGAGTTAAAAGGTTAAACCTGGAGCAGCACCAACTGTCCACACAGTAACTGCACGTAAGTATGTTTACTAGTGATTAGTTTTTAGACTAGCCTTTGCTAACTAACACATAAACACCCAATAAACTAGCTGGAGGTACTAGCAGTAACTACGTTCAGCAACACCCTACAGTCAGTGGAGCAACAAACTAAAACGAAATATCAAAGTGACAAAGTTAAAGAAGTCTTGTTGTATTCTTGGTTCTTCAATTTGTTCAGGAGCTTCTACACAGTTGCCATGGTAGTGTATATTTTTAAAAATGTTAAATCTACATGATTAAAATTTTAAATCTCTATTTTGAAAATATTAAATCTACATAATTAAAATGTTAAATCTATATTTTTAAAGTGTTAAATTAAGATTTTTAAAGTGTTAAATCTACATGTATAAATAGTTAAATCTACATATTTAAAATGATAAATCTACATGTTTAAAATGTTAAATGTATATTTTTAAAATGTTAAATCTACATGTTTAAAATGTTAAATTGATATTTTTAAAGTGTTGAATTTATATTTTTAAAATGTTAAATCTACATGTTACTCTGTAAATATGTTTCTACTTTCTTATTTTTAATTTTTTTTACCAGATTATTCTGTTAACTGCAGCTGCCAGTTTTTTGTGTTAAAAATAATGGAATTTTTTTTTTTTTTTGTTCAGTGTACGCCATCTTCAAACTTTTATTGCTCCTTAAACTGGAGTCAGACAATGACATTTCTGAGGACAACAGCGTTCATTCTCACACGTTAATGGAACAGTAAAGCTAATCCTGGGGGGTGGGCATGGCAGTTAAGATCACCTAATGCAATAAATCCCCCGAAACTGTTGTTTTTTACGCTTGACAGGCAGCAGGCATTTAGTTTTAGAAAGCTTACGTCCCATATTTTTTAGTCATATCTGCTAGAAGCAATCTAGGTCCAGCTCTGGCCTAGTTCTGTCCCTCTATTTTGGGCAACCCTTTAGAAAGTATTAAACAGAGAGAACAATGCAATTTTAGCAGCGGCATTATAAAACGTACTTGCAGATGAGAGTCACATCTGTCCAAAGTGGACGAGAACTGGAGTGGCACCAATCATGTAAATGTGGACAGAGACACTAATAGTTTGTCAGATGCTGCAGACAGAGAGGAAAGGGTATGATGGTGAAATATGCATTTGTTTGTGCTTGTTTGCTGTCAAATGTCAAATTTGTTGAGCTCCTTGAGTACTTTTAGCTGTAATAGCAGAATGGAGAACACTTTTTTTGAGTGCCACATAAAGACAATTTAAAAAAAAAAAAAACACTTTTCTTTCTATTTTAACCCTTTAACTACTGACACTTTAACAGTTCCAGTCAAAAGCAACAAAATGGACAACAATGTATAATAAACCAACAAAATAATAAGTAATATGAACAAAATAGGACACAAATGGCACAAAAGTGAAGAAACATAATAAAATACAATATTAAATGTAGAAATATAAAACAAAATAAGGAATAAAATGAACAAAAACTAATCAATATTTACACAATAAAAACGTAACTTAGTTCAAGTAAAATGAATGAAGTATAAATAAGTAAAGAAAGAAAGAAAGAAAGAAAGAAAGAAAGAAAGAAAGAAAGAAAGAAAGAAAGAAGTAAGTAATATTACAATATTATTCATTATATTTGGTTCCAGTAGTTTTAGTCTCGGCTTTTTCTTTTTACTAAATGAGTTGCTTTTTGACACCTGTTTATTTCCATATATCAGATCCATGAACAAAACTCAGCAAAATCACAGTAAAAAAAATGAATATCTGAAAATTGAAACTAAACCACCCTTTCAGAACGTGTCATCGTTGACGCATCAGGGATTAAAGGGTTAAGATTCCTATAATATGTTCAGTGTCTATTATTACATTACATTGCATTTGTCAGACGCTTTTATCCAAAGCGACTTACAATAGAGGACATAATATATAGCCTGTAGCACTAGCAGTTACAAGATAGACAGGAAATATACAGAACAATAGGTGTAAATGCTCTCTGGGGTTAGTAAGTTGTTTTGTTTTTAATACTTTGATACACACTCAAGTAGATAAAACAGAGACACACACCATGCAGCATGCAGCATCAGGGCACAGTAGATATTCATGAAAGAGGAGAAGAGTCTTCACATGCTTCTTGAAGGTTGAGAGAGATGATGCTAGTCTTGTGGATTCTGTGAGTGTGTTCCACCACTGAGGGGCTAATACAGAGAACAGTTTTGTCTGGGATCGTCCACACATTAACACACACTGAAATCAAAAATCAATTGCTATCTCAGGGGAAAGTCATCCAGAGGTGTTACATGTATGTTTGTTGTATTTTACTAGTGCCTTTACCTATTTATTTCTCATCTCATCTCATCATCTGAACCCGCTTTATCCTCACTAGGGTCACGGAGGTCTGTACGGGTCTAATCCAGCTGCAATGGGTGAAGGCGGGGTACACCCTGTATGAGTCACCAGTTCATGTCAGGGCTGAACATATATAGACAAACAATTACTCTTACATTCACACCTGTGAGCAATATAGATTAACCAATTAACCTATCAGTGCATGTGTTTGTATGGTGAGAGGAAACTGGAGTACCTAGAGAAAACACACACAGACACGAGGAGAACATGCAAAGTCAACACAGAAATTGAACCACTGACCTTTATGCTGTGAGGCACAAGTGCCCCTACCTATTTATTTGTTTATGTGTAATGAGTAATATACATGTTTAAGTATGTATATCCAGACTATAAGGCACACTTAAAAGCTTATAATAGAGAGTTCTAATAAAGGATGTTTGCTCAGCTTTCAGGGAGGACCGATGATGGTCACACACATGCACTAAATATTAAAATATTTGGCTGCAAGACTAAAAAATGCATTGATTTCAAACAATGTTGACACCCTCTCTGTGGTGTTAAACAATGAGAACAAATGCAGACAAAAAAAAAAGCTTTTAATTTTCTCCAAAAAAAAAGGAAAAAAATTACAGTGTGCTTTATTATCCAGAGCGTCTTATATATGAATTAATTCTGGTTGTACTTAATCATTTCAAAGAGATTTTATGTTGTACAAGTCACAGTGCTCATGGGAAGGAGTAATACATAGTGTACTTCACCATAATATTACAGTGTGTGTGTGTGTGTGTGTGTGTGTGTGTGTAAGGACTGAACTGAAAAAGTGAGTGTATTGTGTTTGTATTTTATAACTGAACAATTTTGACAGTTATTGTGAATATGCTCATTAACGTTTGAACAAAGTGTTTAATTAAGTTTGATTGACTTATCTGTTTTGTTTGCCTTAATGTACCTTATAATCCAGTGCATTTTATATATGAAAAAAAAAATAAAATAAAATAAATCATTCATTGACAGTGCACCTTATAATCTAGTGTACCCTATAGTGTGGAAAATATTTTTAAAAATATTTATATTTTAAAATTTACACAATTACATTAACTATCACTACTGACTCTGGGAAACGCAAAAATAATTCCAATGGACGTGTTTTAACTTGTGCACATGGTAATAAAATTCTATTCTATTCTATTCTATTCTATTCTATTCTATTCTATTCTATTCTATTCTATTCTATTCTATTCTATTCTATTCTATTCTATTCTATTCCTTTCTATTCTATTCTATTCTATTCTATTCTATTCCAGTGTTTCCCAACTAGTGTACTGCAGCATATAAAATAATTCATCAGGTGTGCCGTGGAAAATTATCCAATTTCACCTTTTTAGTACTGTAACTGAATAACATGATTATAGATCCATACGAAGACACACAAAGACACAGTGTCTTTCTTCAATTCCTGCAAGAATATAAACTTTGCATTTAACTAAACAGGCCCAGGTTTCACACTGAACAAGTAAATGGAGATTAGATTTGCATTATATGCCAATAAATATAGTTTTGTGACATTTTTGTTTGGTGGTGTGCCCTGTGATATTTCTAATGTAAAATATTTGCCGTGGCTCAAAACAGTTGGAGAAACACTGTTCTATTCTATTCACTCACTTCTTTCCTCAGAATGAATCTTCGACTGTGTAGCTCCCAAAAAGAAAATAAGATCCGAGAGAGCTACAAGTGCACACATTAATCCTGTTTTCTCACAAACTTCAAGTATATCTGCCCAGTCCTCTGATAATAGTTAATGTTCCCTTTGTCCTGCGTCTAAAAATCAAAAGCACCAAAAGAATAAAAGTTCCCAGAGAAAATCAAACACCAAAGGAGGCAGAGTTGATAAAACCACTGGCTTTCATGTTGAAAGCCAGTGAGCATAGGTATCCTCAACATCCTCTGTCGCTTTGATGTGATTAAGATGGATTCAGTGTTTTCCTCAGAGCCCCAAACCACACAATTTCTTCATTAAAAGCAACAAAAATTCAACAGAAGAATAAAACAGAACGCCTTTTCATTGTGTCTCATTGGACCTTATATGGGAACAAAACTGTACTGCAGCCAATGGTGAGATTCCTTTAGAATTATGCATTATTTTATACATATATAAAGTTTGTCAATTTCAAACATACATTTTCACGTCAACAAACTTGGATTTTGTGGTAAAACTGTTAAACTTGAAATGTTTTGGAACAGTGTTGTGATTAGAGATTATTTTAACCCTTTGATGAATGAATTATGAAGATTTTTTTTTCCCTGTGATTTTATTCCTCTTTACACATGTAAAAAAAACAATGTGATTGAAATCTTTATAATGAACCTATTTTTTTTATGGAGTTACAAAAATGTCCACTCAGCTGGACAACATGTGTTTAAGATTGGAAGCAAAGAAGCATGTATTTAAAACAAAATATCATAAACACTATGAAATACAACATTTTTAATACGGTTTTTGTTTAAGAAGAGACTGTTAATTACAGTCTAATAACAACAAGTAATTGATTTACAGGTAAACATGTTAGTGCAGATCAGGTATTAAGAACAGCACCAAAAAAAGAATGTTGATGAATGTTACAGTACAAGTGAAGAAAAAGAGTAAAAAAAAAAAAATATGGTGCAGTATGTGTGAATAGACCAGGAAACCCAGTCATTTTTAAATTTAGTACATGATATGTAATAATAATGAATAAATATATATATGTAAAACAACATATTAATATATGTTTATGGAATGACTTATCTTGTCATCTCACAATAATAAATAAACTAATTATGAGATTTGTGAGTTAATGCACTTTAATTTATTAAATATCAATAAAGGTTTGTACCTATATATTACCTATTTAAAATGGTTTTCATAAGTAACTGTGTAAAAAAAAAATGACCCTCTTCCACCACAGCAATGGACATTACAGAGGAAATATAAGCCATGGAAAAAATAATCTTTCATTTTAGGATTAAAGTGGGTATTTTAAATTGAAGATGACAGAAATGGACCATATTCAAGGACACTTACTTTTTCTTTTTTTTTACCAGATCAAGTGTGGAAAAGCAGATAAGTGCATACAGAACTGGATCCCATCCTTGTTGATTTGTGCTCTGTTATTGTTTTTACTGTGCCGTAAGACATTTTTTAAAAAGGTAAAAGAAAAAGTTCAAAAAAAAAAAAAAAAAAAAGCTTATAAAAATACACAAATAGACACACTACACACAACCAGTTTTATAGTCCCTGTTATAATTTGGATTTCTAATGCCGGTCCCAAAACTTGGTAAATGGAAAGGGTTGCATCAGGGACGGCATCCAGCGTAAAATATCTGCCAAATTAACTATGCAAATCATGGAGCATGCCTTCCATACTGATGATGGAAGCAAGTGATTTGCTGTGGCGACTCCTGAAGGAAGCAGCAGTAGTAGAAAGACTACACCCCATACAGTCACAGAGGAGGCATTATTGTCGCTGTCCTGTGTCTTTGAAGATGTCTCTGCAGTTATAACATCAGCAGACTGTAGGGATTTTCACCCCTTTTAATACTTTTTGTCCTCATTCTGGTAGAATGAGGTAAAATGTGCCAGTGCAGTGGCCTTTTTAGTGTCCCTGTAAAATATCATAAGTGATGAAAGGTACAGTGTTCTAGTTGTTCAATACAAAACTAAATATTTCTTCACTATCTTTCCTACAAACCGTGATTTTCTTGGTTTGTAGATTTCTAAGATACATGTAGTTCATTTGGGATGTGCCTCAGTGGTACAATGTTTGCATGTTTACCTCAGGTCCTTCCTCTGGCTTCCTCCTAGCATCCAGACAGGTACCTTAATGGGTTAACTGGTCAATCTAAATCACAGGTGTCAAACTCCAGTCCATGAGGGCCGGTATTT
This sequence comes from Siphamia tubifer, assembly GCA_020466265.1. Taxonomy (NCBI): domain Eukaryota; kingdom Metazoa; phylum Chordata; class Actinopteri; order Kurtiformes; family Apogonidae; genus Siphamia; species Siphamia tubifer. The sequence continues at coordinate 39,792,366 of CM035803.1, read as the reverse complement.
TCATGCATGTTTTAGATATTTCCCTCTTCAGACACACCTGGTTCAATTCATGGTCAGCTGAGCTCATCAGAAGTCTGATGTACGGTAATGGCTTCCAGGTGTGATGGAAGAGGGAAATATCTAAAACACACAAGATACCAGTCTTCGAGGACCAGTGGTTGACACCCTGGATCTAAATCATGATAGATCGGCATCTCATCCAGGGTGGATCTCACCTTGATCTGTTGGCAGCAGGGATAGTGTCTGTGGGACTCCCTGAAGGACTAAGCAGACACTGGATGGATGGATGGATGGATGGATGGATGGATGGATGGATGGATGGATGGATGGATGGATGGATGGATGGATGGATGGATGGATGGATGGATGGATGGATGGATGGATGGATGATTGGATGGATGGATGGATGGATGGATGGATGGATGGATGGATGGATGGATGGATGGATGGATGGATGGATGGATGGATGGATGGATGGATGGATGGATGGATGGATGATTGGATGGATGGATGGATGGATGGATGGATGGATGGATGGATGGATGGATGGATGGATGGATGGATGGATGGATGGATGGATGGATGATTGGATGGATGGATGGATGGATGGATGGATGGATGGATGGATGGATGGATGGATGGATGGATGGATGGATGGATGGATGGATGGATGGATGATTGGATGGATGGATGGATGGATGGATGGATGGATGGATGGATGGATGGATGGATGGATGGATGGATGGATGGATGGATGGATGGATGGATGGATGGATGGATGGATGGATGACAATGCCACGTGTAGCATGGTAACTTTGTGACTCATATGAAATGTGTGATCTTGTCCAATCACAAATATATCATTGTCAGTCATTATCATGTTAAATCACCAATACATGTTGAAAACTACAAATCTCTGCTGTGACCTTGATGCGAAAATTCAATATGGCGTCAGACTGGAAGTCGTGGGCCAATTTGGCTAAAATTCTGTCTGTTTCATCCTTGTGTCCATCTCCTTCTACATGCCAAATTTCAAAACGATCCACCAAGAATTAGCGATGCTAGAGTGTGAAAAGTGGAAATGTTTACACACACACACAAATTGAATATGGCATCAGACCAGAAACTGTGAGTCGATTCAGCTGAAACTTGGTGTGTTTCATCCTTATATGTGTTTCCTTCTACATGCCAAATTTCAAACCAAATAAACAGAGTAGAAATCCATGCAGAGTGTGGTAACTTCGCGAATTACATGAAATCTGTGATCTTGTCAAATCACAAATACATCATGATGTTAAATCAATCAGAAATGCAATCTGTTGAGAACTGAGGGAAGAGTAGTGATTTTAGTGAGCAACTGGAAACATAAACAAAGTTGTAAACGAATTGTTTACAAAGGCACATTTTGACAAAGTGATACGTTTTGTGCCTAATAATTAGATCTATCTAAAGAATCAACCAGAATTGAAATCAATTGAGAATTGAGGGAGGAGAAGTGATTTTAGTGAATTGTGGATGACGCTGATGACGGACACCGACAACAGATGGACGACAGACAAAACGTGACAGCAATAGCTCATCGCAGACTTTGTCCGGATGAGCTAAAAAAATCCTATTTGAAAAAGAAAGAGAAGAAGCGTATCTTATTAACTCTCACCCCTTGGTTAATGTTTTACTTCTTAAAGATCCAATACATTAAACATAGACAATGTAAAATGCTGTATATTTTATGGGCTAATATTATCACCTGTTTTGCTACCACAGTTGTTAGCTAATACAGACTAATCCGGAGCCACAAAGTACAATAATCACATTAAAGACATACTCCTGTGAGCCATTCCCACTCACAATCTATTCAACACAAGGAGCGAAGGAGAGATTCACCGAGGAGCTGTAAGCAGCGACACAAAACACAATACTGTCAAACACTGCCCTGTCTATCCACACTGAAGCTTGAAGCTGTTGTCTCGAGTTTGCAGCCAGGAAGTCACGCTCTGTGTCTATGAAGTGCTCTAAATCCATTTCAAAGACGAGGGCAGACAGTGAGGGAAAAAGTAATGAATATTTTACAGGCAGGGAGTCCTGAGCTGCACTCCAGGTGACACTCTTACATTTATAGAGTTCACAGAAACCCATCGTACATCAGCCAAGGCAAAAGCCATGTGTCTGATTGTTTATCAACTGCATACTGGTGTGTTCTTGTGTTACCTGTCCCTTGCCTGCATCAGCCCAATCAGACCACCATTATGCTGTAAATTGGACATATAAATGGCCCTTTGGTAACAGAGTGCTGTGGCTGAAGTTTGACTCTGTATGTGTCAGATTAGCCTGGAGCTATAGGCGGAAGCTGCATAGCTGCTGTATAGTTCTGCATCACTGTACGGAGCTGATATGAATGTTTATGACGCCAACTTTCACTTCTGAATCAGACTAACCCTTTAATTTCCTGTGAGAAAGCTTTACGTTTTGGAGGGAACTGATAATCCATACAGTATAGCATATTTTATATCAGCTTGTTCCACCACAGACTTGTGCAACTTTGGGAAAAGTTCAGAGACTACTGGTTTTAGAGGGTTGTGGTATGTGCTGAAATATTATTTTAATACACAGTTGAGGTATTTAGTTTAATCTTTTTAATATTGTTAGGATCCCTTTGTTTCACTAGATGTGTTTGTTTTGCTGGATTCCTTTGTTTCGGTGGTGGGTGATTCTTGAGGTACTGAGGTAGTTGAGAACTGAACTGAACTGAACTGAACTGAACTGAACTGAACTGAACTGAACTGAACTGAACTGAACTGAACTAAACTGAACTGAACTGAAAGATGGGTCACATCTTCCCCAGCAAAGCAAAGTGGGAGATTTACATACACCCACAAAGGATTGTAAATCACAGGAGATAAGTTGTAAAAACAGTCAGTTTCCATGAGTATCAGCTTGGCTCGTTTCCATTATTAAAAAAAAAGGACCCAGTACCATGGTACCCGGTACTAGATTTTTGGTATCACCTCTGCCGAGGAACCAATTGATACTAAAAGGTGACGTATAACCCCTGCAGACACTGATTGGTCAGACACTTGTTTCTTGATCCGCTGCTATACAAAATACAAATGCTGAAATTGATAGTAGCCTAAATATAGTGGTACGTTGCTGATGACATAATGACAGCCCAAAACGACTCCATCGTCAGTTCAGAAGATTTAGTCCTTGGTGGCTGATGTAAAAATTCAGACGAGACAACACAAAACTAGCAAGTTTATCAACAATTGACATGGAAGTATGTGTTGCATCACTATAACGACCAGGTAGTCAATACTATCCTGTAATGGAAAAGCTACCAAGTCCAGTCAAGCCATTACTAGTGGTTGGTTACCATTGTTGGTGACCCAACCCGCCCATTGATTGGGGATAATTTTACAAAAGTTATAAAAGTCATATGTTTTGGAAGATCGGGCCATTCCCCTCTCCTCTGTGGGGGTGGGTGGTCCTCATCTCACCTCAGTTTTGCTTTGTTTGTGGTCTATGTGGGTTTTCAGCTGAGTTATACTTTGTTTGTTTTCAGATCAAGTCAATACCATAAATTTATACAAATGAGACCAAAAAGAATCTGGATTAATTCTTGGAGCCTCCAATAAAAGATTCCATTTTGGTGAGATTCATCAACACTCATGATGCATCGCTTCATTTTACTGTCACCTCAAGTCAGACCTGAAAATATGATCAGTGTCCAGCCGAGATAATATTCGATGTGTGTTTGAAATGTCACAAAAAACTAAATGTGAATTATGTGTTCGTCCATAAATTGGTTAGAAGCTAATAACCTATTGCATGGGTGTCAAACTCATTTTAGTTGAGGTGCTGCATACAGCCCAATATGAGCTCAAGATAATAACTTGTAAATATTGTCAACTCCAGACTTTTCTCTATGCCTTCCTGAGACCCAGCAAAGGTACAATAAATAATTGTCTTGATTGGAAAAAGCATAATGCAACAGTTTTTCAAATATTATTTTAATTTTATTTTGGAATGTCCTTTTCAGTAGACAGGATTATTTTTCTATGAAACTCGTCCCCTAAACATGTCACAACTGAACTAGGGTTTGAAAACAAATGTACGATTCAAGAATATAACAATAATTAATGAAAAGTTACAACAACAAAAAAAAAAACACTCATAAAGACGATTTCAAACAAAAGTAGCAAATAAAAATCACTCTTAAAGAGGAAAACCATATAGAGCAGTTTATACAATGTAGAAGTCGAAAGGTCTGTTATTATTTTCCAAAATCTTCTTATTTTAGTTGTTGTTTTTCAAAAATAGCTGTGATATCTTTATTTCACAGAAAAGACACAGGCTGTTTTCTTCAAATCACATTCACAGAGTATGGTCTTGGGAGCTCAGTGAGTACAGTCTTGGTAAGAACAGCCCCAGAGAACACTAAGAATTCAAGTGTCTGTTATTGGAACAGCTGCATAACTGTGAACTTTCCTCCCTGTTTCTGCTGTATTTCCACCATCGGATCCCTAACGTATTTCCCCCAAATCACCACAGTGTCACTCAATTTGATTTCAATACATTTGTACTATATGTCATACAGTGGTGGAAAAAGGTTTTGGGGACCATAATGATATATTGTATTAAGAACCACTGTTAAACCACTGAACTCTACTCTGTATTGTTCCATTCTGCAAATGCACATTCTCCCTCCTGACTGTGCACTTTCGCTGAAGTCAAAGAATGTAAAAATGTCAGTCACTTCAACCAAAGAAGTTACTGTATGATTTCATCAAGGTTTGTATGTTTGTATGTTTGTTTGTCTGTTAGCAAGATAACTCAGAAATTCATGGAAAGAGTTTTGATGACATTTTCAGAAAATGTTGATGGAACAATTTATGATATTTTGGTGGTGATACAGCCGGTCACAGAGGTCTGCACTTTCTGATTGGTTTTCCAGTTCAGTCATTCTTTCTTTTTACCAAAATAATTATTATCTCCACCAAAGAGGTATTGAATTTGAGTTCATTTGTTTGTCTGTTTGTTTGTTTGTTTGTTTGTCTGACTTTGAGCAGGATTACGCAAAATGTTCTGAATGGATTTTGATCAAATTTGTTGGATGTGTTGGGAGTGTCACAAAGAACAAATGATGGTGGTGGTGATCCAGAAGAGATCCAGGATTCTGGATCACTTTGAAATGTATTCTCCATTTACTGCAGTGTAAAATTTCAAAGTGATATAGATTTCGGGCGGCACGGTGGTGCAGTGGTTAGCACTCGTGCCTCACAGCAAGAAGGACCCTGGTTCGAATCCCACACCAGACCTTTCTGTGTGGAGTTTGCATGTCCTCCCCGTGTCCGCGTGGGTTTTCGCCGGGTACTCCGGTTTCCTCCCACCATCCAAACACATGCACTGATAGGTTAATTGGTTAATCTAAATTGTCCATAGGTGTGAATGTGAGAGTGATTGTTTGTCTATATATGTTCATGAACTGGCGTCTCATACAGGGTGTACCCCGCCTTCGCCCATTGTAGCTGGATTAGGCCCCCAGTGACCCCCGCGACCCTAGTGAGGATAAAGCGGGTTCAGATAATGAATGATATAGAATCCAAGATCTCTTCTGGATCACCACCAAAATGTAATCATTTGTACCTCGTGACACTCTCAACATATCCTTAAAATGTTATCAAAATCTGTTCAGAAGTTTGTGTGTAATCCTGCTGAGAGTCAGACAGACAAACAAACAGACTTGAATTTAATACGTCCTTAGTGGACCTCTCTACCTTCAAAGGGGGGAGGTCTGCCTTGGTGGAGGTTTGTGCTCTCAGAGTGCTTGTCTTATTTGCTTTTGGTTGTGTTTGTCTGATGCAGATACATGTTTATGAAATGCAAAAAAATATTTTTCTGCAAATATTTTGTGATTGTGTAAAATGTTTCCACTGCTGTACATTTTTTTTATATACATTTTGTATATTTTTCAATACTGGGATAAATCTCATTGAATCACATATTATGATCATTAAGGCAGAACTCTATTCCGCCTCTCGCTCATGTTCTAACATTATATTACATCATCTATAGTGATGGCCATCTTGTTAATTAAACATATCTGAAATAATTTATCTCAGTTTGTGCAAAATTTCAATTGGAACAATACTTGACGTTTCCAGACCAGATCACAAATACAAAAAAAAAACCAGACAAAAATGCATATTGAACAATGGCCACAGTCAGTTTGTTCATCCAAACACTAATACATGTTGGACCAAACAGCTTTTCAGTCCTTATTGGATTATTTGGGAAGATTCAGCAAACATCTGATCAATAATGTGAGTGAAATATTCACCACACCAGACTTTTTTCTGAAAAGATGTTTCTACTCATCTGTTACAAAAAAAAAGGCTAAATTAAATAAAACAACCTCAAGCAGTTTTTAATCCCCATAAACATCTTCTACGCCAAATGTAAAATGAGCATTAAATATGTCTAGGGAAACGCACCATGTGATTTGCGACTTTGCCTAAATTTTGATCAAAAGCAGGGTTTTAAAAGGATGCAGATGAGAGGAGTGAATGCAATCAGTAGATAAAGAGCAAAACTGAACCGACTGGACAAGACTCTGTTTAAATGCAAATCAGACACATGTTTTCCTGAGCAAAGACATTATTTTGACAGAAGAAAAATCAATCAGTGTTTATTTGTCTAGATTAATGCTGGATTCTGTTTGTGAATACTAGTGATCTCACATTATATTTATCTGCCAATGGTATTTTGACATCCAACAAAAAATATGGATTAATGTTTTTGGCAAGGCAGTGTGTGTGTGTGTGTGTGTGTGTGTGTGTGTGTGTGTGTGTGTATTTATGTTTGGAAATTTCTCTTTTGGATCTTGAGGTGAAATGACAACAAACTGTGCTGCATCAACCTTGAAACAACAAAATCCTCATGTTTTAATTTAAGAGGACCATTCATGTGTCTTTAAATGCTCTTCTCTTTTCTTTCACATCAGCAGTGGGGGCTTTATTCCAGTTTTGGCTCAAAAAAGCAGCAGCTCAGCCTTGTCCATTTATTCTCCCCTTGAGGATTTCAACAGAGTTTGAAATTAGAAGTGGTCTCTTTCTTTCATAGCTGTATACATGTTTGCATACATTTAACTCCATAATGCCTACTGTTGAAAATATGCAACATACTCAAAAATCTATCTATTGTACAGTATGTGTTAGAGTCAAATTAATTAATTATCTCCACTTAATTTAGTATTTACTTTTTATATTTAAATTCAGGTGTTATGGTGTTAAGGTTATGGAAATTAAATCTAAGTTTGTCTTATTGCATTACTTATATTGATATTGTACAATTACCCTGTTTAATAAAGTCATATAGGGATAAATCCCTCAGCACGGGGACGATGCAACGCATTTACTGACTTAATTATCTGTCAGATTGAAGTTTAAAAGGTTAAAGATATACTTTGGGGAAATTAGTTTAGAAAAGTCAGCATCACAAATGAATTTTGCGCTATTTACATGTATCGACCTGACACAAAGTCCAATCCCATCACAAAAATCGTAAAGGTCTAAATTGATTGCTCATAATGCTCCTTCTCTGGAGACTGAGCGACTACAGCTGATCCGTGTCTAAAATTTTGTCGCTCAGTGCTGATAACTGCCCCCTGGAGACAAAATCAAATGGTATGAAATTAAAACAAACCATTCCCTGGAAGCTAATGTGTTTATACATACATCAGACAAAGTAAAGTGGGACTGACAACATCTCAGCCGTCCTTGAACAAGGGCAGTTTTTGAATCGCTGTGTGTCTTTGTTGTGTGTGTGTGAGTGTCCTGGTGCTCAAGGTGTGCAGCAATTCAATGACTTTGCTGCAAGGGACCAACAGTGCAGCAATATATCTCTTCAACAGATCTGTCTGTAGCGTTTGAAGCTAAATGCACACACAGACACACACGTACATGCACACAAATACACAGACTTCTAAGACTTTTCATGTGCTTGCATCATCATGCTTCTAATTGAGCTTCGTGTCCTTTGCCTGCTGCTCACTCTGCACTCTATCCTCTCCTAGTTTCTTCTCTCCTCTCCTGAACATCTGGCTCAGGAAGACAATTACAATTAAGATGATGTGATGTGTAGACGTGGAACTTATGTTCAAAGGTCTGGTGATTTCACAACTTGGAGTTTGTACATTCCAATATTATATATAGTATTTATTTCTGTTTGTGTAGCTTAGATGTCTGCAGTAAGCCCTCTGTGTCTGGATAGGGGTTATTTGAAGGTTAATATTTACATGGGTAGTTTAAGTTGGATGAAGGTTAAATTAAGTGTATTCACAGGAAAGTAATATATTTGGGATATGCATGCGTCTTTGGTTGTAGTTATAAATATATATGTGTAAATTCTAAAATGAGTCTATTTGTACTTATAATGCATTGTTTGTTTGAGATTTGTCAGAATGGGAATAGAGTAAACTGTCTTCAGTACGATTACGGATTTCTCAGATGGAAGAAAGTGATCAAAACATCATTGCTTACGTCATCCCTCAAACATTATCCATTGAAGACAGAACATGGACATAAAATGACATATTTTTGACCACGTTCTTCCATCGGAGAAATTCATATTCCTACTGAAGACCATTTACTCGTAACTTTTCATTTCGTACGTGTCATTTTTGATGTCGTAACTCTTTGATTTGTATTCTGATAAATATCAAACACATAACACATTATAAGTAGAAATGGACTCAATTTAAAGTTTGCAAATATTTGTTTTATGCTCAACAACAATCAAAGATGCATTCATACCCCAAATATGCACGATTACTTTCCTGTTAATTTTGTCCCAAAAATTGCTCCATAGTCAAAGGTTTTCTTTTTAGCAATGGGGAAGAAGGAAAACTGAAGCAGGCAGGATGAACAAAGATAAAACAAAACTGAACATGAAGGTGATTGAAGCTGAAAATAAATAGTCTACGTTGTCCCTGAGTAAAGATGACATGAACATAATAATATCTTCAGTCATGGCTAAAACCAGTCTGTCTACTTCGCTTTGTGACTTGTTCAGCGTTCACTCACTGACCAAAGTCAACATGAAATGAAATTGTAATTATGTCATAAATTTATGATGACAATCTCACAGTGTGACTGCTCCTATGACCTACATCAATGAATCAACCAATGGGATGTCAGTAAAAGATGATGCATTAATCAATGTGACACACACACAAAAATAACCCTAAGCTTACTGTCCATGAACTGGTCCACATTCTAATCGTCTTTTTCTTAAACAAGTTTAGATTAACCAAGTGCCAAAATGTATCTAATGGCAATAAAAGAAAATAGCAAAATGATGGAACCAAAATGGTCTGGATGAAACCCTCCAACGGTCCTGATTTTTTTTTTTAGTATATGAAGTGGAGAAAATTGGTGTCCACCTAATAGCGGAACCCAGTTAAAAACGTCAACATCAAATGTCGGAGCTCAGGCAAGATCGTTTTATAATCCTGCTGCCTTCTAGTGTCGAGGAGTGGGAGGATGATATGAAAAAGTGGCTGAAGATCACCTACGGTAGCATTTTTAGCTCCTTCATTCACTCTGTTTCTTCAGATGGTGAGACAAGAGCTCTGTATCATACCAGTATTTGCACAGTAATAAGGTTGTTCGCCTTTTGTTGAAAGAGATGGAACGAAATCTTATTTACTTGAAGGCAGACATAGAGCCCAGCCACAGCTTCAGAGTATCTTATCATCAAGCCTGAGTATTAGTGTCAACTTCAGGTGAAATTCAAACAGCAGTTTACTACTTAAGTCTATTGCATTGTAGAACATTATCTCTTTCCTGAAATTAAGGCATTTTCATAGTTCATACTGACGAGCAGTTTGATATATCAACTGGTCAGCCAGGAGCCAGGCTATGGTCTTGTGGGGTAACAAGGACAGAAACTATTACCACAAAACATAATTGTTTGGGAACACACTAATCTTTAACCATGAGACAGGGACAAGTCCAGGAGCCAGAATGTTTTGACGTGAATGTAAACAGGTAAAACCGAGGGCTCACACGAACCAACACAAGCAAATGAAGGAATAGCTAATGGGAACTGAACACGAACAGGACCGCCTCGAGCTCTCCCTGGGGTGGGGAAATGGGCGATGGAACAAGGTATTACCAAATGGAGTGTAAACAAATGGACATTAGACTTTGGGCTGATGATCAACACTGATCAATTGTGTATTTTACATGTAATGACAATAAACTGCAAGAATCTAAGACTTTCATGATCTACACTTCCTGATTGTGTCGTCTCAATTAATCCCTGAAGCAGGATCCAAGCTGGGGGCTCTCAAAACGACTACGTTTTCTAACAAGTCCAAAAGCAGATTGTACATCAACTGCTCAGAAAATGTTATTGCCTATTTAATGTAGTCCTGTGTGTTTAAATCCCGTTTTAGTACCTGGTGTCTCTTCACCAGTGTTTTTTTGGTGGTCTTTTTACATTTTTAATTTTCAGCCACATCCTTTTGGGTTCCTCTTCAGTCCGTAGGCGATGGAAACTGTACCGGCTGTCGCAGGAACACTGGTTCTTAGTTAGCTGTGCATGATCAAAACATTGCTCTTGTAGCCACATGTTGAGTTTCGTGTGATTGTTTGTACAGCCGCGAACTGCACAACATGTTCCTGAGCTGTGACAGCAAGGACATGCTACCGGGCTTGTTTGTGTGAACCTAATGGGAAACTTTAAAATAACCACCACTGAAAACAAACACTGCAAGCACATACAGACCCCCCTGACCTTACTACTACTTCCAGTACCTCGTCGGAAGTTGCATCCACAATCGATTCTACATGGGTGCTCCGCGAAATAAGGTGGATAGTAAATTTTGTTTGACACGACCACAATGTCCTACCCTGTCAGCAATTTAATATGATACATTTTATGACCTGACCCAAGGGTGTCAAACATATGGTGCGCAGGCCCAAACACGCCTGTCAAAGGGTCCATTCTGGGCCATTGGAGGAATTTATTAAATGCGAAAAATTTCACCCAAGATTTTTGAAGCTTAAGTCTCCGCCCCTTCCGGAAAGCTCATGGGGCCTGAGATCGGAAAATGAATGAATGGTATTCAATGGGAAATAAAATGCAAATATGGTATCTGGTTTGTCATATGCCCTGAATCACACACATGTTGTGCTTCATAATAAATTATAATTATTGATGTGTGTTTCAGCTGATTCATTTGTGAGTAGAGTAGCCCAGTAGAGATCATATTAAGCTGTCTGTTGCACCTGTTCAAAAATAAGATCAATACTCATGCTATAAACAATCATTAACAATTGCGGAGAACAAAAACCCATAGATGCAGGAAGGGCAACAAGCAAGGACAGACAAGAAAGGTGACTTTAAGTAAAACAGGACAGTCATGACCTCCCTCCTCTCCTCTCCTCTCCCCTCCCCTCCCCTCCCCTCCCCTCCCCTCCCCTCCCCTCCCCTCCCCTCTCCTCTGCATAAACTGTTAAACATTACATTGCACAGTTTCCCTCTTTGTCACAGACCAAAGTGGCAAATGTACATTTTATAAACCATTTAGCATTTCATTCTGAACTAGGGTTTTATTCCAAAACAAAGAATCAATATACACAGTGCAGGAGGGTAAAAAGATGCGTGGAGAAATCAATCTGGGCTTAAAGTCAAGGTGAAAAAGGTACTTACATGGCCTCTCATAATATCATCTGCTAGACAAACTGTGGAGGAGACTGTCTGGGATGGCGTCCCATGGGACATCAGTTTTACATTGTTTCTAAGGGCTTCACTGTGACCTGTCTTCTGTTGTAAAAACTCAAGTGTAGGTTATCTGTGTGTGTTATTTTTGTTTGTTTTTATGGAAGTATGTGTAATTATAGTATCCTATTAGTCAAGAAAAAGTGCAATGTTTTTTTTTAGTGCTGTCAAAATTAAAGCATTAACATGGATTAATCTGATTTTAAAAATGTTTGGGCAATTAAATGTTTGCACTTGTTTTGTTTCAAGTTGTTTTGTTGAAACTGTTGGTTTCAACCAAACAATATATATATATATATATATATATATATATATATATATATATATATATATATATATATATATATATATATATATCATATCATATTATATTTTTGGTGTTTTTTTCTGTATTTCAAGAGTTTCTGCATGTTTTGGAGTTTTCATTGCTTTTTTAAAATTTGTTTTGTAAATTTTTCTCTCCATATTTTTTTGTTTCGTTTAGTATTTTTGTGTAAAACTTGAGTAAAAAAACAAACAAACAAAAAAAACAAAATCTGAGGCCATCAAGTGTTTTGACAGTTTTCTTTTCGTTTAATGACTTCCCGCTCAAAATATCACATTAACGTGAAGCTGTTAGTTGGGGTTTCTTCTATCACTAAGGCTAATGCGTCGCTCAGCTTGGAACAAGCATGTTAACTGCAGATATTTTCAGTTCTTTCTTGAGTCTGTTTGCTCATTCTTTATGAAATGTATTTAATATAGAATAAAAATAAATCGTTAATCATGATTAATCAAAAGCAACCATGTGATTTATCTGCTAAAAAATTGGAATCATTCGACAGCACTAGTTTTTTGGATAGAGCAGAAGAATGACGGATGTAAATAAATGGATGTGAGAAAAAACAAAGAAAGACATGGCAGAAAACAACCACAATGAAAGTAATGCCTAAGTAATGACTGCAACTCAGCGACGCTTTCTTTACTTTACCATTCCACTCAATCTCCAGAGAGGATGAGTCATCTGCTTGTCAGGTGGAGGAAGTTTAAGTGCATTTCAGTCAAGATTTAGAGTCAGACAGTCAGCTATTCTGCTCAAGAAATATCCATGCATATTAAACCAGTGGCTACAAAGACAGGACTGAGTGGAAAAAAATTAGTTTAATTAAGATTTATTCATATGAAAATAATATAACAATAATAAGAACATAAGACGTGTTTTGATCTGCATTAAGTGGGACTGTGTTCAGAGTAATTTCAAGGGCCGTCCCCGAATAAAAACATTTTCTTTGAATAATAACAGATACAGGATTTTTACATTTCTTTGCACATTCTGAATCACAAATTGTTGATTTTTTATTCTTTTTTTCTTCCCAACTGAGGAACTTCTACAAATAAAAGCAGTCATGCAAAATGACTTTTAAACATCTAGTGTTTGTAGCACTGTAGCGATACATATTTGTGAATATTTGTGCACCTCCCAAGGAAACAAATCTTTAAACATTTACAAAAAAAAAAAGACTAAAAACATTTCCTCAGCTCAACCTTATTTGACTAACTTACTAACAAGGGGCAGTCCACTATTATCAGATATATTTAAATATATATATCAGGGTATTTCTTATATCTTTATGTCCATCACAATATGAAAACACATACTCACCATTCTATTCCATATTCTAATCTTTCTTTAAAGGTGCATTAAGTGACATTTTCACTGCTTTATAGCACAAAACAATTGTGTAACACGATTCCTGTATGGTTTATTTCTAGCCTACCTTCCCAGACGTACAGCCAGCAACACAGTACATTTCACTCTTAAGCCCAAAAAGCAAACAACAATTCAGTTTTCATTATATAAGTTACTGTATAAGTATAATGCCTCTTCTCTGGGCTCTCTGCGGTGTTTCAGCACACTGTAGCGGTGCCACAAACACGTCCATGTTACTTAATATCACGGTTGCTAATTGAGGCCAATAAGTCATGTTTGACTTAACGCCTCATTTAACCTTAAATAAACACTGTTCAGCCTGACCATAAGAAACAGTCAATGCAGTGTGTTGGCATCGTATTAATATTTTTTTTTATAAGGTAGAGTATCCTTGGTCGTCACTGGCAGGTACAGCATTGAAATGTGCTTCTGTGTAATCGTTGATTGTCAAACACTGACCTGTGTGTGTGTGTCAGTAGAGTGTAGACAAACTACGTGGACCTTTTTAATGTGATAAATGCAGGTGTTTTTCAGCAGCTCAGAGCAGGGTAATTAACAGGTTTAAAGGCTGATGTGCTTCAGGCTCATGAGAGGCACACGACCTTGCAGTTATTAAGCTGAAGTGTCAGACTCACTAATATGTTTTGGTGGAACCACTGACCAGAAAACAATAAATGGCATGCTTTTTGACCAATTAAAATGAATTAAAATGACTTTGTTGAGAAATCGATGACTAAGAATTGACCCCGTTGCTCATTATCAACAAGAAACCGCTTCGTAACAATTGCGTTCATACATAATTCAGCTGCAACCATGTATACGTTGTCAAAAGAAGTCTCACCTCCTCTACACCTACTCGAAATTCCGTCGTATTTTTTTTTTTTTTTAGATTTTTCACCATGTAATTGCCAAGTTCAAGACGTCTATTTGGTCCACTTGGCGTGTGCTTGATAATGTTGTTGTGCTTTTATTGAAATAAGGTCTGGAAATTCTCTCCATGCAGGGGGGACGTGGACAAGAGGCTAAGTGTGAGTACAGATGTGCAGTCCTGGGTCACCTGCAGAAAAACTAATTCAACTCCAGACAGTCCAACAACACCTTCCTGAAGCAATAGAGAGGGCGTGAGTTTTCTTCCTATCGGTCCACCTATAATAAATCCTAAAGTGTTATTGTCATTAATAAATTTCAGCTCGGTAGGTCACGGCCCCTTCCAGCCGGCGTCTGTGTCCGTGCTGTGAGTTACACAGTTGTTTCGATCTTTTCGATGATCTCTATCATTGACTTTGAGGGAGACAGCAGAGAACAGTCGTCTTGATCCCAGAGGCTTCCCGGGCTGGAGTTCCCATCTGTGCTCAGCTCGTCGTCCTCGTCCTCGCTCTCATCTTCACAGGACTCCATGTAGTGCAGACCCAGAGCGTTGATCCCAGAGTCCTCGGAGCTGGATGGAGACGAGCAGTGTTCCATTTTGGGTCCTTTTACCTTGTCCACAGGCGAGAGGTGTTTGTGTTCAGTGTTCACCTGCTGGACCGGCGCAGGCGCAGGTGCAGGTGCAGGCGCCGGCGCTGGTGCAGGCGTGTGGTGTTTGCCCAGCGTCGGCTTGACCTGTTGTTGAGGCTGACTTTGATTTTGCGGCATTTGAGGTGTAGCTGGAGCGGGCGGAGGAGGGGTGGGAGGTTGAGGCGGTTCTGGTAGAGGTGGCGGCGGGCGCTGCACGTAGCACATCTTCCCGTTAATGCGTTTGACGATGTAGTCGTCGACGAACAGGTCTGCGATGACACAGTACTTAGGCGACTCCAGGTGAGGCGGGGACCGGAAGCAGGGCGCCAGTTTAAGAAAACGTTCAGCCAGAGAGACGGACAGGTCGATGGTGTTACTGTACTCTGTCCCGACGGGGGGCACGGCGGTGCTGGGCAGCTGGCACACATTGGTCATGGGTTGGTAAACATATTTGCCTGTAAAATAGAAAAAAGAAAAGAAATAAAAGATTATTGTTGTGTAGCAAAAAAAAAGAAGATTGGTGACAATGTGCTTCATGCAAGAAAAAAAATTAAATCTGCAGGATTCACCAGTATTTTCTTATATTTCTTCTTATTACAGGTAAGATTGTATTTTACAAGTGATCGTGAACATTTTACCAAGATGAGGAAAAACATTACAACCAAGGAAGCACTGGTTCAATTCAAGACAACATGGGTTTTAAATCTTAGGAATACAGAATCTAATCTAACTCAGATTATTTGATGTTTTAGAGAAACTTCTAGGATTTATTATTACATTTATGGTAAAAAAAAAATAAAAATCTTATTTGTCATTTGAAGTGGAGCGTTTGACAGGACAAACCAAAAATAAAGAATTTAACAAATAAATATGGAAATAAATATTTTTCACTTCAACATGTCCTTCAGATTAGTTTTTTCTTATAAACTAATAAAAATGGGGAGATGCATTAAGTCCTTTCTGATTTTCTTGTAAAGAAAAAAAACAAATGATGGCCCACTGTTCTGTAGTGAAATAATTTTTTACAGAAAATCCTGAGAATAACAGGAAGTGAAACATAATTTATTTAGACATTAATGATCATCCATACGTGTTTGGTTTGTTTGTCTTCTCCCTACGCTTATGAACTTATATTTTATTCACAGCAAGATAGAAAACATTTTTCTTCTGCAAGAGTCTGACAGACTTTTACCTGCTAAACTATAGAGAACATGTCAGAAATCATATTTATATCAAACCACTGCATTTGAATCGCTGTAACTATGTGTTCCACTGACATACACACCATCATACACTGCTGTGTTTTGGCTGTTCCTGTAACATCAGTGTTGACACTCTGAAAGATCACATTTATTTTGTTACCCTGCCCCCAAAGGAGAGAGGGGTATTGTTTTTGAGTAGGTTTGTTTGTTTGTCTGTTTGATTGTCAGCAGCTTTACACAAAAACTACTGGACCAATTTCTATGACATTTTCAGGAAAGGTGCGAGGTAGTTGAGAATAGATCCCGTTACATTTTGTTGAATGTAGGTCAAAGGTCACAGCCACCAAAAAATAATACAAAGGGCAAAGTAGGTAAAATGTGTGCAAGGGAGGCGGGGTTTATTGTGCCTGTAACCACTTGTTGGATTTGATTTTAAAGTATTTCCTAAAGTTCTTCTTTTTCTTTCTGCCATTTTTTTGGTGGAAACATTGCTGATCCAAAGTCAGCAAAATATCTGCCCCTTTTATGGTGTTTAGTGGATGTCGCGTACTTACTTACTATCAAGTGAGATTGTTTGTTTTATCTGGAGTTGATATATATATATATATATATATATATATATATATATATATATATATATATATATATATATATATATAACTTGACTTACTGAAAGGGAACGTTCACAGCATTTTGTACTTTTGAGATACTACTGTCCACACTAAAGGATTTTTTGGTGTAGTGTAGTAATCCAGCTGTGGATGGCTATGGCTCAGTTGGTAGAGTGGGTTGTCCAATAATCGAGGGGTTGGCAGTTTGAGTCCCACCTCCGGCTGTCAAAGTGTCCTTGGGCAAGACACTGAACCCTAAATTGCTCCCAGTAGGGTCAGGTATCGGCAGCAGCTGTCTACTGTGTGTGAATGGGTGAATGTGAGGAATTGTAAAGCCCTTTAGGCACCCACTGGTGTATAAAATGCACTATATAAGCACAGTTCATTTACCATTGTCATATTTATTAGGTTAACTCACACAATTTATATTTTCTAATTGTATGTAAAAAAAAAACAAAAAATGATTATCTGTTATCAGTTGACAGAGAAAAAAATCAGTATCAGCTCCAAATATCAGCAGCCTGTATCGGTCATCGGTTAACACTAATGTTAAAAAAAAAAAAAAAAAAGATAATGGTATAATCAACACCATAATTACAATCTATAAATCTAAGAAGTACAAAGCAATATGTGCAATCTATGGCCATCCGATGGAGAAAAAGGGGAATACAACATCATATATAAGACTGAGACTGGAAGGAGAGCTGGGTGAGAACATGTCAGAACGGTTGCATGGTTGCATTTAATACAATTTTTATTATCACACCTGAAATTAAAAGTAAATATTCCTCTGTACCTCAACAGTGTTGGAGAAAATGTGGGGCTATAAATATGGATCAATCATGTATTTTGGTTCTGTCCTGAAATTGTAAAGTTTTGGGATGAGGTTAACTGTATTATTATTGATATTCTGGGTTATGATACAGAATACCTAAGACCTGTATGTTACTGTTTCTTGACAATATGACGGTGAATGTTATATCAAAAGAAGACAGATATTTACTGAACATCTTGTTTGTAGCCTGTGAGAAGTCAATAACGAGAGGAAGGTGTAAACAAACCCCCCCCAAAACTGGATGACTGGTTGAAAATTGTGAAAGAAATGTATGCTATGGAACGACTGACATATAAAATAAAGACTAAAGAAGAACGATGTCAGGAAAAATGGGTAAAATGACTTCTATTTCTGTCAATGATGAACCAAAGATGATCAAACTAAAACACCCGAGCAGCTACAGTAGTAGTTCTTTTTTGTTTTTTATTTTACTTTATTTATTTATTTTCCTCTGTCCAATTGTGTTTGTCTCCCTTCAGGGAGCTCTGTCAAATACACTGTCAAAAAATGCAATAAAGAAAGAGTTAAAAATAAATAAATAAATAAATAATTGTATCGTATCAGCCCCAAAAAATCTATACCTGTTGATCATTAATTCTTTTAAGAAAATAGAAGAGAAATTTAAGAGAGCGTTGCTACAAGAGGCCCATTATTTCTATTTTAAATAAATAAAGTAGATTAATTACTGTAATATAGCACCATCCCAGCAGCAGGTGTGTGTGTACATGTGTGTGTAGACTCTAAAACTGTAATTCATGTAATTGTAGGTTACTATAATAATAGCATGGTTCCTTATCTGTTGTCTCTTTATATAAATACCAAATATATAAATCAGCCAAATCCACAGTGACATTTATAACACAATAACAAGAGATGTAGTTTAAAGGTTCAATATGTAATGTTTAGTGGTATCTAGATGCAGATCTTTTATGGTGGATGCACAAAATGTAAAACAAACACAAGACAAGCTGCAGAATAAAAGAGGTCTGTGTTGGAGCAAGGGTTTTTTGTTCTTTGTTATTTAGCTACAGTAGAGATGTTCGTTAAAATAAAACAATTCTACTCCACTTTCAAACATGATGAAAATGATTGTAATCAGGGTGTAAACCACAGGGAGTCTGGGGGAGCTGTAGAAAGGAGGGAGCGAAAAGAAGGATGACACTGCAATGTACATTTTGTGTCGATCATTAATCTGTTTGACCATTAGCGTTGGCACTACAAAGCGGTTATCTGCTACTGAGTGTTCTTTCATATCACAATATATATCGCAGGGTTAAAAAAAATACTATTAAAAAAAATCACAATGTCAGTTTTTTCTAATATTGTGCAGCACTAATACAAAATATTATAAAATAAGAAGGAATGGAGCACCTGTTTGTTTCAAAATGTCTAGGTGAAAACGTATAACTATGCTTGTTTATATGATAAGTATTGTGCACACTTGTGTTTAGGGACCCCTGTACAGCCACAGCATGGTTCACACACTGATTGTAATATCATTTAACACTGGATTCAAGACACTAAGCAAAGTTTTTTCAGATCTATTATAGAAACATATGAATTCAACTCGGAGACCTCTGTAGAAAAGGATAAATGACTCATTCTAATAGAGAGGTGATTATACACTAATGAACACATAATTAGGTATATTATATTCAATTCCTGCACTTACATTCCACTAAATTCCCCTAAATTAGTGGGGTATGATGAGTTTTTTTTCTCTTCACATTGCAGTGAAAATCTGAGATGAAGCCAAAATGTTTATAGTTGAGGCAATGGATCAGATATTTACTGACATTACATTTAGTGACATACAGTATATTCATGTTGTATAATTTCATTGTAAAGAGACAATTAGCTGTTAGCACAAATATGATGCCACTGGTAGAGTTAAAATAAAACTGGCCATTACATTGAATAAATGACAGATTTTGCTTCATGTGCTTCATGTAATAATATAGAATGGTTTAAACCAGGGGTCCCCAAACGTTTTCCTGTGAGGGCCACATAACTTTTCCCTTCTCCGATGAGGGGTCGGGGTCAGTTTGTAACAGAAAAAGTGTGACGATTGCAGGAGTGCGTAAATGTAAAAATGTATTGTTTTCCAGAAAGACGCAACCAAATAACCCTCTCTGGGTTCTTCACAAAAAAAAGTCCATTGAACATAAACTTCTTCATCTTAACAGTCGGTCCAAGTTCAGCTTAGTTGTCATAGCAGAATCTCTGACTTACACGACTCATATGATCAGTCTCTCAAAGTTCTTGTGTTAAACTAGTCACTAACTAATAGTTAATAATGAAAACAGGAACATTTTATTGCAAAAGTCCAACTTTATTATCAAATACAAATGCACATATATGAAAAAAACTAATCAAAATGCTCTCTGGTATTGTTCAGGGGGCCGGACTAAATGTGGAGGCGAGCCACATCCGGCCCGCGGGCCGCAGTTTGGGGATCACTGGTTTAAATGGTAAATGGACTGTGCTAATATAAAGCTTTTCCACCTTCGTGGTGCTCAAAGCGCTTTACAATAGCCTCACATTCACCCATTCACACTCATACACCAGTAGGTTTCTAAGGTTCTGTCAGTCCTACTGGGAGACTAAGTCAGGGTTCAGTGTCTTGCCCAAGGACACTTCGACATGTGGACAGCCAGAGCGTGAACCTCCAACCCTTCAGTCATTGGACGACCTGCTCTACCAAGTTTAGTACTTAATGCAATCTTTGTCACATGTAAATGAAACCTCACCTGTCTACTTACAAATGTTTACTCTGGAAATAATGTCTTTAAAACTCACCAAAAATACCTATGTGCATCATTTTCCTGTAAGATTATTTAAAGTATTTCTGCACTTATATGCACATCACTATTAGTGCCATCACATAAAAACAAAAATTAGAGCTCAATTAATCAAGATCTGTAATTAATTGATCTCATTAATCCCTTTTTTAATCTAACCTAAAAATTGCAGACAAAAGTCCACGATTTCAGGCATTTCACTTCATTACATTATTGTCACAAAAAAAAAAAAAATCGCTTCATAAAAAAGACACATTGATTTCAACAGAGTTGAACAGATGCAATTGTAGCCATTAAAATCAAAACTATATTTGAGACTAGTCCCAAGTGCTGCCTGTAACTGTTACTTTGCACCACCAGGGGTAATATTGTTCTTTTGTCAATCTCCAAATAATTTGAAAATAAAAATAAAATAAAACATCAAGTCCATAGAAATCGCTATAAGTTAACACATCAAAAAATTAATCGCAACACTTTTCTGATCAATACAAATATTAAACACTGGACCCGTTTCTTTTCTTCAGATAATGTCAAATAAATAAAAACACACCCATCAGTCACATTGCTTTAAGTTAACACATCAAAATGGCAACGCCCATACAGAAACTGTAAATAATGTAAATAACCCACTAAATATGACTGTAATTATTTAATCTTAATGAAAGTGATAATTTGACGTAATATAAACAAATACTAACAAAATATTTACCTCATATGAAATACATTTAACCTCTGAGGTACACACATGCTGAGAAATTTGATATGATTGTCAGTTAAAGTTGACAGAAATGGGCTGGAAGGCATATGAACAGAGGGACTGTGATCATCTATGATCATCCTTTGAGCATGGCAGCAATTTTCACATCACAATGTTGTCAACAGCTAAAAAAAAAACACCAAAAAAACCAACAACTACCTGCCCATCCACCTCCATCTGCAGCTGAAGTGTAGCATAGTTTAAAATTCAGAGAACAGAGCAACAATCACTTCTAATCGCAAGAAACTGAAGCAGAAAAGACTGAGAATTGAACATTTACTGCTTGAATGACATGGTGGTGCTGTTCTACATCTAAAACGCTTCATATAAAAAGGGACATATTTATAAATCCCAGTGGGAAAAAGATCATTCTGGTTAAAGTTAGCCATGAGAGAAATAATATTTTTGATCCTGTTTGAGTTGTGGTCTTTTTTGATTTGTAAGATCATTTTAAAAGTCAAGAAAATCACAGTTTGTAGCAAAGATAGCAAAGAAATATTGTGTTAAACCTGTGTTAAGACAAATGTACTGTAAGTCATGTACAGCAAATTATGATTATGGAAGATGGACCTCCTCCCTCGCCTGTCTGTTGTCTGGTGGATGGACCTGCCCCCCCTTCATTTATAAATGGACGTTCATCTATAGCTTGTCCATCCATGGGAGTGGATCTCTCCTTCACTGTGGTTTTCCTCAACATTTCTTCTTTTTTCTCCACTGGGTTTTGAAGTTTTTTTCTTGCTGAGAAGGAGGGTCTAAGGACAGGGGATGCTTGGGACTTTTTATTTCTGTAGTCGATTGTGTTTCTGTAAAGCCCTGTGAGACGACTTTGTTGTGATTTGGGGCTTTATAAATAAAATGGAATTGAAAAAAAATTATTAGGATGTACAATGTAATATATAATACTGGGGTAATGGAGAGCTTTAAGAATACTGCAATGAAATGGTTGGAATTTATTTCGATATGTGTACAATTTAGTTATGTTGAGGAGCTGACATTGGATTTTGTGGTCAGTGGACATGTGGCAAGGGTGCGGGGGAATAAATTACAGTTAATCCCACTCATTCATTCATTCATTCATTTTCTGAACCCATTTTACCCTCACTGGGGTCACAGGGCTTGATGGAGCCTATCCCAACTACTTATGGGCAAAGGTGGGGTACACCTTGGATGTGTCTTCATCCCACTTCATTTTTAATATTTTTTGGTATAATTTGGTTGTAAATGCCGATAATAAAATAAAAAATATACAAACAAAAAAAATATATGCATCACTAAAGTCAAAGTGGATGTTGCTTTAGTGTATTTTAGCATAATCTTTAAAGGCATCATATTAAGCTAAACCCACTTCCATTAGTCTTTGGTTCATTTTACCTCCGTCAAGGAGGTTATGTTTTTGCTGTTTTTGTTTTATCTGTTTGTCTGTGTTCAAGATAACTCGAAAACTTATGGACGGATTTTGATGAAAATGTGAACAGGAAGAACCGATTTCATTTCAGGGGTGATCGGGGTGGGGGTGTGTGTGTGTGTGGGGGGGGGCTACCTTGGCGGAGGTCTGCGCTCTCAGAGTGCTTTTCTAGTTTGTTTATTTGGACGCTAATAGTTCATTACATTTGAATGTGAAACCTCCAGGTGCTGGCAAAAACGAAGTTGATTTCTACTACTATTTTCAGTCCCTTCTTAATTTGTTGTTTTAT
This sequence comes from Siphamia tubifer, assembly GCA_020466265.1. NCBI lineage: Eukaryota > Metazoa > Chordata > Actinopteri > Kurtiformes > Apogonidae > Siphamia > Siphamia tubifer. Next base: position 39,769,495 of record CM035803.1, on the reverse strand, counting down.
TACTAGTTATTTGCGCATATAATCAAGTCCGTCGATGAACACTTCTCCAAGTACGATATAATTGTTTATCAGCAGCAGAGGTTGTAGTAAAAACTGAAAATATGTCCAAACTCTGAGCCAATTACCTAAAATGTTCAGTTGATGGTTATGTTAATGAACACAAGTGGCTGAAGGGCCAGAGCAGCACAGTCAACAACCTGGAGGTGGAGGGTGTGAAGTGACTCATTTGCATTTAAAGGACCAGTGCTCAAAGCCAACTTTCTGGTTTTATTAATCAGGAATAAGGTTGAAGATGAACCTGTGGAGTTGAATTAATGAAAAATTCAGACCCAAGCATAGCATTTACAGTTTATGCAGACCACAGGGAAATGTTTTAAAATGCATAATTCCATTTTACAAGAAGAGGTGACACTAATCACTGTCTGGTCATGAGGAAACTGCAGACACATCTTCTGTGACTGAACAGATTGTGATGATGTCACCTCTGCTATATTCTGGCGTAGAGTCTTTATGGTTAGATGTTTTCAAGGTCTGGTAGGTCAACAATTTTTCCACAAACTCCAACCTTGACTAGTAATATCATCTTTTAATTTAATAAACATATGTAGAAATGATGCATAATTCAAGTAGCACCAGGTCACTATAGAGGAAAAAAACTGTAAGTGAAAAGATTATTTCTGGGATGATTCACTTGGTCAGGTTGGTTTCTAAATGTTTCCTGTACTGAATGATGCTGGGGGGGACCTTTAGGCTAGAAACTCTTGCAATTCCCATTCAGGAATGTGTATCCTTATTTTATGACTGAGAATAGAATAAACACACACACATATATATAATATTTTTTCTGTGTAGTTACTGTCACAACAATAACATGTCCCATTATGAGCTATAACAGTGATTGTATAAAGGGAGTACTTGGACACATTTTGTTGTATGGTTCTTTGCCAGATGGTTCATTTTGGTTTTGTTTTAGTTTTATTTTAATAGAAGAGGAAGAGGAATAGCCAAGAGCAAGCATGTAGATAATAAACAGAAGGGGTCCAAGCACTAAACCTTAGGGGACTCCGTGGTTGACAGGAGCAGTGAAGGATCTTGAGTTATTGGTGAAGACAAAGTGATGGTGGTCAGAGAGGTAGTTGTATATATAGTGCTGTACCAGAGATGCCAATGGACTTTAAATGGTGAAGGATGGTGAATGGTGATGAATGGTATCAAAGGCTTTTCTACCTTACTTACTCCTTTTTTTTTTCTAATAGTGTAATGTTACTTTTAGTTCAATAAATGTCTCCTTCAAAAAGAGAAGATTTCTGACATTTGTTATTATTTTACAGAGAAATTTTTTTTGTTTCGGTTCCAAAAATTGGTTTACAAATATCGACTTAGAAATATCTGCAGCCTGTATTGGTCATCGGCTAAGCCTGATGTAAAAAATAAATAAATAAAAAAATTGTTTTGGCCCCAAATAATCCATATGGGTTGATCAGTAATGCACTATATGCACGGATTAGGATTTATGTGCTGCACTTATGTACAATATTCATATATATTTATGTTATGCATGCTCCAAAATTCTGAGTTGTTGTCAGAAAAAAAAATCATAGTGTAGCATTACTATAAGTCCAAATTCATTTACCACTATTCTCTATTCTCTCATATCAGAGAATAATCGAGAAATAAAAGAATACTACATATAGTTGTGGGTTGTGTCATTCACATTTTACACTAGCCTACATTCATATACACATTTCCAATGCCTTTGTTAAGTTTTCTGTTTCCGTAGCTCGTGGTGATTGTGTGAGACTGCTTCCAAATGTTAGTCATTGTTTGCAGCCCACTGCCTCCACTCTGCCTGGATAGTGTGGCTCAGATGTGTGTTTAACTGGTTCCCTGGAGAGAGAGAAACTACAGAAGATGACAGGCCTACGCATCACTTCCTCTCACTCTGTGTCCTTGTCTTTTGTTTTACGGGCTAGGGGGACCTGCTCAATCAAAACCTTCTCTCAGGTTCCACTGAAAACATCCAGCGACAGCAACATAGTGAAATAGCAGGGTTTTGCATTGTTGAAAAGACCTAGAGAGTTTATAATCCCAAACGTGGCGTGAAAATGTTTAAATTTAATTGAACGGCTTTAACCAATTTCGAGAGACCAGATTGTTATTAGAGACTCAAAGCTGCATTATTCATCCATGGGAAGGGTTTGAAAAGGGTAAGTAAAGCTTGATCTTCATATATTTTGAAAACATTGTTAACACAAAACACCGCCGCTAATGTTGTTAGAGATAAGAGGGGAATGGTCACAGTCCTCGGTTTAATGAGAGAAAGTCAATGGTGCGTAGTCGGACCGATGGGAGCCTATTCAGGCAGACGCAGTAAATGAGAGTTAAAACTGTAGACGGCGGTGTGTTGACATTTCGTTTTTAGCATATTATGTCTAATGGCATTCACCCATCTGGAAGATCAAAAAGCAAGGGGGGGGGGGGGGCAGATGCATAGGCAGAAAAAAACCCACCTGACAGACATATGGGGCCAACACTATAGCAGCACAGATTGTCCTCAAAGCCTTTTGATGGAACACAGATTGTCTGGAGCACAACAAGTAGATTTACAAGATGTCTGCAGAATACTGAATTTAATTGCTCTAAGTTACTGTTACCGTCAGACCTTAGAGCAGTGCTTCTCAAATTCCGTCGTCATGGTCCAGTGTCCTGCATGTTTTAGCTATTTCCATCTTCTGTTCAAATATTGATCAGATCTTCAGAAGCCTGATAATGATGTAATGGCATCCAGGTGTGATGGAACAAGGACATTTGTTTTTATTTATTTATTTTAGAATTGTATTATTTTTTTGTATCATGATTATTATTTTTTTTATTAATTTTTCAAATTTAAATTGGTTTTATTTTATTTTTTATATATTTTTTGCAGTTTTTGTCAGTTTTTAAAATGTTCTTCTTAAACATATTTTAAATGTATTAATTTATTTATTTTATTAAAAGTGAGATATCTAAAACATGGAGGACACAGGGCCACGAGGACTGGATTTGAGAACCACTGCATTAAAGGAAGGTAAATTACACATGTGGGAGATAAATCTACCTGATGTGGTTTGGTAAATTCACAGTTTAGGTCACAGATAAATAAACACTAATGTGCTAAACTGAAGAGTAATGAAGGATAACTGGTCAAAAGTTTGAAAATTCATCAAGCTCATGCTAATCTACTACCTTTAAAGACAAACTAATTAAAATGTGTAAATAACATGCAAATAACCTACTGTACAAGGCAAGAAAAAAATCTAGTACAGAAAAATGTAAATAGAAAAAAAGGTGCGAAACACAATGAAAATAATGTGTTTACCAGTATGTGGGGTTGATTTATGGAAGAATATAGAAATATTAATCACTATTGGAAAAAAAGGAAAGATTTTAACTCTGACACTGAAAAATATTGGGTGAGATAGACTATAGTATAGATTCCTATATAATATATATATAGTGGAATACACATTTCATGTCTTTATATAATAATAATAATCTAAGATAAGATTTGTTTTCTATAGTACGTATAGACTAATATTGTTGTGTCAGTTGCACAAAAACATAATTGAGAGTTTATATATATATATATATATATATATATATATATATATATATATATATATATATATATATATATATATACTATAAATAAAAAAAGGTTGTTTATAGTTAGCAATTATGGCAGATTATATATTATATTTGTACTGGTTTATATTTAATGCACATGTATTAGATTATGATGTAGAATCATATAGCATATATTATTAGATTTAGAACATACTGTATCTCACTTTAAACCACTCATCTATGGTGTACCTATAGGAAAGTAAAGATGAATAAGATGAAGGTTTCATATAATGATACTGTTCGAATATTGTTGAAATATCTAAGGTGGGAAAGTGTAAGTTAAGTTCCTGAGAAATTTTCTATAGAGTCAGACAAAATAATGTATACACACATGAGGAAAAGAAAAGAAATTTGCAGATATTTTTTAATACCAACTTTATTCAGACATTGCCAGATTAATACAAATTACCTTTGGACTCTATAATTACAAGAGGTGCTGAAAGTGTTGGCCATTGGCTTCCAGACATTTAAGTGTTTTAACACCTACAATTTTACGTATGACCCTAAAGGATGTTGTGTATCGTTACCCATATACTGTACATAGAAATGTCTGGAAACCAATGGCCACCACGTTCAAAGGTATCTTGTATTAATCTCTTGACATCTGAATAAATTTGGTATTGAAATATTTATGGCAGTTTTTCTTTTTCTTGACGTGTTTATACATTATTTTGGCTGACTCAGAGGAAGTTCTCAGGAAATGTATCTCATAGGAAATTGAAATCTTTCTGGGTCAATAAAGATATTCTCACCACATTCTACTATGTCTTTACTGTAAATGTCATAACCTTTTCTTTCACCTGCTGGTTTCACTCCATTACTCTGCAAAACAGAAGTCGTCTGTTAGACTTTAGTTACAAGCTGTTCAAAGATCATTGAGCAGTTTATTCGTAGTCTCATCAGACTCTGAAATCAGCCTGTATGATTTTACAAAACCACACTCACGTTTTATTGGACAAATATCAGTGGCTCTGGACACAGGCTTCACTGGCGGTTGGAAAACACATTGGAGGAACGTCACTTTTATACCCAGGGATGTCCAGACCCTTAACTCTGCACCCAAATCACTTAGCACTTTATAACTGCATCCACCAAACACTTTAATTATGTGTGTTTTTTTAATGCATTAGATTTATATAGCACTTTTTGGCCACTCAAAGTGCTTCACATTAGGGAGCCATTATTCATTTGCACTCACATTCTCCCTCTGGTGGTGGTAAACTACATATATAGCCACAATCATGGCTGCTATTATTTTGCACCTATAGCCCCTCTGACCACCACCAAACATTCATACACCAGTGTGAGTGGCACTGGAGGTAAGGAGGGTGAAATGTCTTGCCCAAGGACACAATGGACCGACAAGGACAGAGCGGGATTTGAACCACCAACCCGTCATTTACTGGATGACCCACCAACTGACAACTACCAACTCAGCCATGGCTGCCCCCAATTTTTGTATGACGACCCTATACTGTCCCTTTTTAACCCTTTGATTCTATTGGTCACTACAGTGGACACTTATTCTACAGCTGTTCTCTTGTATATTCATGGCCTTTGTTGTTTCAGTTCCATATGAGTCAGTTCATATCATTACTGTAACTTGTCTGTTCTTAACACCTGATCTAACATGTGTAAATTAATTACTTGTTGTTATTAGACTGTAATTAAGTGTCTTCTTAAACAAAAACTGCATTAAGGAATCGTAGAACACTGGGTGCGATGTTACTCTGTCCATTGTGCCAATAGATGGAAGTCACATAAAAACATAATAAACCAAAATAAAGGCTAAAAACTACCAAGATAAAAAAAAAACAGCAAATGAAAACTAAAAATACTAAGATAAAAACACAATAAAACATAATAAAAGCTAAAAATACTAAGATAAAAACACAATAAAAGCTAAAAATACTGAGATAAAAACACAATAAAACAATAATAAAAGCTAAAAATACTAAGATAAAAACACAATAAAACAATAAAAGCTAAAAATACTGAGATAAAAACACAATAAAACATAATAAAAGCTAAAAATACTAAGATAAATCCATAATAAAAGAATCGTAGAACACTGGACGTTATGTTATTCTTGTGCTAATAGATGGCATTCACCATTATTTCATAGTGTTCTGATATTGCATTTTAAATACATGTATCTTTGCTTTGGAGCTTAAACACATGTTGTCCAGCTGAGTGGGTAGTCCATAAAAAATAGGTTCATCCTTATGTTATTTCACGCCTAAAGAGGAATAAAAACACTTAAGAAAAAAATCTTGACTAAGGTTCTCATAATTCAAGCATCAAAGGGTGAATGTTTCTTTCTAAGCTACTTTGATGTTTTTTTTTAAATTGTCCCTTGGGGATAAATAAAGTGTATTGAATTGAAATGGAATTGAATTGAATTGAATAAGTTGTTGTGCAGGTTTAAGAGATTTAGGAATGGAATCACAATGTCTCTGATTGACTGTAATCTGAGTGACACAAGGTACAAGGTACAAGGTACAAGGTACAAGGTACAAGGTACAAGGTACAAGGTACAAGGTACAAGGTACAAGGTACAAGGTACACCTCCATCTTTAGGAAATTTTTGCCACAAACAACATAAAACACATGTTGTCCAGCTGAGTGGATATTTTTATAATTCCATAATGACTAGGTTCATTAAAAAAATATTTCAATTTCATTGCTTTTTTTCCAGGCCTAATGAAGAATAAAAACACTTGGGGGGAAAACATTTTGGACTAACATTCTCATAATTCATGCATCAAAGGGTTAAAAGAAAACAAGTTGTGGACAAAGAAACCAATCAATTACAGATGAGAATTAACTAATCCCTAAAATGTTTTTTCATCTCTTAACTGCACTATGTACATTTTTCCTTTCAGCTACTATAATTAAAATCATTCCCTTTCTAACCACTGTCTTCAACTTTGTGTCGCCACGTCTGTTTAACCAGCATGAACATCAAACAGCCCCATAAGGCTACAGTAACACTAACTGACAGCCAGTGAACTCTGCCAACGCACTTACAGGCCATATTGATATTCATTGGGACTCTCTGCTTTTGTAGTGTCCGGTGTTGAAGCCCTCACTCGACAGTTGTTCTGCAGCCTCAGTGCCCTCCCTCTGCCCCCTGTGTGTGTGTGTTTATATTTCCATATTAACAAGCACCAGATGTCCACACAAAAGACAAACCTCCAAAATACCCCACCGCCTAGACATTTCGCCAGGGTTTCTTTTTCTTTTTGTCTTTGGTTTAAGGTCTCCTGACAGTTTTCTACTTGACTGATAGTTATTATAACAGCAGTAATGTCTTTGAGGACTATTTTCAGCTGCAGATCAATACATATTTCGTGCACTAGTGAGTTTTTATAGAAGCAGAGCTGTATGTGTGAAACTGGCTCAAATTAAAGTCCAGTCCATGAGCGAATGAAAAGGCAGAGTAACATTAGTAACACCTTTATATAAACCAGTAATCTTGCATACAGTAGAATAACCACACGAACAAGTCTGAAGTAGTACTTCTAATTATTCCTGTGTAACTATCCAGGCATCTGCAGTAAAATCAGTGGCATGAAGTTCATTAAAGGGTAAAAATACTATTATTTATTCGCACAAAGCAGCTGTTATTCCACAAAACAAAACCAGAGATTCTATTATGTGGTACTTCTGAGGCCTTCCTGAATATTAATAGCCTACCAGAACCTGATAATACATCTCTTAACAGCTGTTATACAACCATTTTGCATAGTTCACCAATGTCAAACCAAACAATATCCTCACGGTTGTCACTGGTTTCAAAATCCTAACTATGTCTTTGTTTTGTTTTATTGATCAGTGACAAAAAAAAAAAAAGCCATGGTAGGTTGAGTTTATGTGTGTTGTAAAACAAAACAAAACAAATATTTTAAAAAGATCATGTTGTATTTATGTTTGTTTTATGTCTCAGCAAGGAAAAAAAAGCTTTTAAACTTTAACTAAATATTTAACATTTTAGCTTCTTTTCTTTTTTTAATAAACAATATGATAATTATGAAGCTGATGTTGTTATTTTATTGTAATTATGACCTATGGTTAGTTTATGTTTTATATGTGATGTAAATGTTTTTATTATGCACACCTGGCCAAGGACAGCAGATGGAAAGTAGTTTATAGCTAAACCTGGAACAAAGCATCTCGCCTTGAAGATTAATGTATTTGTGCCTAACCCTGACAAATAAACAATAAACTAAATAACATGATCATTACTGACACAATCATTTTCATCATGAAAATATTTCATTATATTTTATATAATATATCATATGTCATATTGTATATATAAACTATACTTTTATAAAATGGAAAAAAGCAATAAAAAAAAAAAAGCCTTTTTGGCTGAAAACAGGACAAACACGTAAAATATGAATGTTGTCAAAAATATATATATTAGGAAATTAGAGCTTCATAATAAGGTGAAATCATTTTATTGTGATTATTTTTGGAAATATAACAGTTGTGATTGGAGTTTAGTTGCTTCTTGATTGAATTCATGGGTTTGTCATTTAAAAAAATACCATTTATGTACATGTGTTTTGTTACACAGAGTCCACTTGGCCTTAAAGTAGGTATTTAAATTTAAACCACACTCTTTGTCACAGTGTTCTAAATGAAGAATACACATTGCAAAAATCCAAGTCTTGCCAAGTGTATTTTTTTCATTTCTTGTCAAAATATCTCATCACACTTAAAATATGACACAATCACCTAAAGCATAACTTTTCAGTGAGAAATAAGAGCTTATTTTTATATAATAGAATCTGAAAATCTTATTTCAAGAAAGATACGATTCTGGCAAATTTTTGGCAGAATGATTCTTTTCTTAATTCAACATTAAATTACATTTTATTCATATTATTTTTGCTGAACTCAAGAAAAACATATATGTATATGCCAATGGAACAAGATGAAATTATCTTAAGATTTGCTGAAATACAATTTTCAAGAGCTATTGTCAAAAAATAAGTTACTATTTAAGCAATTATGTCTTATTTTAAGTGTGATAGGATATTTGGACTTGAAATGAAATGACATTTTTTTGAATGAAGGCATCTTCACACATTGTCTGTGGTCACGGCCAAAAGATTCAGGCACACTGGGAGTCTGTCCTATTTGAAATTAGAAAAATTACTAAAACCCACATTGATGTTGATCTTTTATCTTATTCGCCTTGGATAATAATAAGTATAATAGTTATAAATATAAAAGTAAATTATATGATTTTTACTTGTAACCTGTTTTATACACCACAGAGATTGTACATTTGTATGATGACAATAACATATTATATTCTATTTAAACCTTTTATGGCTAAAATAATATATTCCTACATTGGACTTACATAAACCACTACTATTTCTGGATGGAGGAAGCTAATATTGGAACACATTTCACTTGACTTTTTGACATGCGTGGCACATTCTAAGACTGACATATGCAACTGCATTTGGAAACCCCTCTTGGTTTGTACTGAGGGAAATGTGTCCTCAATTCTGTCTCAGGCTTCCATCTGCTCTTCAATGGACTCTTATTATATTCCACAGATATGAATGTGATGGGACTCCTTCTCTATAACTATAAGCTTCCGTTTTGGTTTTGACTGTGGTGCTGAGCAGTTTTTATTTTGTTTTGAAAAATGAAAATGCAATCAATATATCCTAAGAGAAAAAAAAAACAGAACAACTCAAACTAGAATTGAACAAAAGTGTTTCATCTTCATTTATGTTTTTTTTTTTTTTTTTACACAGTATCTCTACTCAGCAGCACTAAATATCCCCACAGAAAAGGAGCTTGTGTTTATTTATTTTTTTATTATTTATTTATTTTTTGCAATTACATCATTGCCCTTTCAATCCCAGCCTTTTGTAATTATATAATTGCACAAACTAATACCACAATTATAGCTTAATTAAATGTGCAGCACTATAAGCAAAAATTGAAACATTCTTCATAACGCTGCCTTTTCTTCTGTGTTTGATGTGTTTCCTTCATGCGTATTTCCTGCCTGTGACCCTGATCTGTGGGAGACTGACGAGACAGTGAAAAATATTGTATGTATGTATATATATATATATATATATGTCATATCACACAGCGCTGTGAAAGAGTATGTCAGTGTCAATGAAACATCAGTGTAGTTTTTGCCAGATTTAGCTCAAATCTGAGCTCTATGGTATGAAAGAACAACCAATTCATTTTTCTGTCAGGACATATGAGAAACTTTGACAATTACTAAGGGTTGGATCAATTCACCTGCAGCTCTGCTCAACATGTATATCTATAAAAACAGTAAATGAAACATTACAATGAAAATGTGGAGCACAGAATGCAAGTATTTAATGAATATTTCAAATGGAAAAAAAACAGCTCTATGTTAATTTCTTTCCCCGTCCATGGAGAAGGGGTAGGATTAAATAAATGTTACTTCCTTTTTTTTAATATGAAATAAAGTCATATTTAGTTTTTGTGTACGTTTCTTTTTCTTGTTTATTTTTATGTATTTGTTTGACTAAGTAGGATTATTGTGTTTTGTTGCATATATGAAATAAACTAAATTGAACTGAACTTTACATGAAAAACCATAGATTGAGCTTTGTTTGTTTGCATATTCCTTTTCTGACTTTAGTGAAGACATATTTACAAGCCCTTCTTAAAATAGGGCTGTTAAATGACTCAAATTTTTAATCAGATTAATCACAAGGTTTGTTTTGGATTAATTATGATTAATCATGATCAAAATACGTTATGTTGGTTGACTGTTTTGTCTCTCTCTTTTTTATTTGTATTTGTAAAAAATTTCCACAAAATGCAGATAAATGTGGAGAAAAAATATATAAAACATGCTAAAAATCCACTATAATGATCTAAATTTTTTTTAAAGAATATATATATATATATATTCACTGTACTAACACCAGAAGGTGATGAAAATTTTTAAATATCTATTTAAAAAAACTCTTCTAAAATACAAAAAAACCCACCAAAAATGCAATAAAATATCCAAAAATATGAATAAATTTCTGCTCAACACCTTCAACAGTTTCAATAAAACAACTGTAAGCAACTGTCTAGTTAATTGCATTACATTTTTTAATCAGATTAATAATGCATTAATGCGTTCATGTTGACTGCCCTAGTTAAAACCTCTCCATTCTTCATCAATCTTTCTTTCTTTTTTATTTGGCATCAGCTGAAACTGACCAACAAACCAATCGGTACATGAAGTGTACTCTGAGCGCAGAAAGTACATGTGAAAAAACATTAACCCTGTATGAACTACATCATTTATAAATGACACTCAAAAAAACAGCTTTAAAAAAAATAACAGTGAGTACTGTCATGGTAAGTCCATTTTTAAACTATAAAAAACACATAAATCACCAATTAAAAGAATATTACTAAATTGCCTGAACTGTTTTTGTTAACTATTTTAGTAATTTCATATGAGGAAATCTTCAAGTACTTATTTAAAACAGTTAAAAAGTTAAAAAAAAGAATTAATAAAATCATACTTCACTCAGAAAATAATGACATTTAATTGTTGCTTCTATGACTACCTGAGGTTTACTAGTGTGGGCCAGTGTCAAAAATTTACTGCTTTTGATTTTTGAGGGGGTTGAACGAACATGATTTTATGATTTTATAATGGATAATGAAACCATTGTTCTTTTATCAATTGTTTTTTATATGAGGAATTCATGAACAAATATATACCCTAATGGGACAAAGTCATTTATAAATGATGGTACCCCTAAAATAAAGGTTAATTCTGTAAAGTGAGCATAGGAAATGTATTTTAGGCCTTAATACACTTAACATCAAAGTGTTTTATGAATTTCCTTAACCCTTTAACTCCTGAGACTTATGCAATTCCACAGTAAAAAAAGTTAAATAAGATAAAATAAGCAACAAAACGAACAAAAATTGCCAAAGTGAACAAAAATGAATCTTAAACTAACAAAATAATATGGAAAATAAACAAAGTAAGACACTAATAGAACACAATTGAAGAAAAATAATAAAATAAAAACAAAAAATCAACAGGAACTAATAAATATTCACAAAATAAAAAATAACATGAAAAAATGCAAACAAAAAACAAAATGAAGTTTTTAAAAAAAAAAGGAATAAATGACTGTTTTGCTGTAATTTGGTTCCAGTAGTTTTAGTTTGGGCCTTTTTCTAAATCAGTTGCTTTTTCGACACCTGTACATCAGTTCCAACAAAATACTCAGCAAAATAACAAAAAAAACTTTAATTATTCTGAATTTTTAAACTAAACCATCCATTCAAAAGGAGTCAGTGCTAATGCATCAGGGGTTAAAGGCTTAATAAGTCCTATAGAGGGTTAATTTAGCAGATTCTACAAAACAAAAACTGTATGTACACACATATACATATTATATATATATATATATATATATATATATATATATATATATATATATATATATATATATATATATACATATTATATATATATATATATATATATATATATTTGCATTGACTTTTAATTTACCAATGGTACATGTGCCCCCCAAGCTTTACTTTACCCTGGTCTGGGTTAGAGACACACATACTTGTTAGGATGATGAATTTGATGCCTTTTTTTCTTTAGGCTTCAGTTGAAAAAGTTTATTCCTTAACCTTGATATCAGATACCCAACTCTCCGCTGACTTGTTGCGGTTTGTGTTGTTTTGATATGTATTTTTAGCCTCTTACAGAAAACTGGCTACTCAGCTGACAACACACAGAAGACATTTTTTGGCTTCCTCCCATGAACGTTGAGTAGATTTTAAAATATGTCAATCATTCCAAAGCACAAAATGTCACAAAATCCAGTGCATCAGTATCAAACAGTGGGAGCTCCTCTGCAGACCTACCACTTTACACTTACTGACAGAAAGCAGCTGCAGAGGAAAGTCACACAATATTTTCCTCTGACAGGCGCCTCAATAGACCTGAATAATACGCTGCCACAGGACATGTTGCACATTGAGGAAGGAGAATGGCTGCTATTGTTTCGGATGGGAAATCCTTTCATCATGTTATCATTAAATGCTACTGAAAGCTCACTGAGGTCTGAGGGAGATGTAAACCCCAGGAGGAAATAGCCACTCATTATTGTAAAGGTTTGTGTGGAAATTTAACTGTGTGCATTGGAAGGTGAATCTTAACACCTACTGATGTAACTGTGGTGTAAGTGTGGAAAACACAAAGAAATGATGAAAAATGTAACTGGGCACAGTGGATAATAAACCCAAATTATCCTCTTAGTGACTTGCAAAGAAAGCTATTATAAGGAACTGGGGGGAAAGACAGAGGCACTAACAAAGGGCCAATGGATCATAATTATTGAAGGAATATGTACAATGGAAAAAAAATAACTCACAAACTGCGATAAGAAGCACAAATGGACAAAAAAAATGGAAGACAAATGACTAATTACAAAACCTGGAATGGTTGAAGGGCTGAAAAATATATGTAGTACTGTGTAGTGTAGGGGGTTTTTAAAGTGTGGAATAGTGAACCTCCCTTCAAAGAACCGAAAAGCAGCTGTGCCCCCCAATCTTTATCTTAATTTTTTAAAGAATGTATTATTTCTTAAAACATATATTTAGAAAAAAAACATATTTACATCTTTATCTTCACCTCTATGTGTACGTGGGTATATATATATATATATATCCCTGAAAAACAAAAAAAAACAACACTACTGTGAATAACCCAACCACAACCCTTCCCAACATCCTTCCAGTATCCCTCCTCCTAACAGCTCCTTACAGGTCGGTCACCAAACTGAAACATAACCATGTACAGTGATTGAAAAAACAAAACAACACAATAAAACCAAGCATAGGAATATATGTGACCCTCCAAATTATAAATTTATGGATGATATCCTATTGTCTCCTGCACTATATGGGACCACACCATTTTGTAGGGGTGTCCGAATCTGTAGTGAACTATTTCTATGTATCTCAGAATTCACCACGAAATGTAGTGGGCATCGATGGTCACTAACCAAAGCACTATATCCCATCATGCATTGCACAAATCGAAAAGTGGTTGAAGTAGGGAGATTTCCGATTAAAAGAAACACAGACATATGAAGTTCAGAGGTCATACTGGCAGAGCTCCAGCTGTTCAGTAACGGTCAACGTAAACTGTTGGATGAAAGGCACGAGACAAGAGTTGCTTAACAGTTAATAACACGAAAACAGTTGTGAGCCAATTCCATATTATTTTATTATTTTAAGTATTTTAATATTGTGAGAGACGACCCTTTTACGTTTTAATTGTTCGACGGTGATGACGTGATTGAACAGCGCTGTGGTAATGTCTGAAAAGTTTTCAATTGAGTTCACTATGTCGTGCATTGCATTTATTTCCCCATGTAGGGACTGAGTGGGTAGGTAGGGAGTGATTTCAGACACAGTCTATGAGTTTTTTGTGAAATTCCTATCATGCCTTTTAGGAAGGACGGCAAATGACTGACAGTATTTAAGTCTAAAAATCCTCTCAAAACACGGCTTTCCTTCAGGTATTTCCCCGTCATGTTTAGTACCGTTGGAAAGATCGGGATTCCCTCTAGACAACCCTTAAATAGAAATCTATGTAGTTATATATTTGAACCAATGGGAAGCCTCTGAACAAATCCTTCTTCAGTAAACAAAATTCCTCATTGCTCGGGCGATGTTGAAAAACAGCTTCTGATTGGATGAATTAGTGTCACACAAGCATTTTAATAAACTTTCAGATAAATATAACATCTTAATTTCTGAAATTTGACCCAAGTGACTGGTTTTGTGCTGGAGGGTCACATATTGTAATGAAAAGATATATTGTATTTTTTTAAAGGGGGGGGGGTTAATTTAAAAAAATACTCAGTTATTTTCTTTTTTAAAACAAATTTTAATATACGTTTATGTCTTAGTTTTTTTGGGTTTTTTTTTCCATTTTTCTCCATCTGTATATGTTTTATATGTTATGTCTTTTAACACATCTAAAAATCTTCAATCTTCTATTCTTTTTTATTCAGGTTTATTTTTTTCTCATACAGTGCCTCCCCTGTAGCCCCCCCAGGAGAAGCCTGCGTCACTACTTGAAAACCCCTGGTGTAGTGTATCCAAGCAAGGCTTGTTTGTGATGATAGAGCCAGGCTGGTATTTATGTGTTTTTCTTGTATCAGTATCGGTCTGTTGCATTGGTTGATATGCTGTTTTTTTTTTCCCTGCCATGATTTACTGACAGCTGAAGTTCACAGCACCCCCGTGGTCTTAGAGATACTGCTGTCCACACTAAGAAAAAAAGTTTTTTTTAGTGTAGTAATATTTATTTTGTTAACCGTTACTTTCTAATTGTAAATAAAGACGATTTTCTGACATTTCTTATCATTTGACAGAGGGAAAAAAAATCAGTATTGGCTCCAAATATCATTAGCCTGTAACGGTTATCACCTAAAGCTGATGTAACATAAATAAATAAATCAGTATTAGCCCCCCAAAAAAACCATATCAGTTGACTATGCGTTTATAAAATTTCAATAAAACGTTAAATGAAAAATAAATAAATATCTGAACTCAAACTCATTTTCTTCAGGGGCCACCCGCCAATGGGCCGAACCAGAAAAATGAAAACATAATAACATCTCCACATTTTTGGCATTTTTTTAGTGCAAAAGACTCCACTCAATTATAAAAATATTTAGAAATTATCCTAAAAAATTTTAAAAAGTTAAATTTCATAAGGAAAATAAGGGCAATTTTAACAATATTCTGCCTTAATTTATCATTTGTCCATGTGCATTATGAATAGACATTTCACACTTAGTAAAAGAAACAGAAAATGGTTAAAAGTTTGTGTAATATTCTTTAGACATTCAGGTTTTTCACTTTTTATTGTTACAGTATAGATTGTAATTGTAAATATCTTAATAATTTAGTAGGTTTTTTTGCAGTAAAACAATGGCAAAAATGAAAAAGAAAAGAAAAAAATCGGAGAAGAAAATATGGAGTCATTTAAAAGATTATTATGCTCTTCACCCCACGAGCTGCATTGGAACTGGTGGTGGGCCGCATTTGGCCCACGGGCCGCAAGTTTGAGACCCCTGATCCAAACTAAAGCCAGAATATCACAGTTAGTGGAGCTGCTATGTTCTATCTTCTCTGCCTCAGTAGTCAGGTCTCACAATCTCAACTCTTTAAAATGTGTAATTATCTATTGTCGAGTGTGTAAATGGAGTCAAGAGGAGGTGAATAAGTTGTTTCAGGGCACTTAAATTACAAAAGTAATTGTGGAATTTTTGCTCGATGATGCCAAGAAAAAAGATAATAATAAAAAAAATATCACTCAGAGGTTTTAATGCTTAGTAGTTCTAGACGTGTGAGGCGTTTATGGTCAAAAACAAAGAGTTCATGGGGTTAATAAGAAAAAGGGAGGACAGGAATTTCTTTACTGTGAGGTCAGAGATTCCTTCTGCAGAGGAGGGAGCACATTGGAGGAAGTATAAGGATCTCAGCTGCTCCCACTTCTGATCTCCATCTTGCATACCTCCTCTGCTCTGCACTGGGCCTATGGCTAGCTGATAGCAACACAGTCTGCTTTAATACAAGAATCCGTCTGTCTAAATAATGCAGCATGTTGCCCATCCATCTCACATTTTCTCTCAAGTAGCATTCCACATCACTGTGTCCAAATAATTTCAGCCCACTGTCACCTCCTGAAGAGCAGAAAAAAAATAAATAAATCTGTTCAAATACTTCACTGTGGAAAAACTCATCCCTCGAACATGTGGATGAATGAGCTACTGTAACCCTTGTCGTTTTAATATCAGCTCATATCAAAGCATCAATAGCAGCTGAGTCATTATCAACCCCCTCAGTGGGATTTTTTTTATTTATTTATTTTTTTTGTATATATTAGCCAAAGTCAGCTGTCTCTCTACACACTGAGCAGCAGGTATTCTAAAAGCAACACACCAGGTCAAAGCAGCATCAGTCTGAATGAAAACAATTATTATAGCAGATTGTAATCATGCCTGGCTACAGCTGCTACACCCATTTGGCTGGTGGATATGGTCCGCTCGTGCTTCCGCTGCTCTTTGTGTGTAAATCTGACCGACAAAAGGGCTGCAGCCGAAGCAAAAACACAAGTTTCAGGTTTCAGCCAAGGGGATGGACTGACCTAGCATCATGTGAAACTCCTTTCCTGCTTCCTGTTTCATGCCTCCAGAGGTTGTTCCACATTTACAGCAGCTTTTAAATCTACTGTTTAGTCTAGTCTTCCAAGTAAAGAATCCCTACATCCCTGCGTGTAACAAACAAAAAGCAAAACCTTAATCCTCGTCAGGGACCATTTCAGAGCTTTTTATATTCGTCTTAACCCTTTATAAGGCAAGTGACTATTTTTGGTCATTTCCACACACATTACAAGGAGCAGTTCCAGTGAGAGAACAATACAAATTGCTTCTTCACATGTAAATATTTCAGCAAACTAAAAAAAAAAAAAAAAGACAGAAAAAGAGACACACACAAGACAAGTTACCAAATAGAATAAACCAAACAACCCCTCAGTGATGGTGGACTGATTGTGTCCGGACTAAATTAGCATTTTACCAGGACTGGAGGAAGGGCTGGTTTAACAATACTGAACCCACTATCGAACATGTGACTATTTTTAGTGACAGTAACAATTAGAGCGAGGCAATAGTTTCAGGTTTAATGTGGTCTACAGGGTCTGTAAGGTCCACCTCTGCATGAACAGTGAGTGGACCTGCTTTGTTACGCACCATAAAGTAATGGTACTAATGTAAGGAATGATGTTCAAAGGGATAATATGGATGCGAACAGCACTTATGATGTCGTAATGTTCTAAAATGCATATTCATTTCACCTTAGATGTCTTATTCATGTATTTTTTTTATTCATCTTTTTTCTTTTTTTTTTTTGCAGCACTTACAGGCAAGGAACCAAATATGGTAACGTCATTTATCTTTATTTTCTACATTTTATTTAAACATTTCTATTCTACAATTTTCTATTAAATATTTCACAAAAGTAATAAAATGTTCTTCAATAAACACATTAAAGTTGAAATTCTGCTTTTCAGACTATTTCTATCAGTGCCCTATAAAGGGTTAATGTGGAGCTCATATGTCCACATGTAAATCAGAAGTGTGAAAGATAAGGCGACACAAATCACAGCTTTTCTGAAATAAGTGTCACATTTATTTTCCATGTCAAATTGAATGTGATTGTCTGAAATTGGAATAACAGTTATTTATTTATAATGCAGCAGATGTAGTCTGAGTTTGTTAAATGAAGCATATCCATATGTTAATATTTTCATAATAAACTCCCTATTGGCTTTTCAGAAAAGTGTTTGTTGATGTGCTGCAAAGGAGTGATAGAGAAATTGGTATTGGACTGAAAATCTAAAAATAAATAAATAAAAAATTCAGAACTTTAACTTAGCTGCTGCTCTGTGTCCAAGACGTGAATGTGATATCATGATCATTATATATATATATATATATATATATAAAACAACTTTAAACGAGACAATTGTTCCATTCAATTGCATTAAAATCTTTAATCAGATTAATCATGATGAGGACAAATCCACATTAATGCATTCATTTTGATAGCCCAAATAATAATGAATTAAATATGAACAAAAATGGACCCTCACCATGTCTGGGTTTGAATAAATACCTTAAAAATATCTATGCAGTACGTTGCAATATCAATATAGTATTTTGAAATTAAATATCGTTATATACTGCAGAACTGATATTTTCTTACACTCCTACATACTAAATAATTTCTTGAGATCAGTCTCGGAAAAAACAGCAATTAGAGCAGTCAAAGAGCCTGTGGATCCCCAAAACATGTACAATCAATCAAAAAGTACGCTTTCAGGATTGTGCTGACAGTGTATCGATTCCTAAGTGAAAAGTCAAGTCATATAAGATTCAGCAAAAGTTAAAGGTAGTTTCTAGATCAATCCATTAATACAACACATTATCCAATAGACCTTCTTCTCTTCAAATAGATTCAACAACAGCTGTGTGGTTTTGACAGATGAAGCTGCTAAGGAAGTCTGACACAAAAATCAGTCTGACTTGCATCTGTAAGACAAACGCAGCGCAAAGAATTTGAGATGACAGAGTACGAGCAGACTGACAACACTGATCAGGACTCATTAGACTTTGTTAGACGTTGTTAATCATTAATTTATTGCAATGTATGGCAATTGTAATCAGTTTGTAAGAGATAAAAAAGAAGGAAAAAAAAACACTCAGACCAGGTGGTTGCATTGCTGTTGAGTGCAAAAGGCTTCATTAGACATATTGGCAGTGACACTAAACATAGCTAATTACTGTAATGAGAGGCTTGGACTGATGTTGTCACCAGCTGGGAACACTGCCTTCACCTACATTTAACTGCAGCCCCCCACCCCAGTTTCTAAGCCAAAAACTGTTGGACAAAGCTACAGCTGCAAGACAGCATAAGCAACTGGGGGAAAAAAAAAAAAAAAAAAAAAAAATACAATGCGATTTTTCCAGAATGAGACAAAAAACAGAGATATTTCCAAAGTGTTAAGTTTGCAGCAGCACGTAGTGTAGGAAATGAGAGAAGTCACAGGTAATAGCCTCATGATGCTCCAGAGGTAAGATAATGGAAATAATTTCTATTTGAAAACATAAATGCTGAGACTACTCTTACTAGACAGTGACCTTTCATACTTGTTTGCATGAAAACCCATTAAAAATGTAATTAAAAAAGGCAGCCTAGCAAGGTTCCCTATGGTGAATGCACAATTATGAGCTTCAGAGCAGGTTCGGACTCATAGGCTCATAATGAAAACGCAACGAGATAAACAACATTTTCGCTCTTTAACATCCAACATTGTTATGCATCACCAGCAACTGAGGGTGTAAGCTGAGCCGAGCCGAGCTGAGCCGAGCTGAGCTGAGCATGCGGAGGCACGGCGCTATACTTTTCTCACTAGGTGCCCTGGTTCTGCCTGATTCAGCAGTCTACGTTGGTGTGCTCTCACTGTGAAGCATGACTGTCCTGCAAGGGGAACCTGACTTACTGAGGAAAGAGACTTGAAGGTGAGGAGCATCAATTATGACACGGCTGCTCCTTTTGTTAAATAATAGGCAAAAAGTGTTCATTTTCCAGCACATGTTCAGTGTCAGAGCTGGATATTTCAAAGCCAATAACAGGAGTGAGTCTAAAATGTTTACAAATGATGTAACACCGGACAGGCTTTTGCTGTGGCACAAATCTCAGCTGTGTCTCATAATAAACACTGGAAAGAATTCATCAGTTTTGTGCCACATCAGATATTTCAAATCACTTGCCTTGTCCTGGATAGGGCCAGACATCTAAATCCAATGATTACACGGCAAAGATTACAATGTGACTTTCTGCAGTTGCACAGTATAAGCCCTGAGCGACTGGTGCAAACTGGACGGTGATTGTGTTTTACACTGATCTGAGGATTTTCAGGGGGGAAATGGCCGGGGATGGGATAAATTAGGGCAGCACAAAGAGACGGACATTCTGTCAGGTTCAGTCACGGATGTCGTGATTCTGTGGTAGCGTTGAAGTGTCAGGTAGAGAAAGGTTTGGATGGAGACAAAGGGTGAGAGTAACATGGGGTTGTGAAAATGCCAGTGCCACTTCTCAACCAAAACAAAAAAGAAAATAAAAAAGTGTTTTGTGTAGAGTTGCTGCATCCATCTACCCTATTCCAGTGCAGTCAATTTGGAAGGTATCATTTTATTTTTTAAAAATTGCTTATTTATTCCATTTTTGCTCATTTTTCTCCAGACTACGGGGAATATGTGTGAGCCAGATGGCAGCATTTTATACGTTTTTGCAGTTCACTATCTCAGAACAAGCTAAAAACTGATCATGTGTTCATTACAGAACTGTCTAAACTTTCCATTTGCAGAGTCACGAATTACCCAACCAAACAATTTAAAACACTGAATAACATTAAAACACACAGGTACTCTAATGTTTTGACTTTGTGTTGTAATTAGTGAATCTGAGAGGTACTATTTTCATCTGTGGAATAACACATTGGTTACTCTAGTGGAGTATTTACAGTAACAGGGTTGTGTGTGTGTGTGTGGGAATGGCTCAAAATAGATGAGAATAAAATGTTCATCTTAATGAAAGTAATGTGTTCTTAATCGTTCTTGGGTGATAATGGAGACAAGTAGGCTTTGAGGTTCACAGAAATCCATTATGGTGAGGTTACTTAAGGTCTATTCTGCTGGTTTTTGATGATAATGAAAGTTTAAAGGAGAAATGAAAGCAATGATTCAAGTGTGGGATGTCACAAGGATGTCCAGTAATGGAAAAGATGACGGTAAGTTTAATGCTGTGTCATTAATTTCTGTAGACAACTTTGGATATTTGTGCCTACACCTTTACCCAGGTTGTCCATTAGATAACACATGCTTTTTTTTAAAATACATGTACATTATAATTAAGCACAAACAAAAGCATGTAAACAAGACTATGCTTTATTTTTCCTGTTTTTACTTTTAAATCTGGATACCGAAATTAATAATTAAACCATTTTTTTTAATGTTAACACTGCACAACATACTAAGACTGATGAACAAAGACATAATAAAAATGTCAACCATGGAATATGACTGCATGTTCCTGTCACTGGATTTACCACATTCTACCAAGAGCCAAAACAACAGAAGCAAAGGACCAGTGTTGAGCACTGAAAACATTACACTGAAACATTAATCTCCACTGCTTATTATATAAATAAAATATGCAAACACGGGTGTCTACTGTGGAGCTTGACCCTGATTAAGGATAAATGTGACTCTCACTTAAGAAAATAATGAACGAATAAAACACGAAGATAATTTCATTCTCCAACCAGCTTGTAATATATTATTCAACATAGACGTATTTCAACATTAATTAAAAAAAAACACACAAAAAAACAAGCTGGGTAACTTAATCTTAATTCCCATTACTGTTTCCAAATGTCCTTTAATGCCATTATGCAGACTGTGAAGTGCATTTGTGGAAGCAGAGTAATGTTTAAATATGTAGAACAAACTTACAATGACACCAGCCCAAGTGGCAGCACCAGTGCAGCTTGAAGCACTTCCCATGGCTGTGCGTAGCGCAAATGGAGAGTCCATCACAAGGCAGGAAGTCTGGTCTACCCGCGCAGCTTTTGGCCAAAGCCTGCGCCTCGTCCAACTTCTCACTCTTCGGACACTTGTGTGCTCCAGAGGTGGCCATGCCAACATCTCCCGAATCCAAAAAAAAAAGACACGCACAGCCTCGTCGGAGTAAACTATAACAAAAAAAAAGAAAGAAAAAAGAAACACCCTCCCCTTTATGAACCAACCGAGCCGAGGTTTTACAGTCCTCGCAGCCCAGGAAAGAAGAGGCGTAAAACGGGATCTGGATGCAAAAACACGGCGCAGCTGGGCTCGAGCTCACACTAAATATCAAAACATACCCTGTAAAAGTAGAGGGGTGTTAATTAGCAATGTGGAATGTCATATTTCGAGCCTCCCGTAGTCGTGATCGTCACATCTCTCCATCCACCCTTCGCGCTTGGGAAGCTCCTCTGCGCGCTGGTGACGCGCGTGCGGAACAACGGCGCGCATCTGAACTTCATCACACAGCGGGAGGAGTCCACAAACACACAAAGCCAGCTGCTCTGCGCACTTCACACACGCACACACACATCAAAAGCTCTCATCAAGAACTTCAACACAAAGCTTAAGAACCAGGACAGAAATACTACGAATTGTCCCCATTTATCCCCATGAAAGAGTATTATCTAACATTAATAATTAACGTGGTTCTCTCAAGTCGTGCATCAGAGAAAACAGTGAAAGAAAAGCTCACAAATGATGTGGGCGCAGACAAAATGGAGCATATTACAGTGTAAATCCAGCTGCTCAGGCTGAGTCTCCACTAGGTGGCAACCCCAACATCTGCTCATCATGAGGAGTGTGATTTACTTGGGAATGAGCCAGTGATTAATATGAAATCATTTACAGCTGCATCTCCCTCAGTTCTTCTCTGTCCCAAAAGGAGTGAAGTCAGCAAAAAGAAAAAGAAAAAAAAAACCCAGAGAAGCACAAGACACACATTATTTCTTCTCCAGAGAAGGTTGTTTGTTTCACAGATGAAGAAAATCATATGAAATAAATGAAGTGCTAAACTGGGTATAGAAATAAAGAGGAGGCCTGTCACACAAAGAAGAGTACACAATGTTTTTACTGACGTATTCAAGATATTTATTTGTACATTTTGTACACACATTCATTATACGTATGTAGAGACGTTTGTCATCACAGGGTATGTATGGTTTTGGTAAGTCAGTGATTTAGCAAAAGTATGAAAGCAGACTCAACACCTGAAACATCCTTTACATGATTGACCTGCAGAGCTGCTAACTTCTACTGGTTAGAAGTTATAGTTCTGACTTTGTCTAAGGGCTTCCTTTTATCTTTGGTTTAGTTTTTATTTATGGATGCATTGATTATAGAAGAAAAAGCAGGATGAAATCTGATTTAGAAAACAATCACCACCAAAATTCCCCATTTCCAACCTACCCCGAAAATTTCATCAAAATCCATCCATAAGTTTTTGAGTTATCTTGCCGACTAACAGACAGACAGACAAACAAACTGGCAAAAACATAACCTCCTTGGCAGAGGTAATTAAAGGTCTTTTACTACAGTAAACCATTTAGATTCAGGGAAACTACATTGACTTTACCTGCAACTCTTATTTCATATTACTCAACTGTTCATTGTAGTTTCTTTTTCTTTTTTCATAACTATATTTCAGTCACAAAATTCATTCTTTGTGTTATTGTTTGTTAATGTCTAAAATACCAGTCTTGGCTCAATAATTCATGGACACTGTCAGAATAAAAAAACACAGAAAAAACTTCAGCCTCATTAAATTCCCAAATCATCACAAACTTAATCAGAATTCAATATGAAAAGTGTTATTTCAATGGAGTTCATTGACATTCATTTAAAGTATTAATGTTTACAGTGTTAGATGATTAAAGCTTCAGGTCTGCAGATTAAAGCTGACTGTGGACTTTCCTGATGACCTCCCTCCACCTTTGGATGGGTGGGCTGCCACTGGCCACCAGCTTCCTCAGCAGGCTGCAGGGCTGCAGGTTGGGCACATCAGGGTGAGCCTGGTGGAAGTGCTCCAGCCTCTCCAGGACGTTTGCCAATCCCACCATGCCAGCGTAGAACATGGGACCTCCACGGTGTCTGGGCCAGCCGTAGCCAAATACATAGATGGCGTCGATGTCCTCAGGCGCTGCAGCGATCCCATCCTCCAGGATGCGGAAACCCTCATTGATGAGTGTGTAGAGGCAGCGCTCCAACACTTCCTGGTGGTTTATGCGGCGTGCACGCAGACCATGTCGGGCTCGGTACTCCTCCAGGAAGTTGTGCAACCAAGGGTCAGACTTTGCCACTCGACTGCCGGGCTTGTCATACTGATACCAGCCCCGGCCCGTTTTCTGACCAAAGCGACCCTGCTCACAGAGCAGGTCCCCCAGAGGGCTGTACCTGTGGCCCTGACGCACCCGAGCAGACTGTCCCCATGTGGCATCAGGGTCCACCAGCCCTTCTGCCTTCCTGACCCTCCAGCCGACATCAAGCCCCGACAGGTCGGACATTCTGAAGACACCCATGGCAAAACCAAACTCCTCCAGAGCTTGATCCACTAATTCAGGCGTGGCCCCCTCCTCCAGCAGGAAAAAAGCTTGTTCTATGTACAGCTTCAGCATCCGGTTCCCCACGAAGCCTCGGCAGTTGCCCACAGCCACACTGACTTTGCCAATTTTTTTGCCCACCTGCATAGCAGTGGCCACAGCTTGAGGGGAAGACCGAGGTCCATACACCACCTCCAGAAGCTTCATGACGTGCGCTGGGGCAAAGAAGTGCATTCCAACCACCAGCTCTGGGCTGCGGGTTTGAGAAGCCAGGTGGTCTACATCTAGTGAAGAAGTGTTGGTGCACAGCAACGTGCCAGGTTTACAAACAGCAGACAACTGCTTAAAGATCTTCGTCTTCAAGTCCATGTCCTCAAACACTGCTTCTATGACCAGGTCTGCTTCTGCTACAGC
Source organism: Siphamia tubifer (assembly GCA_020466265.1). Classification (NCBI taxonomy): domain Eukaryota; kingdom Metazoa; phylum Chordata; class Actinopteri; order Kurtiformes; family Apogonidae; genus Siphamia; species Siphamia tubifer. The sequence continues at coordinate 39,744,612 of CM035803.1, read as the reverse complement.
CTGAATGTTATGGCTGTAACTGACCAAACTAAGTGCTGGGGTCACTCCTCGTCTCTTAGCACCTCGCTCCAACATGGCCGACACTGCCTGCTTTGCATCCATTAACTGCTTCTCCTGGGTCTCCACAGCGACCACAGATAACCCTGCCTGAGCCAGGGCCACGGTTATGCCTCTCCCCATAGTGCCAAGACCTTTAAAAAGGACAGAAGCATACAGAGTGACTACAGGCATATGTCTTCAGAATCACCTTTGACAGTTTAAGAGGATAAGTACATACTGGCTGCGCTGTGACCTAAACCTTATTTTCAGCATTCTAGAATGTCGAACACTGGATGAGCACATGACATTTAAAATAGGTGTCAATGTTGTAGCTCAGTTAGCATGTGGAGGGCTGGGATCTGGACTGAACACCACTATAACATACCATGGTTTTTGCATTTCCTTAGACACAGAGGAAAATATGCAAAGAAAGCCACCAAACACCAAGTATAACTGACAAATGCTTTGAAATATTTGTCACTCATTGTTTAGAACAGTTTATTTTCAAGCTTTTATTATGAGAAAAATATTGCTCATATATAGAGAAAACATTTATTTTTAGTTTAAAGAAAAACATAGAAACATATTCTGATATAAAGAATGACTATAGTGTTAAGTCCAGATGTAAAAAATAAAAAATAAAAAATTGAGAACAACAAGCATCCTTATGGGGAGAGTTACACTCAGGAACATTTCATCAGCTCAAGTGACAGGTTTTATCTAATGATTTAATGCTACTTCAGTTGATGACAGACTTTGTTTGTTGTGCGAAATAGGTGAAATTGGGAGTGAGGTTCATTTTTTTTTGTTTTACTATCCTGTCGACAAGGACATAAAATGTGTTCCATTTATATTGATTCCTTTTGGCTTGAGGATTATAAAGAATTCGACGTGTGCTTCTGAAAGGCAATTTTTTTGTAATGAATTTTAGTTGCCAAGCCTGGAAGAGAAGGCAGAACAATTTATTTATAACCAGGCTGAAAGGAATCAGTGAATTTGAAATGAGTGTTGACTGAATGTTTTCACCATTTCAACTGTGTTTATGATGTGCGTTTTGATGAAACAATCCAAAACTATGTGTCATGTCAATGTTGACAATATTCACATTTTCAAAACAGTGTGTTGTTCTGTACAGATCCCAAAATACAGCATGGGCTGAACAAAAACAGTTTTCAAATGAAATGTGCACAACGCAGGCCGTAAGCAGCAAGGAAACATGAAGTTTTTCCAAAGCATGCATTTTTAAAAGTACAAGCTGCTGAGCTCCCACATCCAGGACTGTCATGCATCCAATCCACCCTGCAGGGGAGGAGAGAGTTCATCCATTTAAAGTCAGCTGATCTGCGCACGGGGGCTTAATTTCCATAGGAAACATGAATTTGGAGATGCTACACAAAGAGCTCGGTAGGTCAATGTGTTTATCTACTGTACGTTTATTAAATGTTCAAACAAATTAAAATGAAAAGCCCAAAGCTCTTACCAATCACCGCTGCTTTACTGATGGGCCTGGGCTTGCTCGTGTCCCAGCGAGCTCCACTGGGCATGCTCCACCTGCTAACAGTTCTCTGAGTAAAGAAACAGTACTGGAGAGCATGGGCCTGGCCTGAAGTGAACAGAGTGGCCATAAGCTCTTGTTCTCGCTTCATGCCCTGAGTGTAGGGCAGAGTGGCAGCTGCCCGCACCGCCTGGACGCACGTGACCGGTGCGATGGCTCCGCGGGCGCTTTGACGTACCCTCTGCATCGCTGCATCGAACACGGCATCCAGGTCTGAGAGGGGTGGACACAGGAAGGTGCTTATACGACGGGACTCTAGAGACTGTCCTGAAAAGTAAACAGAGGTTGTGGTTTTGAGACTTTTTGAAAACAGATGTAACTAAATAAAAACATTTTTCTCTGTAAAGAAAGTTTGCATAATTAGATTTTTTAACTGAAAAGTACTTCTTTGTTTCCAGCTGTACCACTTTTTTTCTCCACACTCTGTCAGGCAGCATTCTGTCAGAGTATAATTGGCTTTCCAGCACACTCGTCCTCTCAACCAATAGATATCCTAGTAGCTACTAAAAGCACAATGATTTGACAGCCCATTTCCAAGATAATGGGAGTGACGCTGTCAGAGCGCTGCTATAGCTCACCTTGAATTATATCAACCTGAAGTGAAATGAAAAGCAACCATAAAGTTCTGGCCAAATAGTTGGCAAATTCCTGGCTGTGAGAACAAAGGACAGAAATTGAATCTTATGATCCCAAGACCAGTGAGAAATAGTACAATGCAGGAGTAATTCTCCAGATAAAATCCCATGGAGCTGTACACCTGTGTTGTACATATGACCATATATCTTGTGACGACAGAAAAGGGTCCATCCTATTAATTTTTTACTTCACAGTGTCTTTACAGCAATTTGTTTTCATCGTTTGTATGGCATTATGAGTTCAAGTACATGACACATGCAGGCAGGAAGCACAACACAAATGAAAATGGAAGACAGTGAACTAATGTGAACAGGAGAAAGACTCCAAATAACCAAGATAAAACAAGGATATTGTATCTAAAAGATCCATTTCTGTTCCACAGATTTGATTTAGCTCTGAAAATGGTATGAAAACTGACACACATTAAAAAGTGTGTTTTGAATACCAAGCTACAGACTCAAACACAACACATTTCTGTTATGTCTGTAAGAATCACCATTTTCATCTGTTTTTTTGTTTAGAACTTGAAGAAATGTGTTGCCATGTGGTCCCGCTGACCTCCTGGTATTTATGCATTTACTGTTTCACACTGATTTGAAACAGATCTATTAAATGAATAACAAAGAACTAGTTTTTAAAGTGTAAACTTCAAAACCTTTAAGTAAAATACACAGGCATTTTCATGTCGTTATTTTATAGAAATAATTCATTTGATGAATTGATAGAAAATGGGTTCTATCATTGAAATGTATGATAATATACAATTACCTATGTAACAGGAATACTATTTCAGTCATATTATACTAAGTTTAGTCATGTTTAAGTATGTTATTTTCCCAGTATCATGTTATCCTTGTACGTTTGGGGGAAATAACATGACATGGTATGGACTGAAAAAGAAGACAAAAAAGGGGGAAAAATGACTGGAGACTGAAATCTCTAAACGTATATTGTAAATACATCCTTCTTATCCTCATCCTCAGAAGCTCCTATAGGTGGAGTAATCACTCACAGATAAGAATAAATTCCTTTGCTTCAAAAAGAAATCAGGTCACAAATAAGATTCATGCATTTATTCCCCCTTTTTTTTTTTTTTTTTTTACATTCTTTCATGTATCTGACTTTGATCATATACTTCAGGTTCTTTTTTCTAGAGGACACAATCATTCATGAGCCATAAACTGAAATCCAGATTTTCCTATTTTAGCTTCGTTGGAATTACTATTTTTACTTATTGAGCTTATGAATGATGTATTTTTGCCTGTAGGACAACAAAAATATGTTCTAAACCAGATATATTTAATTAAGGAAAAATCAATTTAAACTTTATTCTGAGCTCAAGGTCAAATATAGACAGAGACACACAATAATAACTTGTTAATTTAAAACTGAACATTTACACCACATGTTGTTGATAGAATTTTTTAAAAAGTGTTTTGTAGTGTATTGCAGCAAATAACACAAACATATGTATTTAAGTGTTTAGACATCAGCATGAGAGGAGGTCTCACTTATGTGATTTCAGCTGAACACCTCTGGTCTACGGTAATTTGAGTTGGAGAACAATGAGAGTAAAGAAGATAGCAACTCTGCAAAACCTTGTTAAAAGCATCTTAGTTCTCTCCCCTGTCCTTTCTGGTGTGATTACATGAGACAGTAGTCAGAATCCTTCACAACTCCACTGAATTACAGTCAGCTGTGGGTCTAGGCCAGAAAATGGGTCACCATGGCAAAGCTTAAAGGGACAGCAGCAGCATTTGATCTGAGGTTCTCCCTTCGTCAAGTAACAAACAACTCACGTCTAACATAATCAAATCACAATCGATAAATCAAGACTACAAAAAAGATAAACGGTAGTCATTTCAGGCTAAGTGTGGTTAAATATGCATTCTGTCCACACACCAACTATAATGAGATGCTGAGAGGCAGTGCAATGTGATCCCAGTGTACTTTAGCGGAGCATTATTGCAGCGGTTAATCTGTAAATGGTTGAGCTTTGTCAATGGATTTGCAGCACAGCAAGTACGAAGGCCTTGGTTGTCCTGACAGATGTAGTGGGCAGATGTTGCAACAACTGGGGTAAAAAGTTAATCTTTTCACCAGCAAGAACGTGTTGAGTGTGTGTGTGTGTGGATGAACACACACGTGCATCAAGTAAAAAAAAAATACAAATAAAAAAAAAGACACAAACTACCTTCTGCCTCTACATGCACCCATGTGTCATATTTGCAGTGTCATTTTTTTTTCCAACTATAAATTGACAAACTTAATCCATCGCGTGCATTTCTATGCCACAAAGACTCACATTTCTAAATTTAGCCACACATTTCCCATCCTCATTTAACACCTCTGCTAATCAACCCATGACTGGAGTATCCGTCACAATCTCTGCAGATCTCAGTTCCATCTCCTCAAATCTCCATCTTGTATGCCGTTGGCTTCTCCGGCTGACTCACTCTAAGCCTCAGCTTTACTAACAACACTCACTTTCTCACCCACTCAAAGTCATCTTGGCAGGGCTGTGTGGAGAAAAAAAAAAACAAAAAAAAACTTGGAGAAAAAAAAAACAAAACATAAGACTGCAATCATCTTTTGATTGTTAAATGTTTTACATGCGGCCCATGAGGCTTACTGTTGAATCAGTTGATATTCTGCAAAATACAGAAGGCACAGTATCTGAGTAAAAACTAACAGGTTTGAGATGCATGAGCTGTGGTTGACAACTGAACCAGAAACTGTATGAAAGAGATAACTCTAAAATGCTCCTCCACTACGAACAGTCATCAACTGGGCTTTCATGTTCGTGTCATGTAAAAGAATCAGAGGTGTTCGTACAACCAAGCTGTGTTGGGAATACATATCTACCCTCATGTGTTCTCAGTGTTAACACAATATAAATAAATAAAAATCACACAATAGAGTGGGTGGTATGTGTATGGAACTATCATCAACCTGTGTTCAAAAGGAGATGCAATGATGGTTGTAAAGGATAATGGTGTATTTATGAGAAATCAATGTTAAATCAGATGTTTCAAGTACTAAAATGGTGTCTGTGTTATCGTCATGTAAAAAATGTAGAAGGGAAATCCTTTACACAGACTGAAAAATCTTTCCTCCTAAACTGCAGGGACGTGGCACACTTTAGCAATCTATTCAGCGAGTAAATGAGTTTGATTCAAGAGTGCGGGGCAATCCTCATCTTCCTGAATAGCAGGCAAAGACCCAATATTAATATTCTAGGAAAGTTTGTCCCTTTTCGCCCTTCTGAATAATACAGCAAATGCAGTGAAGACATCAGAGCACATCTGACACAACCATGAAACATTTATGGCTTCAGTGGTAGCGGACCTGCCTGCCGTGTATTCTGCTTCCTTTGACTTCAACAACCTACATGTCGACAGTTCTTGATGTTGGACTTGCCTAAAATAACTGCTCTGGGAGGAAGTTATCGGACTTCCATCAAGTTAAACTTTAAATTAGTGAGAAGTGAGTGGATGTTACTTTAGCAGGTAACTGGTATGGACAGCTTTTGTGTCTTACCGACAAGACTCAGTGCAAACTTCACAGCCATATCCACGGTTTTGTCATCAGTAACTTGGTCCACTATTCCAAGTTTCAGTGCTTCAGCTGCACTCACATGGCGGCCTGTGGAAGGACTGACATAAGTGATCTGCATCTGAAACTTTACAGAAGGAATATAATGATGTATCAGTGTATCTTTTGCACAGATTTATCAAATAATGGAAAGAAAAAGGATCAGTTTTATCGCCTTTTAAAGAAAAATCTTCAAAGAGAAATGAATCATAGAAGCTTTTCTATTGGCAACTATGTAGTAAAAGTAAATGCACACTGCCCTCTGTTGGTCACAGTATGCCAGTGTCTCAATGCAAGCAGGTGCACCTTTATGTGCTGTGTTTATGTGCAAACAACTCTGCCAAGGTACAATTTATCTAATTATAATCATCAATATAATCTGCATGTTGTACCATGTCAAGACTCAACCCAAAACATGCCAGTGCAGAAACACAGCAGGGCAGAAAGAATAAGTGAATACTTAACAGAAAGTCCACTAATGGAAAACTGTTAGCGTTGCAACAATTTGCTCCATCCTGAATTTATTTTTTGCATTCTATCAACTGTGCAGCAGCTTTACAAGGTTATTCTGGCAGTGCTACCTGTGGTGATCAGGTCTAAAGCAGCTGGGACCCCAATGAGCCTTGGCAAACGTTGGCTTCCCCCTGCAGCTGGCAGCAGACCCAGAGTCACCTCTGGAAGCCCCACTATGGCCTAAAAGAACACAACAGCACAGTATATGATGAATGACAGACCCTGATTAGTCTGACAAAGAGAGTAACAGCTGACTTCATGAAGTAAATTTGAAACTAAGTAAAAACCATCTCTTTCCTTTAGATGAACACTAAATAAAAAAAATTAAAAAATCTTGTGACCAATCTGGCAAAATTAAGCAGTGCTTTTATTATCTAGTAGAAAGAAGTCCTACATTGGAGATCAAAACAAAGCATTATTCTTGTAACATGAAAGGATAATGTCAGTCAAATTCTGATGTAGCTCGACATGAACACTAGTGAAATATTGATAGAAAGAAAACGCATGGAGATGAATCAACTGACTTTGGAATGCATGATGCGATAATGACAGCAAAGTGCCAGCTCCAAGCCTCCACCTAAAGCCACTCCCTCTATGGCTGCTACCACCGGCTTGTTTACAGCTTCGATAGCGTGGATCGTTGGCACCAGTGGAGGTCCTTTCATGGTGGGTCCAAACTCTCTAATGTCCGCTCCTTAAGTATGAATCAATATGAAGAACATCTTTAAAGTGTTAAATACAAAGCTCAGAACATATGAGGGGTCTGATTTAGTAAAAATGTTACCATGAATATTCTTAACCAGTTACACACATGCTCATATCTGACTCCAACAAAGTAGACTATACCTATGCTTGAGTATTTCTATCACACAGAGGAGTTCTATCTTACAGTAATAATTTTCATTCAAGTACATACCACCACAAAATACCCCATTCTGTCCACAGATGACCACACACTTCACTTGTGGGTCATCGATTGCTGTCTTCACTGTGTGAAGGATGCCTTGCCTCACTGCTGCACTGTATAATACAAAAAAGGTAGGATATTAATTGGAACAAACTGCTTAATACTGTGATATGAGCATTACTCCTTGTATCTTAGGGGGAAAAAACACTGATTGTGAGATGGTTTATGTCCACCAGTAGGCCAACTTGAAAGTGTTTAATGGCCTGCCTTTGGGTGTAAAACATGTTAATCTATCAAACACATCAAGTATAAATTTTTGAGGGGCAAAAATTACACTGATGATATTACCAGTCTAGGGTAGCAAACTAATATATGTCCAGGAGCCACATGGTGCTCAATTTAGTGTCAAGTGGATCAGAGCAATGAAATAATGACGTAACAATCTTAAAATAACTATGTGTTTAAGTATGAAAATAAGTAAATTTACACAAGGAAAATGTGTACATTTACAATAGCATCACTTCACAACACTTGAGAAGAATCTAAACAATGAAGAACCTGAAATATCTTAAGTTAAATAAGTGGAATTTTAACAACATTCTGACTGTTAACAAATGTTTTGTACCTTTGATCCACTGTGATCTGTAGGTTGTATAATACATGTGTAAATGAGAGGCACAGTATCTTTTTTTTATATTACACTTTGACTGTTTTGACAAATGACATAAGAAAATTGTGTACTACTTATTTTACTGGTCTGGCCTGCAGCTCTGGGACAAAATGAATTTGATACCAGTGGTGAAACCAAAGAAAAATGCTCACATATATATGCAAAGAGAGAAGAGACTGGCAGTGAAATGTGACATATCCTGAAGTCAATTAAAGCCATTTCTTTAATAAAATGAAAACTGTGCATTTTCTGTGTGAAGAAGACAAAATATGCCAACAATGATCAACTTTTAGTGGAACTTAACAAGATAGCAAGATGCAATCATTGGACATGTGACCCCGTGCAAAGGTCATCACTGATTGTAATGCAGTTTATGCACATTGAGCAGAACTATTTAAAAGAGTGCAAAACACAACTGTTCACTGTATCCTTAGGTCTTTTTTTTTTTTTTTAGGAATCACAGTAGACATTCATGCTGTAGTTAATACATCTCTCGTAACGTAAAAGCGATTGTAAAGGAGAATATTGCAATGAAAAAGCGAAGCTAAGTTTTGCTGTAAAGTTTGGATTTAGTCTTACCCAAGTGCGTTAACAGGAGGATTCTGAAGGGTGATTAAACCAACAGACTCCGAAATACGATTAAACTGAGCCATGCTACCTGTAAAACACTGCACACTTCTATGTTGCAAATTGTACTTTGTCACTTGTGGACTCCAGTTGGCATCTCCTTTATCACATATTTACTCGATAGTCAAGACAGTTTTCTTCGTCGAATGTTTTTGTTGCAGGTTCAGATACTTAATGTTGCCCTCCACTGGATTGGACTGAATTGGAGTAAAAGAAAAATAATGGACACCAGCTCCTCCACCAAGTCCTAAAAGTACACAACAATTTCCTTGTAAATTATGCAATAGCTTCTGGCATTTCTTAGGTCATTTTAATGTTTTCAAATGGCGGTTAACGTTGATCCATTACCACCTCCTACCGGTCAGGGGGTGTTTAAAAAACAGTCCCGATATTTCTTTTAATTTTGTCCTGTTAAAATATATTTTTACATTGAATGTTACCGTTTCATATACAACAGTAAACACATATACATACATATTTATATATTTTTTAAATTTAATTTTTAATTTTTTGCTGTAACCACTGGTGTCCTCGGTACCGGATATTACGTCACTGCAGCGGTGTACAGCCGTCAGTTTCTGGTGAATGTTGACACCGCGAAGGAGAAACAGTCCGGGGTGCAATTGAAGTGAGGAATATGCGCTCACTTATTGGACTCATCGCTGTCATTATTGCAGCCACTTTGTATCTGTATTTACTGTCCTTATACCTTCCCGCCGGACCCCGTCGACGTGTTCCTGCATCTTCCGAGTCTGAACATGTGGAGACAGAAAAGTCGGGAGAAACTGCAGACGAACCGAGCAGGTAACTGTCATTAGCTGGAGCTTAACATGTCAGCCAAGAAGATAAGAGAAAAAGAGATTAAAGTATTGCAACACATTCACATCTTTCCAGGTCAGTTTGTCCCAACTGTCCCAAACAGCCTTATAAATCCTTACTACTATATATAGCTAATGTCATGCTAGCTTCTCCCTAATTCATATATTTATTCCGTTAACAAAACGATTAAAAATACAACTTTAAAACATTTAAGACAAGTTATTAACTTACTTTGCTTAATTAAAAACGTCACAAATGTTAAGCTTACACTCTAGTTAAATGGCTGTCATTTTGTAAGATGGGAAGTTAAGGTACCATTTTATAGATTAGTAGTTATTAAATCCAAATTAACTAGATGATTTTCCCTTTTCCCTTTTGCTAATAACGTATACATTACTGATCCACATATTACTGGAAAAACTTGTTAAACCATTGTGACAGAGATTAAAAGTTAACGTGAAGATATATGAAATGATTGGTGCTGCCAACAGAAATAAGATGTAAATAAATTACTGAGATAAGAAATAAATATTTTGTATCACTATCTGATGGCTTTTAAAAAAGAAAAAAAAAGTTTATTTTAAACGAACTGAAAATTGAAAGTCATACTGGATGATTCTACAAAAAGGCACCAGTGGTAGCTGTATCACATTTATGATTATACAAATACACAGTTAAAGCAGCTACTACTGTTCAGTTGAAATGGTCACAGCAGTCTAACTGTTGACTCCATGTAAACACATTAAAAGTCATGTTAAATATTGGTGTTCTTTTGACAAGTTGGGTTGAAAAGGGAACAAAAACTTGGTAGTTGAAGCACTGCAATAATTAAATATATTATTATCAATATAAATTGAAGCTGTGTAGTTAATTGATTTGCAGTGTTGCCTATAAATAATCATCAAACAGTATGAAGGACCAGACCAAATGTAAACGTGCTTTGTTTTCTGTAGTATGGTTTCACTACTGTTCATGCTTGTTTGTATAAAAAGCTGAGATGATACAGTGACTAATTTTAGTGGTCAACCCTCACAGGTTGACGTTTCCTTCAGACCTTGAGGAGTTGAGGGAACTGGCCGAGCTTCTGCAGTTTTACAAAACAGAACACACTGGATATGTCCTGCTACTGTTCTGTAGTGCATATCTCTACAAGCAGTCTTTTGCCATTCCTGGATCCTCAGTCCTGGTAAAGTAAAATTAGTCTCAAATGTTTTCTCTACTGATACTACAACACAAGTGGCTATTTATCAAGGCAAAGAAATATTTTAATGTGTTAATTTGGTTATATTATCAGTTCATGAAGATATAGCCCATGCAAGTTTTGGTTATTGTGATGTTTTGGAGTTGGCATTGAGCAGAGAGGTAATTAATGTCACAACATCTTATTGTATATTTATGTTGACATGTGTTAATTTTTGTATATTTGACTTAACATTTCCAAGTGAGTCATCTCTGAGTTTTCTTTGATAATCACTCAAGTACACTAAGTACTACCCATGATAATTGCAATAATACTTTTCATTCAACTGTTCAGCCCTAATTTCATGAATGCCTTCATTATAACTGATGATTAAAATATGATTAAAATTTACAAATAATCACAAAGAGCTGCACGAATAATGTATGAAACTTGGATTTTTTTTTGTTGAGATGAGGCTAAAAATATCGAGCTTGTACAAAACAACAAAGGGATGTCAAACTTTCCTTTGTGTGTCAACACATTTTTAGTGTTGCTCTTGCTTAGCATTACAGAGAAGAAGCCTGAGCTATAAACCACGAACATCTCCAAAGCATCTTACATTTTATTTAGACTGTTCTGTCTCTTCAGTTTACACCGGTGATGTGTAGTAATGCAGGCCTTCGTCCCTCTCTTGTCATTGTGCAGAACATTCTAGCAGGAGCTATATTTGGACCTTATCAAGGACTGCTGCTTGCCTGTGTCCTCACTACTGTGGGCTCCACTTTGTGCTTCGCCCTTTCCCAAGCTTTTGGAAAACAGTATATCATGAATCTTTTCCCCGATAAAGTCTCCATGCTGCAGAGGAAGGTAAGATCTGTGAAACCACGTGAAGAGAATACTAGTGTTGTAGTCGAAACCTAAACTGAGACCAGAATATATCGATAATATGAGACCAAGACTAGATTAGAGGGACAACACTAGTATCGTAGCAAAACAGGCTCTTCTAATTTTTCATACTTTCCTTTGACTATAGGCACAATAAGCCAGCCTAGTAAACTGGACCAAGAGTTGACACTTTTACACTAAAAAGAACTGTTTATAGACTTTTTCCCCTCAGATAACCGTAATAATGGTGACAAATAAATCAGAACATGCACCAGGAATTTAGTGACATCCCCGCAGAATACGTCTCATTTTCAGGTGTTGAAGTAAAATCCAGTCAAACACCTCTTCCATCCTTCCATAAATATCTTGATTCTTCTCACATCTTGCTGTCTCTCTCTTAGGTGGAGGATAATCAGGACTGTTTGTTCTTTTTCCTGCTCTTCCTGAGGTTCTTTCCTATGTCACCCAACTGGTTTTTGAATATGTCTGCTCCAATCGTCAACATTCCCATCACCTTCTTCTTCTGCTCCGTTTTCATTGGTGAGTATAGACACTTCACCCAAATGGTTAGGTCTTCCTCGAGAACTGATGTCTTGACAAAGTTGTGAGTGAACGATCTTTACATTCATTACATGAAGTAACATTAAGCACTCCTTAAGACCACACACTCAGGTAAAATTACAGACTCTTGCATTCTTAATAGCTGCTTGATTACACTAATCAGACTGTGTAGTAGAAATTGATTTATCATTTAAGTGACTTCTCAGATCAAACATCAAAGTACTCCAGTGCAGTTCTTATAAATGTGTTATTTCCAGTTTTCTCTCCATTTCATGCCATAGTACAGTATATTCATTATCTTTTATATTAATGGTCTTCCATGCTGAGTTGTCAGACAAATAAAATAACTAATTTAAATAATGGCAGTGTAATTAAAATGGACATTTATGCCATTTTCAGACAGTGATTTCTCAACTAATTTGGAAATGAATGTGGAAGTGGATCATTAATGACAGTAATTATTAGCCTTTCTGTTGTTGTGTGACTGGCATTTTGACCTGATGACAGGAATACCTTTTTCTGCAGAAACAGTTTATGAATTCAGTTCTATACAGTCAATACATTTATATGCTCTTGGTTATATTTGCTTTTGTTATTTTTTTTTAAAGTTTAATACAAATCTTCCAGCAGTTTTGTGATTAATCTTGCCCAACATTGGTTGGGAGAGATTATTGTAATCAAAGATCAAAGTGGTATTTAGCAGAAAAATCAAAATCACAATATTAATTATTGAGATTAGGCATTCTCTGAATACTTGTTCATGTATTTTTTAGTTCTAATAATTTTTTTACTGTAAATTTCAAAGTATTATGTGAAAGTGTTAATCCATGACTTAAAACAACATCAAATGATTTCTGCCATGTCTCTAAATAAATCCTCTTCCATTCTTTTTTCATTTCTAGGCCTCTTGCCGTACAACTTCATCTGTGTCCAGACAGGTGTCGTTCTGTCCGAAGTGTCGTCGCTGGATGACTTGTTCTCCTGGGATCGTCTGTTCCAGTTGATGGCCATCGCCTGCATGGCTCTGCTGCCGGGGATATTCATCCGCCGCCTCAGTCAGAGACGCCTCAAACTGGACACCCACGAACACAACGGACTCATCACGGATAAGAAATTCCAGTGATTTTTTATTTTTTTTTCTTTGAGAAGGGCTTTCTGGCACAGTGTCCCCATCTGCTCTCAGGAGTGAATATGATTTAAAGTGGGATCTCTGCAGAAAACCAGCATAAGGTTATCTGTTATTCAGAGTAGGTCTGGCCAATAAAATGATCCCAAAACTGGACCATGATAAGATCAATTACCGTGATGACCTTTGGACATTTTTTTCACTATGGACATGACTGACAGCCTGTCATGATTCTCCATAAGGCGAGTTTGTCTTGAAAGGCTGTTGAGCTCAGTGGCAGGTGAACGTCCACACAACAGCGGTCACAGTAAAAACTATCCTACAGTAAGAGTCTGTACTGCATTTTGGATCAGTTACTTTGGTCTAAGTTTTACACAGGAATGAAGAATTCATGGCATGTTCAGTGAACGACAAAAGACGGCAACAGATGTAATGTTGCATTCAAGTACACCATATAATTTAAGAAACCTATATTTATGTGGCCACAGGAGTTGTTTAAAACATTTATTTTCCTTTGGTATAGCTGTCATTACTTCACAGTATGAAGTTGCATCTCATATTAATGTAATATTCTAAAGTTTGTCCACCTCCTTTCTCCATTCTTCAGATATTATGAGGATACTCAAATCAGTAACGTCATTAAATTATCTCACGATAAATATGGATATTGATTTAATATGGAGACAAATAGTGTGACCATATTTTTGCCACATTGCACAGCCTTTTTTTCTAGTGTTTTTTCCCAAATGCAATGAGATTAGAAAAAGAAAAAATTTTATGGGTTTAAAAAATAGAGAGAGATTTGAAGTTGTGTATTTTGTGTGAAGTGGTGTTGATTTGTTACCAGTATTTGAAGCAGAGACATAAAGTCTATGGTTTGTGTATATAGATTTATGAATGTACAGTAAAAAGGGAAGGTGTTAATGTTGAAAACTTTGCACTATTGTTCTATGGTTTGGATAGTGCTTCAGTGTAAAACAGCTTGTGTTCAAAGTGCCTGTCAGTGCGTTCATGGACTTTTCTCAAACTTCTACCTCCAGCAGACAAGTGGAACCAGTCAACTAACATTCCAGATGGTTCAGGTGCTTGCTTTAATATCAGTTTTAATTATTTGTAAATGAGAGGCTTACTTTTGAAACAGACTATACACTTAAAGCTGTATTTTTCTTGTTTAATTTAATCTGAATATTATCACTGTATGACAATCATTTTACAGTCAAGACTAGATTTGAATACCGTCAATACGGGGCAGTTTTTACAAGTTTTCGACCCTGTTTGAGCCAAATGTCTTTCAGTTTGGTCTCAGTAAGTCCAGAACACCAGTCATTTTGTGTATTAACTTGGGGTGACTTTTTTGACCATTTCCTTGGCTTTGTATTTAATCAACTGGGCTCTTATTTAAGTGAATGTGCAGTTTATTCAGGCCTGTATTAAATCAAGCCTTAACTTTGCTTTATAAAAACACGCACACATTTTGTACAGTCCTATTCCAATCACTTTAAGTGTTATTTTAAAGATTGTTTTCAGCATTGTCTTCTGTGAAATGTCTAAGTGTAATTTAATGCACTGTCCAGCCATGACATTTGTGGTACGTCATCACAAATGTGTGGACATTTTATTTTAACTTTGAAATAATAAAAATGAGTCTGAAAAATTTCTTTCAAATATTCTTTATTGCTCAGATCCAGGTTGCTCAGCAATACAGTTCACTCACAACTCAAAACAACAGCATGGCTGTTACCAGAAAGGCATGGATCCATGAGATGTAGTGAACACAGATCTTATGTCAGTCTGGCGTACAGTCACTGATTACCTTGAGGTGTTTGGGACCTTTTGTCCCATGGGAAATGTAGGACTTGAGGGTTGTGACCTACTGAGGAAACAAAAGGAATCTCCCAAATGGTGAAACGCAGTTAAAAATGGATCCATATAAAACCCCTACTGAAAGTCTAGTGCTATACAAAGTGTACATACTGGATCGCCTACAGTACAACAGTCTCATGCAATGCTTTGTGTGTTTCTTATTGAACAAGAAGACAAAACAAAAACACTGCTGTGGTTCTGCATACATCTGACCAGACTTTACAAAATCCCTTCTCGGCCAAATCCATATTTCTTGGATAGTTGTTGCCCTCGTTCCTGTTTTCTCTCGGTACAAAACACTAAAACAAATGTAATCTGCTTCATGTTTCAGGACCGGATACTGCGCCTACTGTTCCACTTGTCAAACATGTATCTACTTTGCATCTCACAAATGATTATTTTCTTGCCATTCTTACTCCCAAATCTGTTCAAAAATTAGCTAGAATATTTTAAACCACTTTAACAGCTAGTATTGGTAGTGATCTAACAGGAATGAATATTCAAGCAAAGAATCCCAGCTACTTTCTCCAGACTACGGTATATTATTAAATGATGAGAAAAACCAGATCAACAGAAAACAAAACAAAAAAAGGCTAAACTATCCAACCACCATGTGATATGACTAACAACACTGTACACCCTCAGTGATGTGTGAAACTGTGGTTTTCTGGTATTGAATATTAATGCCTAGCAACACCCCACAAAACTAAGAAACACCAATCCGTGGAAGTTAAAAAAAAAAAAAAAAGTTACATTGACAAGTTTCACCTCCAAATGTGGCTTAGTTACAGATGTCTCGACAACCGCAGCTCACAACACCACAATGAAACATCATGAACCAGCGAGAGGGAAACCTGTACCTAAAGAGCCAAAAAAAAAAAGCACAAAACAGACAGATATCTGAAGATTCCTCTGCAAGAAAAAGAGCCCCAACTTCAAAACTGCTCTAAAAATACTCGAGTCCAGGCAGTCAAGCAAAACCGTGAGTGATGAACTACGACTTCCAGTGCTACTGTGAAAACCATTTTCCTCCATGATGCGCCCTACTGCAGTGATCAGACCACCACAGGAGTCATGCAATGGAGTAGAAGCACCGTACTGCATTCATATATGTGTAAAGTCTGGGTTATCAGTCCGGTCTGGTGAGCTATATGTCATCAGTATGAGGTACTGTACTGGCTGTGGGGAGGCTTGCTGAAACAGCCTCAGGCATTGTGTGAGATTAATAGACCTTAATGTTATTTATTTCAGCATTGCTTGTCTGTGTTCACTGGGACAAAAAAAGATCCACCTCATCTGATGACTGAGTGGAAAAATAAATCTGCCCTCTACAAAAAACTATATATATATATATATATATATATATATATATATATATATATATATATATAGCTGTCAGCGGTTAAAAAACTCCAAAGACAAGCACTAACTTTCACTATATCATTCTTTTATTTAATTGTTTTGCCCCTACATCAATTTTAGTAACTAAAGTCAGCGTTGGATTCTGAGAGGTAATTCTGAAATGTACAGCACAAAAAAAACCCAAAACAATTAAATCTGTAGATTGATGAGAAAAGCATTTAGAGGTCAGTTTTGAGGGAAGCTGTGACACTCTAAAAATGTCTCCTACCATCTCTTACAATGCAGGTGCAGACTGGTAAGTGTTAAAGAGAGACAGAAAACGATGCATTTACGTGTGACTCTATTGTACATGTTTACAGATATACAGTTATCTTGTCATACACAGTGACATTTCAAACGACTAGAGTTGTTCTACATTCTACGCAGAAGACTAGGTTTTACACCATGTTCAAGAGTCCTGTCAGTGTATTTTTGCAGCTTCATGTTTTCTTCAAATCAACCCCAGAGTACGCTGTTGTTATCGAAAAAGAGCTGGTAAGAACGGGGTAGTTTGGTACAAAAATCTTTTTTTTTTTTTCACAAGTGAATGAATAAACTTCATTGTTTCTTTAAAAGTCTCGAAAACCCTGGAGGTACAGTTGGGAAAAACAGGAGGTACAGAGGTTTAAGTTTCTGTTTCTATCGACTGATTTATATTTTCCGTTCATTGACAGTGAAATCAGTACACAACATCCACATTCAGAACCACTTCGGGCAGGCATGTACCCCTTAGATCCTGCTCTTCATTCCTTTCCTAGCGAAACTGATTTGGAAATCCTTTGACGTGTATCATTAAGAGGTCGTGTGGTGTCCAGGCAAAGACAGTCCAACAGAGTTGACTACAGTTTACAAAGTTTGCAGAGCTATTCTGCCATCACTAGTCGGCTGGACCTGAAGAGTTTAGAGATTACTGTAGATCTTTTCTCTTGTTCTTTTTTGTTTTCATTAAAAAAGAAAATTAAAAACGCTCAAAATGATCAGTTAACAAGGCATACAAAATGTGGAAAAAGGGGAAATGAAAGATTGGACTGAGGTACCCTGAAGCCTGAGGTAGATCACAATACTGACATGCGCACTGTTCACATCCTGACCATAGTTAACACGGTGGTCACTTTACTGTTCTCCTATTTTTTCAGGTTTTTATTATATTATTATTCATAGTCTAGTTTTCAAGAAAATAAACACTTCCCTTCAAAATAATATGGCAGTGTCCCACTGAGGAAAAAAAGAAAAGGACTTTGTTTTCTTTTGTTTCTTATCAATAGCTCTCATCACAAAATAGGAAAAAATAGATTCATAAATATTACTCTCTCTTTTTATATATATAGATATATATATATATGTATATATATATATACACACACACATGCGCACACGCACACACACATACACACACACGGAGGAAGCTGTGCGTATTGGCAATAACCTTGCGTCTGGAAGATGAAGCTGATAGGTGACGTCTGAAAGGTGACAAAATAAGGCAACAAGCTTCCATGGTCTCCAAAGTAAAGCACAAAGGGACACCAGGACCTGCATGTCCAGCGTAGTGTCGGAGCAGCCAGCCAACTCGCCAAAACAATGAAAAGAAAAGAAAAACTAAAATGAAACAAATCAGCGAGAGTGACAATGACAATCTGTGTCTGGCCCGCTGGACACGGCAGGGGTGATGTTTCTAAAAGGCTCTGCATATTGTACATTCACAGCTGTCATGCCGTTTTAGAAAGCTCCCTGACAAGAGAGGGTTAAAGCCAAACGCGGCTGCGGTCACGTTTGCGGTTGTGTGTGTACCACAGGTCATACAGTGCCTCCCCCAAAACGACTCACCCACCCCCCCACCCACATCCCCACACCCCTCCAAAAAAAAAAAAAAAAAAAAAAAAAAAAAAAAAAAAACTGCCCTCACTGCCACTCCACACACCACAAGTCTGCACCCTCCCCCCACCCCCCCAAACCGGGCCCTCAGCTCACATTTTGTGTTGGCCCTTGTGATGTCCTGGTAAGGCTGAGCGTATGGTGGTGCACATTCAAAGTAACTGGTCACCTGGTTTTAATAAGCAAAAGGTGCACCAATTGTTTGCTTTTTTTTTCTTCTTCTAGTTTTTTTAAGACATCAATTTTTGCTGTGATCGTCAAGGAGAATGCCTTTAGAGACATCCGTTTTGATTATTATTTTTAACAGGACAAAAAGCATGAACGTAGATAGTCTACTGTACAGCATGGGAGAATGATACCACTTTACTGGTTAAAAAAATAAATAAAAAAAACCCCTCTGTTGTGTTTAACCTCTGCTGAGCAAAAGTGGCAGTCAGTCGATGTTATCAAAAGGCTACAGAAAAAAAAAATCTTGACAACATGTATTTTTTTTTATCTTATAAAAAAAAATGTCAGATGAGAGAGAGTGATGAGAAAGTGATTCGAGTGAAAGAGTGAAATGAGAAGAGGAAAAAAAAAAATGATTGTAGCATTAGATATGAATGGTGACGTTATCTTTTGCGTTGGCACACACACAGGCTTGTTACAAAGACTCATTCACCATATTTACTTATAGGGGTTGTCTCGATTTCAGACGTCTAAAATATAAAACAAACCAGGGAAATCGCTTTAAGTGGCTTTCACAGCCCAGTCAATCTGTGGAACAAGCAAAAAGTTGAAAACTTCACCAAGTCGTACTGTCATTTTGATAGAAAAATAACAGTGCATACGCTTAGTGTGTCAATATACTGGTCTACTCTGTATTAATACTGCTAAGGATACTTTATCTTGCAATCTGAATATCTCAAACTCTTGTGAGAGGTGTCCATTGTCACTTGCTCTCATTCTAAACCAAAATGTCAATCACAATGTCTCTTATGCGCTCATGTTAATACAGTTGCTTTATCCGTTGGTTAGGCCTATGTTAGTCCAACTAAAGAGATAACGTTATGCAGGGCATCATACTATTTCCTGTTTTTTTCTTGGTTTTTTTTTGTTTGTTTTTTTTTTTGTTTGTTTTTTTTTTTACTGTAAAGACAACAGTTCCCAATTCTCTGTCATTTCCACCTTTCTTGTTGAAATTTTTTTTTTTGGTCTTTTTTGTTGTTGTTGTTGTTTTTTTGTAAATTATTATATCAGTACGGTCTCCTCCCACTCTAACTGCTTTCACAGGGCTGGCAGTGCACACAATGCCCTCAGCCTTTGGCTCTCACTTGTTTCCCTCCAGTGAAGTTCTTTGGTTTTGATCCCAGTGCTGCTGGTCTGCCCTGCGCGTCCCCCTTGGCCATGGCCTTTGTCTGGGTGGGTCTCTGTCCATTTGGGAGGGCTACATTCATTGGCTGGTGCCTGCTGGAGCTACCCCGCTGGTCACTTGGAGTGGTGCGGTGACACTGTGGCGCCCTGCTGGTGCTTCTGTTCCTGCTGTTTGACCTGCTGAACGATCTCCCGGATCTTCCTCTGTGCAGTCTGTAGGACAGAGAAACACACACTCATCAGCCATTCACAGTTTGTTTTTTTTTTTTTGTTTTTTTTAAATATCAATACTTACATCAATGTGAATTTAGAAAAACACAGATACAATACAGGTCTTACAGATAAAAAAAAAAGATCAAAACAAAAAGAAAAATGAAGAGCATTAATAATTTCTGTCATTTTCAACGGGCTTACATTTTTGAAGACTATTTCTTATTTATTGATGCAGTTTCAGAGGTATGAGTTACAGAAATTAACAGATGTCAAAAAGCAACTGATTGAGAAAAAGTAAAAGCTAAAAAAAATAAAAATAAATAATAATAATAATAATAATAATAATAATAATAATAATAATAATAATAATAATAATAATAATAATAAATAATATTGGAACCAAATTACAACACAAGTTCTTTATTTTTTTAATTTTTTTAAATTTCAAATAGTTTCATGCTATTTGTTATTTTGTAAATATTTATTTTTTTGTTCATTTTGTTGCTTATTTTGTTTTTTATTTGAGTAATTTTTCTGTGTCTTATATTGTTCATGTTACATATTATTTTGTTGGATTATTCATTCTTTGTTAATTTTTACTGATCACATTGACTGTTTTTGTTCATTTGTTGCTTACTTTATTCTTTTATTTTATTTTTTTTACTGTGGAACTGCTAAATTCTCAAGAGTTAAAGGGTTAAGACCTTGTCCAGATTATAGTGAATATACAATAGATGTTACATCCAATTATATAAGACTCTGATGTCACTCTCAATGTAAAGAGAAATATTCAATGGTAGATAATTACAGTGGTTTTATGTTTTTCTGATTTACTATTTAACTCATTTAAGCTTTTTCAGTGTAAGGCATCAAATGTATTACCTTTTACAGGCTTCAAACATGCAACTGTTAACATCTGTTAACTTTTTTAGGTCCTGGAAAACCTTTGTTGATTATATTTAGTTCTAGCTGTTTCAAACATTATTACTTTCAATGCTGCGAATCAATCGTCAATAAATCATCATTTGTTACACTACATTATTTACCTTCAAAATAGTATTTTGACCATCACGAGGCTCAGTTTTTATGACTTTATAATAAAATTTAACTCCCGAGTCTTCATGCCCAGATAGTCTGCTCAGTTGTCATGGAGACGGGACTGCAGGCTCAGTACCTGTTATGATTTCATCCATAGCACTGTTGCTAAGTGTTTGCCAGCCAATCCAACCGTTTCCATGACAACTGAGCAAACAGTCTTCACTTAGATAAACACAAGCAACACTGATGGGCACGTGCCAGATAATCACAAATAATATTTTCTGTGGGAGGTGTGTAATAAGGTCACATTAAAGTACACAGTATGGGTGCCAATAGAACAGACATGGTACCGCAGAGTACTACAGTAGTACACACACTGTCTAGCATGTAGTGTGTACTGTGACTGGCTGGATTCATTAAACACACACATGCTGAGCTGACTGACTTTACTTTTAGTATTTATTACAATGGGACATTCAGAGCTAATGAGTCATCTTTTATAGGACTAGCGAGTAAGATTTAAGGAGATCTATTTGGCAGAAATGAAAGCAGTGACACTTAAGTAACTCATTAACAGAATCAAATTACAAAATAAAATTGTAATGTGTAAAAAAAAAACAAAAAAGGTTGAAAATATGAAGAATATAACAATGACAAACCTAAGAGGAGTGACCGTGTTAGTGCTGAAATAACACTGTACAACAATTTTTTATTTCTTTTTATTTTATTTTTTTTACATATCATGTGACACCTGTATCTGAACCACAATTTAATGAGAAATTAAAAAATGTAGTGTTTATTTAGTCTTATACGGGTAGATTTTGAGAAAATTTGGAATTTTTGTTAACATATTTATGTATTTGATCTACATTACCAGTATCTATTTTATATTCTTTACAAACATATAAAAAAAATTCTATTGTCAGTTAGGGTTAGGATGTCTAATGCGTGGGATGAACATGGTGAGATGGAGGCAGTTTGTTCCAAAGGAAAGACTTTTATTTTATTTTATTTACTGCTGGATCTGTGTGACTTCCAGCCACAGAAGATCCAGAAAAATTCAATATTTCTGAACCAATATTGGATTCCATTCTATTTGTTTCCATTTAGTACTTGCTATTGTATGTTGGACTGTATTTTAGTAGATATGTAATGTATGATATAATTGAGAAAGCTAAACTGCAAACTTAAAAAAAAAAAAATCCACATGTTGAATCTTAAAACAGATATAAAATATGAATTGTACATACCACAATTGACAAAAAAATTAAAATCTGTAAACATGTGTCATAACATTTTGTTGTACAGTGCAATTCAATATTTTTCTTTACAAATCAGAAAGCGAGTCTTTTTTCTGGAGCTTCTCATCTCAGTATTTGTACTATTGTATTTTAACAGTGTTACTAGTCATCTGTAACCTGATGTGTTTCAGAAAAATCACACAAACACTATTTATAATAATGGTTTCTTCTGTGTATTTTCTTTCTTTTGCATTTCTTTAGCTTACAATGAGCCCTTTCTGTTTGCAGAGGGAGCGGTTCCTCTTAACAGAACAAACCCAACACTGGCTCCATTTCATGATTTATTTTAGGTTGAAGGGACAGCCACTTTTGAAAAGGGAGGGGTGAAAGGGCAACAACCTTCGAACTGAACAAGCAAAGTAAATGTGTGACAATCAAGATTAATGAAAGTCAAACTCTCCACACTAACAGGGCAAGACAAATCTGTTGTTGGTTTTTACAAGAATCAGGTTTAACTTCAACAAATAAAATACTTTATTTATCCCCAAAAGGCAATTTAAAAACAGTGAAGAGTCAGCAATGTCAATATAAGTGCAAGTATGAATGTATAAAAACCACAAGTTAAATAAATAATTAAAAAACACTTTTAAAAAAAAGAAAACATCCTATGGAGCACAGGTGTTGGAGGGGTGTGAACCTGGTTTTACGTACCTGGCTGGCAAAGAAATGCCCACTGATTTTTACAAACACCTCGTCATTCTCATCTGGAGTTTGGTCCCGTGGTACGATGACTTCTGCACTTGTAAGGTTCTGCAGCTCATTTACCTGAAAAAAAAAAAAAAAAAAACAGACAAAAGCTTCATTATCTTCTTCAGTTTTTACCTCCACACTTTACTTCCACAATATAAATGTACAGTAGAGCGGGGTTGTCAAAGTCATTTTAGTTCAATATGATCTGCAGTGGGTCGGACTGCTATAATATAATAACATACAAATGATAACAATATTTTTTTAGAACAAAAAAGTAAAATGAATAAAAAAAAAAAAAAAAATGTGAATAATCTGAAAACCCTGAAATAAGTAGAGTAGTATTTTAATTATCAATATTATGACTCCACTTATCATGTATATGTGTGCATTACAACTTACAGATCATAGTGAATCTACAACAGCACAAAGCATTTAGTAGCAGGCAGAATATTGTTAAAAGTTTGGAAGTAAAATGAGTTTGTTATACATTTAAACATGAGTTTAACACCCCTGACTGTTAATATTTTCAGTGTAATTTTTGCACATATCAAATTCATCCTGTGCACCAGATTAGACGTTTTTGAGGACAGATTTTGGCCCACAGCCATATGTTTGCCAACCCTGATGTAGAGGACAACATAAGCATTTGGTGCTATAATCTGACCTATTTTAATAGGCTATGTTGTGTTTTTTTTACTGACTTTTGCCATATTTATAACCATTGTAATGGCATTGTGACTCTCTAATTTGTATTTAATATAATAATATAGTGTGTCTATAATCTGTCGTTACATCTGTTTCTTTTTTTCTTTCCCCCACTTTTAATCATCTTTCATTTTTTAGCATTTTGTGCCCTGTTTATGGCTACATCAAAAAATTACATTTACTTACTGAACTAAACAAGGAACAAACTATCCACATATTGAAATAATTCAACTAAAAATGCATCTTTTCAGCTTTTGATTTGGACCATAACTGGTTTTATAGTGAATGTGGAAACACCATAATCTACTTCAAATATAATATCTCAAATTTATATAGTGCATTTTTGGACACCTCAAAGCCTTAATAGATACTACTAAAGACCAAATGAGAAAACATATTGTATTGTCACAGTCAAGCATATTGTGTGTGTGTATATATATATATATATATATATATATATATATATATATCAGCTCTGTGATGAACTGGCAACAGGTCCAGGGTGAACCCCTCCTTCACCCAACGTCAGATGGATTAGGCTCCAGCCCCAACATGACCGTCTCAAAAGGACTCAATGGAAAATTAATGAATTTTCACATTTATTGATGAATTGCTTTGAGCTCAATGCTTAGTGGTTCAGATTTATTACTATTCCTAAGTGTTCACCGTTTTATATAATGTGAGTGTAGACAATGTATGATGCATTTTCAAAGTCATTATTTTCTGGGAGGTTGGACAGGATCATAATCACTAATACATCAGTCATTGGCTCTTTCCTGTATTCCAAAGTATCATTGTTTTATTGGATAAAATCCTCTATCAGTTGACGTCTAGTTTCTAGGTTGTTTTTCAGCATCAGATTTTCTAAGTTATATTATGTTGCTTATTATTGTAAAAATTGGGATCATGTTGCCATTGATTTAAACACAGATTATTTGATTTGTTAATTTTGTAAAGCAAACTTTCACCTGTGTTTGCTGACCGAAATAATGTAGATATATTTTCTATGGTAGACTGGATCGTCCAATGACCAAAGGTTCAGCGGTTACAATTCTGGCTCTAACTGTCCACATGTCAGAAGTGTCCTTGGGCAAGATACTGAACCCTAAATTGCTCCCAGTAGGGTCTGGCAGCACCTTGCAGCTGCCTACTGGTCTATGACAGTGTGTATGTGAGGAATTGTAAAGTACTTTGGGCAGCATGAAGGTGCATATGTTGAGCCGCATTTTGTAATAAATGTCCAAAATGTACTAACATTTTCATTTAATTTTGTAATAAACTGCCCCAACGCATTTTGTAATAAATTTTGCTGTATTTCTATTTCCAAAATATATTTGTAATTTCAAATTGTCCATGTCTAATATGTCTAATTACCAGCCAAGCCATAAACCACTTTGAATGTTTCCTAAACAGCTCCTTGAGTTTTAATGCCACACCACCAAAGTGCCCTGCTGCTGCAAAATGTAAAAAATTATTACATAATGCGGCAAAATGTATTACAAAATGTGTTGGGGCAGTTTATTACAAAATGCGGCTTTATTACAAAATTAAATGATAAACTTATTAAATTTCGGACGTTTATTACAAAATGCACCATTATGACAAAATGCAGCTCAACAGCATAAAATGTGCTGTATGAGCTCAGTTCATTTACTGGTTACTATTTTACTCATATTAGCAGCAAATATTAACTTTTCTGTCCACTGCCTTCTATTATTTATTCCCCGTTTATCAAAACTAAAATAGCCAAAGTATATACAATATATGCTCAAAGATACGTCAATTTGACTTCAGTGATTCTTCTTCCTGAAGCAGCTACTCACCGTCTTGCCTCCTTTTCCGATGACTCTACCAGCTGCAGTTGAGGGAACCTTGATGTGTGTCTCCAGTTTGACTTCCTCCTTCGCCGAGAAGAAGTTTTCTTCTTTCAGCTTCCCAAATATCCGACCTTGGGCCTGGAATACAGAGGAGGGTATGAGGCAAGAAGAGACTGGGGAAAATGGGGACACACGGTGATCCACTGAATTGCCACTGGAGTCAATTTTCTAAAGTAATTTCTGTTTAGATAATTTTTTTCAGCAATGCTACAGATATTTATGGTATTTTACCTTAAATTGAGCCTCTGGGGGTCCTGTAATGATAACCATCCTCTCAGGAACATCTGGGCTCTCAGCTGGTGCAATCTGACATAAACATAGAGAGCTGTTATAGACACAAAGAGGGAGAAAATGTGTCCAAAACTGGAGATCTGAGTGTGTGTTCATCCTCTAACAACCACATCATCTTAGACGACGTTATGAGAATTCACTGACCCACTCGCCCACCTCCACAGATGTGCTAAGGGGCATTT
This sequence comes from Siphamia tubifer, assembly GCA_020466265.1. Taxonomy (NCBI): domain Eukaryota; kingdom Metazoa; phylum Chordata; class Actinopteri; order Kurtiformes; family Apogonidae; genus Siphamia; species Siphamia tubifer. The sequence goes on along the minus strand of CM035803.1, from coordinate 39,718,714 downwards.
CTGAAATGCTCAGTTCACGAGTCATTATTTTTTTTGTTGCTTTTTTTACCACAAAACCCTAACATCCTCAGCTGTGGTGCATGAACTGGTACTGACTCATCGAGTATTAACTGCTTCTTTAGTAACTTCATAAGAAGGATTTGACTGCACTTTTAGTCAATAATAAAAGAAAACATCATCAATCCAGAGTTATTTCATTCCAGTATAGTTGGGGTTTTTTCAGTGTTAAGAGTTTACTTTCAGTTTGTTTCACAAGTGCGTAAGTAGTTTCACCTTTATATTTGTTTTTTAAGAACTCACCATTGTTTTTACTTTCAGGTCTTTCACGAATTATGAGAAAAGCTTCTATTTAAAAAAAGCTGAATGAGGCAGGATGAAAGATACAAAATCAGTGTCTATTATGTTGTGCAAAGGCGTTCTGTCTTTTATTATAGTAGTGAAATACTTGGAAAATAAAAAAGAAGCTGATTACCTGCATTTTCTGTAACATTTTGTTATGCTTGTTATCGTTTTCATTTAGTTAGGATTTGTGTTTTATTTCAGTTTTTTTTTGGCATTTTTAGAGTTTTAGTCTTGGTTTGGTTCAGCATCACAAGCCAGTTGCAGCTTAACCCTCAAATCCTGAAGATTTTTAAGGTGTCCCACTGTATTCTAATCATATTCTAAATATATTAATTCAATACAAGCTTTGTCTGAAAAGGGATGAATGTACCAATGTCTGTTCATTCATTTCCTGAACCTGCTTTATTTTATTTATTTATGCATTTGTCAGACACTTTTATCCAATGTAACTTACAGGGGAAAGTGAGCAATCAGGCTCTCTAACAAAGTTGGTTAGAAAAAAACAATCAGAGAAATACAAAGCTTTATCCTCACTAAAGTCATGGGGGTCGCTAGAGCTTATTCCAGCTACTTATGTGTGAAGGCAGGGTTCACCCTGGACATGTTGCCAGTTTTTTACCAATGTTTCTTGTTAATGCAAACACAGTATGAGCCTCTTTGGTTAAATATTTTGGACTGTAAAATTGATCTAACTTTCCTGAGCTGCAGCCATTTATTAGCGTTTGTTCACGGAGCTTCTGAATGTCCGAAAGAAGAAATTGAAAAGCCAAGAAACAGTAAGATAAGTGACTCAAAAGATAAAATAAAATAAAACATTTGGTCTGTCAGTGGTTGAGGTAACTGAGACAGTCCGACCCACCTTGATGGAGGCCCCAGCGAAGTGGGCGAGTTGTTTGATGTGTTGGCCCTTCTTGCCGATCAGGGCCCCGACTGCCTGAGTTGGAATAAAGAGGTAGACAACCTCCTGTTCTGGAGCCTGTTGCTGTTTAAAAAAAAACAAAAAACAAAAAAAACACAGAGACAAACCTTCTTAATGACATTTGCAAGGACGTAAATCATAGCAGTTTTTAAATAGTTACACAAAATTTGATTAAGTGCAGCCAAAAATGATGACACCACATGCAAGGAAAGATAAAACTGGGTAAACATCCAGCTGAGCTGGAAGGGTATAACTTCCTATTAGGCCCGATATATGTTCCCCATGTGTTGTTGTTTGTCTTAGCATGGTAGCATTCATGTTCACTATGCTTGTTAAGGTAATTTTCACCAGGAAGAGTCGGGGCTGAAAAAGTCCCTTTCCAGAAATATTTGTGGTGTTCTGGTGACTGGGCGATGGTACGCAGGAATTTCAGACTCAGTCCAGCATAGACGTTGACTGAGAGGTTGTCATGTGTTACTATTCATGCCTCCCTCTAGTTTCCCTTTATCCTTTCTCTCTCTCTCTGTCTTTCTGTACATCCTATACAATCTAACTGTCACATCCTACGTCTCAGAGCTCTATCTAATCTTTGTGTGTGCAGCGGCTTTGAACTGGCCTCTACTGAATATATTTCAGGAAACATACTGAGTGCTGGTGAGGGATGGCACTTGCTGGAGGAACCCCGTACAGGCCACTGAGATGTGAAGAGTGACTCTGAAAGTGAAGTGACAAGCAGACCGTTCAGATGGACATACACATGCGCACACACAACAACTCAAGCTCTTATTAGGGGAATTCAGGCCAAAAACTCAAGAATGAATCACACTGACTTTCTTGATTATGAAGCACGCAAATGCATTCTCGCCCACTGTCTCACACAACCACTTCATCAAGCAATGAGTGGAGACTTTGTTTCACAAACTGACTCATCTCTGGATAAAGGGGGGGGGGGGGGGTTCTGGTTGTTTCAAGCTATGTACAACATCGTGCAGGAAGGCCTGAGTCAACGCAGTAGCTTTTTCTAAAAGCACTTCAGGGCACCTGGTTTAACTCGTATTGGAAACAAACTGCTTTGTCAAGTCAAAAAATAATCCTTGCGGGACCTGTGCGTTCCTGTGAGGGGCAAGACAAATCGACTGCGGGAAAATCATCCATAAGAAACATTTGTGTGTGAGGCTTGACATATTCGCCTGCCACCTTTTTTATGGATGTGTGCAGTGATAAATTCAAGAGGAGTGTGCTCACTAAGAATGGGTTGTATCCTGCTGGTGCCACAGGGGGCACTGCACCACGTGGTCCGGCAGCAGGGGGCAGCACTGGCAGACCCGAGGAGAAGATGCCAAGAGCATTCAGGTTCAAGCCTGGGATAAGGTTAGCCTGTTGCTGTTGAGAAAGAGAAGCAGAGAAACACAGACATTGATTTGTATTGCTGTACTGAATAGTTTTTTAAAAAAAATTCCCCACGAATCTTCAAAAAATAATAATAATTTTTTAAAAAGTATAACCTGGACTTTGTCTGTTAGTGGAGAACCTAAAATTAAATGATGCCTCCTAGTTAAAAATAAGTATGTACTTTATCTAAAACACTAGTACATTCCTGTGATAAATCCTACTTAATAGCAAGCTATATCATTTTAATCTTGTATATTTAATGCAGCTCAGGTCTAAAGTTCAATAAACACAAGACAAACAAGTTCATGCTAATGGAAGTCTTCTCTGTTTATATGTGTGATATGATTTTTTTCCCAAGGACAACAACATTAAACTTTCAAACTCCTTTTCAAATTTCAGTGAAAACAGCTGACTATGCCCTATATGTTAAGTGTACCACTCCTTTACTGCACTGATGTCTATGCATCAGTATATGTCAGTACAGTAATATTTCCTTATAGTTTGATATTCTGGTTTGATGGCTGTGAAAAAAGACACGTGGTCTCCTCTCAAGTCCTTCTTCAGAAAGGCTTTGTGTAATATCAGCGGTGTCTCGCTAGATGGCCCTAACTGCTTGGTTTAGACACACGGGCTGGCAGGTGCCCGGACGGATCACTCAACAAGCGCTGCTGAGTTGCGAGCTTCGAGCTACTCCTGGTTCATCATTATGAAGCTATATTTGAATATGCAAATGAAGGTTTAAAGTGGGAGTTTGTGAGAAAAAGAAAAGGCTGCAGCTGCTCATTAGGCCTGGGTTACACACACCACCTACCTCACCTCCAGAATGACTGCATCTCTGAACTCAGAGTGTGCTGCTACTGCCAGCGTACTTCATACACTCAGTTTCCTCCTAATAATGGCTGTGAGTGATTGAATCTTTAATGCTTGCTTTCAGTACGTATGAGTACATATTCCATTTCTACTTTACCTTTCAATGTGTAACGATTATTTCTTTATTTTAAAATTTCTTTGAACATGCCCAAGACTGCAGGGTTTTCTCTATAATTATTATAAGATGTGAGCACAGCATTTGAAGAAACATAAAAGCTCTCCTGAGTGACAATTCTCTGCTCTTCAGGGTTTACTATATTAGCTTGAAAAGACTACAAATAAGCCTTTAATATTTGAGTACTATCTTTTACTCATCCAATTTTGTGTTGATTTCATCAATAAGCAGATTCGTTTTGCATTTCTTGGAGGTACTTTCTAAATATTGTTATAATAATGGTATAAAAATTCTCTATCAATGCATTGTTCTTCATCAAATAAGAAAAAAACACAAAGCTGTCGCCTTACCCGAGCCATTGGAAATCATTTGAAAGGTGTAATTTATGTGCTGACATCAAATCTTATCACTATCAACACAATTTGGTGACAATATGCATGATGTTGCAGTCCGCACTGCAATAAAAGTCAATGTGAGCAAATATGCTAGATTTCATTACACAACACAGGTCATACTAGTGTTTTTAGTTTGGCTCTTATACACAAAGACACATCTTCACTACAGGAGTAAATTCATTCATTCTTTTTCTTAACTGTTTAGGCCTTGAGAGGGTTGTGGGGATGTCACAGCCTATCCTAACTAACCAATGAGCAAAGACCCGTACCTACAGGCATATTCTTTTGATCAATTAACCTATTAAGATGAATATCTTTGGATGGTGGGAGGAACCTGGAGTACCCAGAGACATCCCACACACACATGGGTAGAACATGCAAACTCCACACAGAAATGTCCCAGTGGTGACCACGAGGATCCCACCCAGGAACCTCATGAGTAGATAATTAAGAGTTTGCACACAAACAGAGGTTGTCACATTCAGACATGCACATTTTTTATTTAATTAATCTGCAACCTTTTGCGATTATATAACTGAGCAGGCTGACATTGCAATGTGATTAATTGTGCATCTCTAATCAACAGATCTTTTCACCATCTATTTTTGTTTCCTCGCGCGTGAAAAAAAAAACCAAACAAAAAAACCCTCTACGCTGAAACTCTAGATGATGCATCACAGCAGCAACGCTTCTCAAACATGCTGTGTGGCTGCTCTGGCCTGTTAACTTAGGCTCTGAAAAAGAATGTAAGAGCGTCATGCACAGGAGAGGTAAGCAGCATGTCCAAGGCTACTGAAAGCATCATCGCTACTGTAAATCTGATCTCGCTCTATGAGCATTCATCTAAGGATGACTGCAGTGCTGTAGAGCGCGTGCAGTGTGTGATATCCTCACTATCTCACTTCCTCCATGGTTGACCTCTCTGGCTGCAGAGCTGGTGATGTCATCAGGGCACTGTGAAAGAGGAGCAGCCTACAGATATCAGATGGATGCTGGGAAACGCAGTGTGTTACAGCAGGAACACAGACACACAGCGGGGAAGTGAGGGTGAGTCAGAGGCTCCGTAGACACACACGCATGCTGCGCTCAAACACTTGAGTCACTGATGAGCTATTCAGCGATCGTTTACTGTTATCCATTTACCATGAGGACAGCATCGGGTATTACTAATGCTGGTGGTAACATGTCTGAATGGGAAGGCGATATTTCCTTGCTGTATATCATCAGTCCTTGTCGTTGTTCACCTGTCAGTCTTTGTGAGTAAGCCTGAGATCATAAACGCCCCCAACAAACATACACACACTGCAGATGGTAACCTTTAAGGTTGTGTTCTGCTTACGTGTCTAGCAGCAATGTCATTCTCGTAGGCCTCCCTCAGTTTCTTCATGATCTCCCCCTCAGCTTTAGAACACTCCTCCAAGGTGCCGATCACTGTGATGATCCTCTCAAGGTTGTAAAAGGTTAATTCATGTACCCTGAAAGCACAACAGGGATCGTGAAAACACACAAGTATAACGTTAATAACGGCGATTTATTGCTGCTCATTTAAAAGCTAAAGGGAAAACACAACACAAGCAAGAAAACAATCAAAAATTAACAGGCATTTTGAGAGATGAAGAGCACATTATTCAAGTCCTTCCACATAATACTAACCATCATGTAGAAAACAGGTGGAGTGAACCACATTAAAGTACATATCTCAGCACATTAGCTGGACTTTTTGATGCTCGTTTATCATCCAATTGTTAAGACGCTTGTTTTTTTTTTACATACATATAAAGCAATGAAGAGTAGAAATCAGGAGCTAATCATAAAAACAGATATTCAGTATTTTTATAAGTACGTATTAGCATGTTTTTAACTAATATAAAAATGCATGACTTTCCTGTCAATCTGAGCAACACTGCTTTCTGAACTACAAGCTGCTGCTGAATTGGAGGTACAGTACAAATAAATTTTTACAAAGTATCACTAGCTTTATTTATTTATAATATAGTCACAATATATTGAGGAACAATTCTGTTCATTTATTTATCAAAATGCTGCTGAGAGCTCTGTTTATTTGAGACATTTTACCAAACTTTTGTGTTGGGAGTTTGTGTTATTCTCAATAGTGACACCAAGATTTTTATCTTTATTCCCAGCACATTGGTTGACTGCTAAAACTGCACCAACACATCTGAACATGTATTTTGATTTTGCAAAACCTTCACGGTTCTGGATTTATCCACACTTAATCCCAACAAAATACAAACAAAAAGATTTCAGGTTAGAGCAAAAACCTGAAAAAAAAAACATTCATTTAAAAGCTGTCAAGAGAACTTGGGCAAAACCTTTTAAGGTTACTTTATACTTAACATTAACCGGTCCAGCAGGTGAAGCTTACTCTGAACAGCCGTATAATCTTAAAATGCATCAATCAAATAAGTGGCCCCTGAACAGACCAGTTAGCCTGGAAGTTGCACAAACATTAACCTCGGAGGCTTTTGAGGCTGAACTCATCTGTTTCTCCAGTCTTGGAAAGCATGTGGAGAACACTCCAAGAGATAAAAACCCAACATCAATACTGAGTGTACTCCTTGCCTCTTCTCAAAGGACCCTCTCCCTTTTGCTTTTTCTTTCTCTTCCTTAATGTCTTCTTACTGTAGCCTCATTATGTTCCCAGAGTTCACAGACAGAGACAGAGCAATTCATTAGGTCTAAATGAACTGGGGTTGGCGAGCACGGTCTGTTAAATGTGGTGTAATCACTACCTCTCTAATATCATGTTCTGGAGTGATAGGGCTGTAATAAACTCCTCAAATTTGTTTTGTAATGTCTCACTTAAGTCAAACAACCACATGCTGAGAGGTTAATGAGCACTGAGGGGAAAAGGTGTAACGAGGGGCAAAAAATCACCTCCTGTTTAGTGTATAATGGTTCAAATGATAATAATCAATACATCATACGACTCAGATATCAGTTAAGAGTATACGTTAGCACTCCTATTTCACTACTCTCAGCCATACAGGCTTCCACTTCAGTGTTGAAATACACCAGAGTGTTTCTGTTTCCCTCAAAGTGCTAGTACGTCTAGTAGCAAAGCTGCAGAGTTCTGTGGGCGTGTGTGAAAGACGAACGACGCCGCCTTGGGAGAGACAACTTACGAGGAGATGTTAATCTTGGTCCCTGTATCCTCCTCGATCTTCTTCAGGTTGCGGCCCTCCTTCCCGATCAGCCGACCCACCAGGCTGTTGTGGGCGAGGATTTTCAGAGCGGGGTGTTCCGTCCTGCACAGAAACACACAGATTTGCGTGAGATGAGCGGAAGAAATTCAGCTGAGTGTCACTGATATGCTGTGGGGAATGTTATGGTGTGTTGGGGGTGAACAGGAATGTGGACAACTGCCCAGCTGGAAGTGTTGCTGTAAGCACAGGCAGTCACATTAAGACGAGAGCCTTTCATTTAGGACACAATTCTGAATTCAGACAGCAGGTCTTAATGCACACAATTTGGATTTTTGGCTTAAATCAGACATTTTTGTGTGTTCCTTCATAGTAACATTAAATGAGACTTCTATAACAAATGAATGTGATCCTGAAGTGACCCACATGCAGAAAAGAGGTCCTTACGTATTACATGACCAAGCAGGCACACACTGTGTTTTTGCTTTTTGCGCCACTTGTCCTCCTGGGATACAGAAGTATGATATTTGTCGCATTTCAATAACGTAAACGTCAGATAAATGCGACCTGGACATTCAGACTGAAAAACTGAAAAGTATTATACATATCAGATTTAGGACCACATATGGGAGTAGCATGGGTTGGATTTGAAAAAAATCGGAGTTAAGCTGTTTAAACTACCTTTAACAGGTAGCATACGGGTCACATGTGAGCAAAAAAAAAAAAATCTGATTTGGGCTACATTTGACAGCAGTTTGAATATAGCCTTAGTTGGGCACCATCCATATTATTTTTCTTTTCATTTCAATCGACATGAATTCTACAAAGACACATGTTAGTCTGAACAATTTTTATACGTAACAACACGCAATTCATTACTCTAGTCTGAGCTTTGTTTGTTTCTACCTTAGAATGTTCACATCACTTCACAAATGTCACCAACGTCAGGTTCTAGTGTGAATAGGTCATTCAACTGGACTCCAGTCACAAGTGCAGAATTGTCAGAAATGTTTTGATCATTTCCTTCAGTGTAAGTACAAATACACACTGAAAATAATCAACTACAATCAAAAGGAAAAATGGTATCATTGAATAATACGCAATATAGGACGCAATATCCTTTATTAAATACTCTACTACTGTGTTTTAAATTATAGTAGTGGATTCTTATTGCTGCTGCATTGATGTGTGTGTGTGGTTGTTACATTTTACTTCTCTACATGGTTAACATTTGAGCTAATTTAGAAAACTTTACAGTATGTGAGTCCCTCTCTCCAGTGCACAGTTTCAATGTAGTTTAAGCAAGGGATAATGTATTGCACACGCGTCACTATGAGAAAAATATTTCCCGACGGGGCGGAACAACACTTGTTGTTCCGCCCCGAAGGGAAATATGTTTTGAGTCACGCGTGGGCAATACATTATCCCGCTTATTCTATGGGTTATTACAGCTTATTACTGCTACTACTCTAACAGACTGGATAAAATAGCCGTTACGACGTAGCGAATATTACTTTCAAAGTGGCCGAGCTACTTGCGGAGTGATATGGTACCGTGAATCTGAAGCGACAAAACTTGTTGCCATTGGCAGCGGGCGTTAATGGCGCGGGCGGTTATCGAAGAATACTCGCCCGCAAAACGCTGGTAACGTCCATTCAAAATGAACGGGAGCTGCCGCAACATTCTAGAGGGCCGTAGAATAAGTGACAGAAATTATATTCTGACTGTTCAGTTTGAGTTTTTAGTTCAATACATCAGATGCGTACGTGATTTTCCATCATATATGGAGGGGGTCAAGATCAGAGTGGGATCACTTTTGTCTGCAGTGTAAGTGTGGACTATGACAGGGTTGGAACAGCAAAAAAAATTATCATTGAATTTAACATTAGTACTACTCAGAGTTTAGGAGCTGAAAAAATAAACAAAGCACACACTTATAATTACACAGAGCTATGGCACACAACAATAATCCTACATTTATTGAAAACACTTTAATCAGCAACAACATCTTATCTCTTATCTAACCCATCTTACAATGAAGCAACATACAAACAGTGAGTATAATAAGTACACTGGACACTGAAACTCTGTATTACTTCACAACATGTAAGAATGTTTATTATCTATCTAAAAGCTAAGGAGTTAGTTACAGTTAGCTAGCTTGACAGGAGCTCAAGTTTCTGCTCCTTCAGAAGACACTTGTTGGCCAAATTACTGGAGCCATATGGCCAGATAACAGACTTAAAAAAAAAAGAAAGCAGATGCTATTTGCACCTGCGTTGTCTGATATTTACACCACACTACAAAGTCTGTTGGCAGAGAGGCTTTCAAACACATGTATAACACTGTGAAAGGTTGTTTTTCATCCAAAACCTAGAACCTGTGTTTAACCACGCAATAAAAACTGTGTCTGAATTTAGGATTACAAAAAAAATAAGAGAAAAAAAAGAATAACCCAATGACATGTGCTGGACTGTAACCCACAGTAACAGACCCATTCACCTGTAGTGCTGTTGAGTTACTAGTCTAATGTTGTATTAACAAGAAACATAATTAATCTCATTGGTTGGGAGAGATTATTGTGTGTAAGTGTGTGTGTGTGTGTGTGAGACATATCACACTATAACTCAATCAATACTTTGATATAACCATGAAATTACATGGGCATATACATATAGCTAATGCAATGAGGTCAAGGTCATATCTAGCAGAAAGGTCAAAATCATATTATTGGCTCTAATTCAAGAACGGGTTGTCATAGAAACTTGAGATTGGCACAAAATAGGGGGGGGGATTAGGCATTCTCTGGTTACTTGTTACACATGTGTTTGGGTATAAATAGTCATATATTCACTGTATGACTATCTACACCAAGGTGAAAATAGTCTGTACCTTCAGTTTCTTTAAAGAACTTCATTATGTTTGCTCAGTACATATAAAAAATGGATAGGTTTAATTCTGAAATATATTTTTTTATACTGGTTTAGCTCAAGAGACATTTTAAGAAACTGAAATGAATTATTTTTGAATTTTAATATTAGATTTACTCCAAACTTAAAGCTTGACTTAATCAGGTTTAAAAACAGAACAGTGTTGGTTGAAAGTTAAAATTTTAACTGCCGCAAGAACCATCAACTGTAATCAGAAAGAGTCTGACTCAGAATGAACAGTCCAGTTATGCCTGTGTTGGTAGATAGTGAATAGAAAACGGAAAATGATATACAGCAACAAAAATACTATTCATTTGATTCACATCCGAATAGTTCTTTCAGAAATACTGGAAGGCGAGCTGGGAATTAATGTGACAAAATAATGTGAGACAAATTTTCCCAGATGGACATAAATGACATACTGTTGATATCAATGCACGTCTCAAACCCCAAACACCCCAAGCAGCAGTGTCTAAACCTTAAATGTTGTACTGAGTGCACAGTCCATCAGCAGTGCAAGAAAAGTGCAGTTCAATACATGAAGAATAAAGTTTGGCAAACACAGAAACAAAAATCGATGACTGCTTTTACATGCAACTCCACTACATAAAGGGACAGTGACATTACATGTACATTACATTTGTGTCTGTGTAATTGGGGCTATGTTACATAGTTTGGGACAGAAACATCATTATCCAATTAAAATCAAAAACAAGTCATCCTAAGTGTCAAGGGTATTAAAAAGAGGGGGGGTGTGATGTCTTTGTAATCTGTATGTCTGTTCTGTGGCACAACTGTAGGGTGTGACTCAGTATAAAGGAAAGCTGTGGTGCATTATGATTGGGCTTTTGGGTGGAGACAGAGCAGCGCTGGTGGTTGTGGTGTGTGCAGGGGAAGGGGTAGCAGGTTCAGGGCAGGCTGTAATCTGTACCGTTTTGGGGTGAGTTGAGGGGCGAGTACAGGAAGATGACAGTGTTGCGAGTTCACCAAGTTTATTTCTTCTGGTTTCACTGGGTGTTGGGCTTCTCTTACTTTGTGAAATTACAGGATGTGGGGTGTGACACCCACATCTAAGGGAAGTAGGGTGGTGTAATTAAGCCTGAGGTGTGAACGTCATTATGACTGTAAAGCAGGATTTGACACTGAAATGAGAGATTTGTTAATTATATTATAGGGCTGTCAAAATTAACATTTTAACGTGGATTAATCCATCATCATGATTAATTTGATTAAGAAGTGTAATGTAATCAACCCATCTGCAGCAGAATGACTCTGAATGTCTCTGGCCTGCACATTTCAGGCACTTTGTCCAGGTAGAGTTACCATCACACATGCATAAATGGACAGTTGTTCTGGTAGTGACAGGCAACAGAACCAACCCATAAAGATGGAAGATGCTAAACAGTACATTGGCCCTCTGGATGGGAATTAGCCTAGGATCTAGACTGTCCCCAGTGGCCGCAAATGGTATTTGCTACGGGGGAAAGTCTAGAAAGTCTAGGCGAATTTGTGGGCAGGATAACCGCTGTCTGTCAAGTTTTCTCTTTACACAACGCCACGCCATTGGATGGGTAACCAGTCAGAGCCAACCAGTCAGAGCCAACCAGTCAGAGCGATGAACATGGATTTCGTAGACAGCGTCACCGGAAGAACACACCAGAATGTAGTCTCAAAACGAGTGCAGCAGCTTAGCTAGGACTCCCGTACACTATTTGGCACCGGCTGCTTCGGATCTCCTCCGGGTCGCCTTTGCCGAGTTGTGCTGCTCGTATTCCCAGTTTTTCTGCCTCTTGCAACTGGTCATCCATTAGGGCTAAAAGGGGTGACACAACGATCACCAGCGGGTTGTGCAGACCCATGCATCGTCCCACTAGCGGAGCCAGCTGATAAATCAAACTTTTGCCATACCCGGCGGGCAAAACTCCGACAACGTCCCTTTTTTCCAAAAACAGCTTAAGTGCCGTTTTCTGCTCCTCTCGCAGGGAAAACTGTCATTTTAAATCACCTAGCGTTGCTGCCAAAGCCAGCTCGAATGGTTGTTCCTGGTGATGAGCCATGTTGTCTAGCAGCTAGCAACTGGTGTTACGGCAATGTGTGCTAGCTGCTACGTCTCTGCAACTACAACATTACGTGTCGTATTTGTGTCGTCATGAGGCAGGGCGCGCTCCAATCCCGCCCCTCGCGATTTGATTGGTCCGGTCCATTTTGGATTTTCAGATCCAAGGCTGTCTAATCTGTCTCCCCGTAGCAAATACCATTTGCGGCCACTGGGGACAGACTAGATCCTAGGCTAGATGGGAATATGAGGACAAAACAAAACCAAGGTATTTAATAAACATGTTAAGCGTATATATATTCCCTTCTTTCTTGCGTTTATTTGTTCATGCAAAATGAAAAGCGGTTACATTAAAAATTAATGATATTTAATCCTGATTAATTGAAATTAATCCACAGCAAGTCTGTGATTAATCTGATTACAATTTTCAATAGTTTGACAGCACTACTATATAACATTACATTCATCAATATGATAATGTTTAGATAATTTTGGACCATGACATCTTTAAAACCAGTCGTAAATGCTGAGCATAGTTAAATTTTTTCCACATACACATTTTTCCACATGTAGACAAACTCTTATTTATCGAATAAAACTCCCAAAAATACTCATTGGACCAATGACAGCCCCATGAATGTATGACAGATTAAAACCAAAATGTTGTACCAAGAATTGTGCACTTTGAGATTTGGTTTCAAATGTAAAGTGCTTTACAAATATGATGTATTATTATGATTATTATTAATTGTTGACAAAAACATGAAGACAATTAAGTTATTTTTATGGGAGAAAATACAGTCTGTTGAATCTAAGAATCCAGAAAGTAAGCTTACACGCCTAAAATTAAGAGTCCCTTTGTAAAAGTTTGGAGAAACATGAGTATTACTATATTTGCACCTAGAGAGATTTCAATGATACAATAAATCAGCAAGTAAAAAAATAACCATTTTACTCTGCTCTTCAATACTCGGGTCATGTCCACAGAAGATACTGATACAACACACAACTTTGGGAAAACTGCAGATTCTCTAAAAGGTCAAAGACTACTGTGAATTAAGAAAGGGATACATGTTTGAGCCATGAGAGCCAGAATCCAATTACTGCCAACCTGCTTGTGAATCAATCTTGTCCTGCTCAGTCTTTGAGTTAGCACCACAACACCCAGCCAAAAAACTATTCACACATACTGTATAATATTTCATTGGAATGCCTTCAGCTCATGAGACACATTCATAATACTTATGCACACAATCAACATCATAACGTGTATTGCCATCTGGAGACGCATTCATGTTTTGCTAATATCTGTTACTGCTGAAGTGTGTGTCAGACTGCTGTGTTAAGTCATAGATTTTCAGTGGGGTGCAGATATTGACTTTGAACCATGTGTGAAACTATCTCGCGCTCCTTGAACCTATTTTTCGCTTTAGCCTGATGAGTCCTGGCATTGTCATCTTCTGTCAGTTTGTGTCCTGTCACCTGACCACATGCTACGGACGCTTAGATCTGACCAATTTAAGTAACTCCAGATCACACCACTTCCTCCACAGGCCTGTACTGCAGCCACAAGGCATGATGGGTAATCACATCACCTGTGTTTCTCCTCACCCTGATGAAGCCATCACCTTTAAACAGGGTCAATGTGGACTCATCAGACCACATTGAAATGCAGATTAATCTTTATGACTTCTGCAAAAGGATGAAAGAGAAGCTACTTACTGATTCAGTTAAAGAATTCTGATCAATGTCATAAGTATCCAGTGTTTAGTTAAATCCAGCAGGAACTTGTACACACTGTAAAAAATTACTCTGCAAAACTGGAATTACAATACAAGGTTGCTTATTTGAGAAGATTTTTCTGCTAATGATTAAATCAAATATCACTATATTTTTTTCAAGAAAGAGTATGTTAACAAAACCACATTTATATTTCTATTGCTTTGAGAAAATAAAAGTGTAAATTGAAAAACAATGTGGCATCACTACAATGTTGAATAACAGCCTATTTTCTTTTTTGTTTTTAATAAAAATATATAATGAAGTAAACTTTTAACAATTTAAGATTTTAAATATGTAAAATAATGGGTGTCTGTGGTTCAGTTGGTAGAGGAGGTCATCCAATGACCAAAGGGTTGGCAGTCTGAATCCTAGCTCTGATTGTTCAGTTGCTGAAGTATCTTTGAAAAACTCTAAAGACACTAAAACCTAAATTGCTCCCAGTTTTAAGTCTAGCGGATTTAGAAAATGCCATAGGGACCATGTAAGGTGCAGTCCATTTATTGTTTACATTCAATGTTAAATCTAATAATTTATAATGTTAAATCTACACGTTTATAATGTTAAATCTACACATTTATAATGTTAAATCTAATAATTTATAATGTTAAATCTACACGTTTATAATGTTAAATCTACACATTTATAATGTTAAATCTAACAGTTTATAAAGTTAAATCTCCATGTGACTCTGTAAATACACTGCCCGTCCCACAAAAAAAAAGTCACACATACTGCATCACTTTTGGTTCTGATTACAGGAGACTGACACTCAATTTAACTGAGCTAATAGTTCAGATCCTTCCATGGATAAATACTTCAGTGGTTAATAATGTTTCAGCTGGAACAACTTATTTAATTTAACTGATGCAGTAAGTGTCCTCTCATGTCTGTAATGTTTAACAGATTGGACACCACCAGGATTGATCAGGGTCATCAGGCTTGTGAGAGAATACTTCAAGGGGCTGTGAGACATAATTTTCACAAAAAATTAGCCTTTGAAAAGTCCAGACTCTAATTTGGGATGATGAAGAGTTGAAGCAGTGGTCTGATCATCATCATCAATAATCAAAAAATAATGCAACTATGGATGGAAAAAGAAAATGCAATAAAAAAAGTCAAAGTAAATGTCTTTTGTAATCAGAACCAAAGGTGATACAGTGAAATGTGCATGGACGTGCAGTGTATGTTTATGGTTTGGTGTGTTTTTAAAGTATTGTTCTGGCAACTGCAGCTGTGTTTTTTTGTTGTTGTTTTTTTCAGTGCATTTTTTTTTACAGTGCAGTGGTTTTTGTAATCACTCTTAAGTCACTGAACTTGAAACAGACCACAGCATTTAGTTTTGTTATTTTTTTTCTTGTTAACAGTAAACAAAAAAACACCTTTTGAAATGCAAAAAAAACTAATTCCGCAAGTATTTCATGATAACACTTGAGATTGCATAAAACCTTAAGGGCATCCAAAACTACTCCACTACTGTATGTTACTGACTTGGCTAATTTAACCAAATATAGAAAGGCTCTCTTTAACAGAATACACATTTTTTAAAACTTTAGCCAATGGTTAATTAGTTAATAGTTAATTGTACATAAAAAAAATCACACAAGCAACCAAAAAAAACTATCCTCTTATGCTTTATTATATACTATTATATGCATTACGGGTGTGGTAATGTATGACTAAGGATGAAAACTACTGCTGCATATTGATAATGTACTGAAGCACTATACATACTTTACAGTCTTTTCACATCTTACAGATGTTATATATCATGATTTGTATGGAAATCACTGGTACTCAGATATAGTAGGAGCTCAAGACTTTAAAAAGTGCAGTGTCTTGTTAAAAGTGTCAAGCCTTATTAGACATGTTGGCCTCGTTTCTTAAATGCTAAGCTGTGATCACGTGTGAGTGAGTCGTGTGCACTGTGCATACTGTGTTAGTGGTCCAGGCTAGAGAATGCACAGTGAGATTAAAAGGTGTACAGGCAGGTTAAATGATAAGATTATAGCCTCCAGACATTATGGCTAATCTCTACATGGGAGTGTATACATGCATACCATAGGCATATTGGAGTTTGTTTATGTGCATGTTTATGAATGTTTGTGGATTTTTGAGTACTGACTCACATGTTGGTCTCATTGGCCTCCTTCTGCATGATATCCAAGATCATGCGACAGGCAGAGGAGCAGCCCTCGGGAGATGAGTGGATGGTGATGGGTTTTTCCGCTGCACCTGCATTTTCTTTCCGGTGAATGTCCACCCTGAGAAACAAGAAAACAGGAAGACTCAACACAAATAGGCAGGGAAAAAAACAAACAAGCAAACTGTACTTTATTTGTAAATAAAAGGCGTTACACATAAAACCACCACAGCAAAAGAAAGAAAAGAAAAATAGCTGAAAAAAAGAGCAATAAAAAAAAAAAGAGAAGAGTTTAAACACTAGATGGATTTTGATATTATAAGGCATACAATGCTGAGTAGTGGGTCATGACCCACAAGATTTTATTTGGGTCACCAATTACACTTGCATTTCAAGCAAGAGGCATGCTTTGGATAGCAGAGAATGTTCGTATTATTCTGAAGATTGTAGTATAGTAGCATAGTATGTTGTATTCTGTTTCTTATGCTGGAAAAAAGAGAAAATATCAAACCAAAATGTGCTTCTTGGGTGTCCTTTAAATCTGGATGATTTGAGCTTTTTTAGCATCACTGTGGAAAAACCTCCATAATTATCTTTGAGCATATTACAATTCAAATGGATTGAAAGGTCAGACTGTGCATCTACAATGTTCCTGTGTTTTTTGGGCTGTAAAAAGTATACTTTGTACTTTGCCTCAATTAGAGGTAATGACAGGTGTTTTCAGATAAGTCAGAAGGTTAAAAACAGGACTAACAATTATAGTCATCGCTGATTAGATTCTATCAGATGTGACCTGGACATGAATCCACAGCTCTGGTCATGATCACAGCAGCTTGGGAAAGTGGCTTCAGTTTTTATAACAGCATAAAAAAACAAGTTTGTCTATAGTCACATCTAATGTTTTGATATGAACTAAGACAAGAGACAACATATGCAAATTCTGGTGCGTTTTTCTTCCCTGATATCAGCCCTTGATTATTTATGTCATTATTCAAGCATGTAGGTGCATATGTTTTCAATAAACTCTAGAACACAAAGTTATACTTTGGAAGTCTTTGAAATGGCTGGTTTAACAAAGATGGTATTACTAGCTGGTGCAAACAAACAGTGCTAATAACAAGACACGCTTTTGTTTTTCAGCAACAATCGACGCCGCTTGAGAATGATTGGTTTTTAAACACGTACAGTCTATAAACTTACTTTGACTGTGTCTGTTTAGTGACGTTCTTGATGGTTTGGCCCTGCTTGCCGATGATGGCTCCCACTAACTGTGTAGGCACGAGTATGCGCAAGGGGAATTCGATTGCCCTGAGGCGTGGACCACCGAAGCCTCCTGAAGGCCCGGGCTGACAGTCGCCCTGGTCCCGAGATGATCGGCCCCCGCGCCGTGCACGAGGGGCCTGGACGGGCGGAGCAGCATCCATATCCATAATATATGAAACCTTAAAGGAGTAGTCGTCAAACTGGTGTTCTGTCAACTTCTCAATGGCTCTGGAGGGTGGAGAGGAACAAAAAGAGAGGTGGAGATTTGTGGAGAAGGTGGAGGAAGAGGATGGAAAGGATGAGTAAGTGGTATGAGGCAATAAATATAGGGTGAATTATATAAGTACTGTACATCCATATGAGTAAGAGAGGAATACTATACAAATATACTACAAAGTACTGTACAGAGATTCTTGTTACTCTTTCGGGTAGCCTTTTATTTCTTTTATTGCCATTTTAAACTTCTGATATACTTGCTTTTATTAAGACAATTATGTGCACATGACAAAAACTGCATACATTTATCCTGCATTTCCTTTGTGTTTTGGTTGTGTGCATCCAATAATTAATGTACACTGACTGGACACAGGATATTTTAGTTATTTTGTCTTCGCCAGTGCTTATACCAGCATACTACTTCTTAGGTTTTTGTCTTTTTTAGTTGGCAAAACAGAACATAATTTTGTCACAGTAAACAGGTGTGAGAAGAGACAGTGACACAGAGAGTACATAGGGTCACAGTTGA
The DNA here is from genome assembly GCA_020466265.1 of Siphamia tubifer. NCBI lineage: Eukaryota > Metazoa > Chordata > Actinopteri > Kurtiformes > Apogonidae > Siphamia > Siphamia tubifer. Next base: position 39,700,601 of record CM035803.1, on the reverse strand, counting down.
TTAAACCTCTTCTATGCCTCGTCTTTGCCAAAACATATTTATCCCATCATTATAAAAACAAGTAAAAACTGACTGACTTTAAGAGTGACTCACACACTGCTTGGTCATTTACTGAATAATTTGCAATCAGATGTACTGTGATGCTTCAATACTTTACACATTCACTGACCAAACTAACATTAATATCATTAAAAACAGCTTCAACACACATTGTCCTACACTGACATTTGATCCAATTGATGACATAAACACTTAAGAGGTGGCATTAGCTATGTTATATGTGCATCCACTCTTTCATACTGTTTCCAGAATACAGTACTTTAGGTTGACTGCTCCATTCTGGTCAGCTTTTTATGCCATGATCTTGTCATTATTGAGGATAGCTTCTCCAGTTTACTTTCACTGAAGTTGTGTGAAATGTTCAGTCATCCTTACAGTCACAGGGGATATAGTGTAGGTATACACAGTCAGGTATGTGAACAATACAGCTCATGTTGCAGCTGTTTGTCTGTGCTTAGGTGTCAGTAAAAAGCAAGTATTTCACAAGCCTTACTCTTGCAACTTGGCTGCATCAGAGTCAGTATTTGTGCTGCTTACACTTTAGCTTCCTCCTTGGTTCCGTACGTAACATTCACCACTGCTGTTTCTGTGTCAGTGTTCACTATAGAGAAAGAGAAAAAGAAAAGAGGGGAACGATATTAAGCACAGTAAACATAGACACTTTGACACATGCGTACAGCAGATCTTTGTAGGTGCCATAGGTAAGTTGGACACGTGTCCAGGTTCCCGTGGTGACAAAGAGCGCTACTTGTCTGTGTGAATCCATTATAACTATCACAACACTGGCTTCCTTCCAGGCCCTGCTGCTGCCTCTACAGATAGAAGCTGCTCAGCACAATAGGCTCTCCCCTCACTTCCACAATACAGGATTTAACATTGACATGACAGCCTAAGTAAAGCAAATAATCACTACACACACTAAAATATAATGCACAACAGACAAACCTCTGGATTATTTGTGGCTCTGGTAACAAGTCTTGCTGGCAGCACACACCTTAAAAAGACAAACCCTAAGGCGAATTTGATTTTAATGTTAAATCTACACAACATGCATAGCTGAAGTGAAAACTCTTCAAAACCTCCACAGTGAAATAATTGGGTACATAATGTGTGGCTTTTCTTGGTGGTGTGAGAAACTAAACTAAACATCTGTCACAAGAGCCTTGGCATGAGGACTCCAGAAAACAAATCAGCAGATTAATCAATACTGAAATACTCAATAGTTGTAAAACCAAAAGAAGTATACATGACCTGCAGAATAAAGGCTTCAGTCTAAAAGAGCACATGTACATGACAAAACAGAACAACAGTACAAGAGAAAACTTTTTTAACCCATTATCTGACTCTTATCTGTTCATTTTTGACCTGATTTAAGTGACTTTTTTACTCTATATCTTATAACTGCTACTGTAAATATTGTTTTTGTGCTTGTATTTGTAAGATGTAAACCAAATCAAGACCAAGACCAGAGTAGATGTGACACAAGAGCATCTTAGCAACCAGGCTTATCACATATTATAGATTTATATGATATGAGACATCAGGTGAGTCTACTTCAGAATCAGCACTGAATGTCATGGCTTCATCAAATTGACTGTGCATTTTTTTGGGTGAGTTGGCAGACCGAGGCAGCCTGTGTTAAGTCAGAACATTTTATACCGAATTATTAACAAAATGAAAAGGAAATTAGATGATACAAGTACAGTAGTGGTCTTGAGGTAATTTTCAGAGTCCTTGAAAACCAATAGAAGACCTCTAAAAAGTGGTCTGGACTGGACTAAGGCCCACTTTCTAAAGGATAAATCTCAAACAAAATACAGCAGCCAACAGATATAAGAGGTAATAATGAAGGACAAACATTTTATTACTGTACTTAAGTAGTAATTTTCAGTATCTTTTGTCATGTTTTAGTGCGCATTTCTCTCATATTTCTTGTTTAACTTCCAACATTTTAAAACAAATATCTCTCCTTTCTATCTAACATTATTTTAAAAAATCTTGTAAATTGTGTTTTCGGGGAATTGAGGAGAGTTTATTACTTTAATTTTGCATCATGGCCTTTTTTATGGACATCAACACTAATGTAAACCTTTCCCATTGACTTGAAACAGACAAAAAGGTGGTGAAAAAAAAAAAAAAAAAGTATTGTCATCATGAGGGTTTGGTTAGTTTTGCACAGAAATATCTGGTAATCATAAACATTAAATGTACTGCAATACAATATGTTTGCATGTCATTCACCTTGGTTAAAGAAGCTGATTCAGTCTTTGTTATAAAAGATCTTTCTCTGCTCCGATAAAGAATGTGAATGTCTTAGCTAACCCTGACTGAACATGCAAGAGATTGATTAATTCTGTTTACCAAGGTCTCTGTCAGAAAAGCAAATGACGTGTTTACTTTGTCACTAATGGATCTCTTTTTGTGTAACTCCTACAAAAACAATGATGCGCCCGCAAAAGCAAATCCCATTGAAATGCATGTAATGCAGATGCCAAGACGTCGAATTAAATGTACTAATAAACTTTCCTTCAACCTTCGGGAAGTTGGCCATATGGACAAAGACATTTAGAAAGAAAGAAATAAAAAAGAAAACACCAGGAGACAAGAACTAACTGAGCCCGATTCTTTTACCAATAACAAAGAAAACTGTGTGTTTTCTGAACAATAAGCTTCATACGCATTTTCTGCAAGTGAAAATACAAATTTCCTAACCTGCTGGTGCTCAGTGGACAGCAGTTTTTGAAGGGTTAAAACTAGTGAGAGTGCCCAGCTGGCTGAGAGAGAGTGAGTGGGCAGAGTCTGGCTCAGTGCCCGGACCCCGACGTTCACCGCCAGCTCTGCCCCGCCCAATCCCGTCCCGCTACTGACAGCCTTCACCAATGCCACACAAGAACATCACACTCCAAAACCTGAACTCATAACCAGAGCGTATGGATGGGACATGGGCAGACAAAAGTGACAGACAGACAGGAAGTGGGATGGAGACACCAAGAGCAACTAAATGGAGGATGATGCATAAACAAGGCGGTTCTCTGGGAGCTTTGACTGCACACTGTAACTGTGGAGAGCTGCACGAAAGGATGAAGAGGAAATGCTGGATTTGGAACCACACGCTGGAGCGATCCAAAGAAAAAAGCCTGTTTTATTGTAGCATTTAAATGGAGTCATTTCTCTGCTGGGATCACTTTCAACACTTGTCATGACTACAGTGGATGGTGGTCTAGATTTAACCCTTCAAGACCCAGGACTATTTTTGTGATTAATTAGAGTTTCGGGTATATTATGTTTTTGATCCGACCGCCACTGTCAGTTATACTTTGTGTTAACATGATAACTTGAAAAATATTGAGTTTAGAAATTCCAGATTTTCCATATCAATGAATATCATGGAAAGAAAGAACGGATTCCATTTTGGATGATTTACCATTGGTAGCTTGGCCACAAGGGGGGGCTCAAAAGTTTAAAAACACTAAACACTTTTCTGTTCATATCTCTGGAATTATTTGTCTTGACTGACCTCAAGTCAGGTCCAAATGAAAGGTCATGACCTAGGCATGCCATGACACTATAGCTGTCTGGTTCAAAATCTTTCCACCAGGTAGAGCTTCATGACTACAAATTCAACGTTCTAGCCATGTCTTTGAAACTATTTGTACAATTCATCTTAACCAAATGAAAGTTAATCATCTCGGCATGTGTTATGCGATGATGTTGCACCTGTGCGATTACAATTCTGCCACCAGGGGGAGCTTTATTACAGAAAAATCACCATTTTCTGCCATATCTATGGAACCATTTGTCCTCATGACCTTAAATCAAGTGGAAATGATCTCAGCATGTGTTACAGTATGTCATGATGCTATGCCTGTATGGTTCCAAATTTTGCCACTAGCTGGAGTTTCATGACTAAAAATCTTAATTGTCTATGCCATCCTTCATGTTAACGATAACATAAAATATATTAGGTTTAGAAATGCCAAGTTTTCCATGACAATGAATATCACGGAGAGGAAGGGGGCGCTCAAAAGTTTAAAATCACTAAACATATCACTAAACATATCTCTGGAACTATGCATCTGACTACAATTCAAATGCAAATAAAAGGCCATGACCTGTGACATCCCCAGGTCATGACCTTTCATTGTTGTAATTGATTTGAAGTGAACTGGGGATGTGTCACGTCATGACATCATAGCTGTTTGGTTAAGGATGGGGGGTGTTTCGGGATATACCCCTAAGTGTCTCTTCAGGTGGTGAAAGTCTAGTTTTTTTTCTACATTTAATCAGTTTATTATTTTAACCTCTATAATTTTCAATGAAAAACAAGGATTTTCTGATAAGTAGAAACAGATATTTCTCTACTTTCAATAGGAACATCATACACATCAGATAATTTTATTCATCTGCATAAATATGCTTCCAGAGGGTCATCATGGAGTTAAGATTAAGATAAACAAAGCTAGCACACATGACACTGATGCATATTTGTTGCATACTGTGACATTCACGACCCTATAACTCTTGTTTCTCCCTGTGAACAAACAAGCACGACAAGTTTTCCAAAATCTTCACTTTAGCTGTAGTTTTGAGAAATAATCATTTTCAGTGATCTAAACCAGAGTTTTCATGTGTGGAAGACAAAAAGTCATGAGAAAATATACATTTTCCCAGATACCTGGCTACGTCTATACATGGCATTCTTTTATTTTTATAATATCGATGCTCATAAAAACTCACAAAAGCATAGATTCAAAGGTTACTAATCACCAGAGAGGAAAAACTGACTTTTTCAACAAAATATATCATAATTTGAACATTAAAACACACACCCACAACCACTGCCATGTCTCAAACTTAATGGATTTTACTGGTGAATCAATGATACAGGAGATGACAGTGTTTCTATGTTCACTAAAAGCCTCTGAACATTCCAAATGGGTCATATCTGATGCTGTTGAAAAGCTGAGAAACTGGATTTTCCTTGAAAAAGCTTCACTTCCTGTTGTGCTTTTTCCAAATTGTACTGTAATCAGGTGTTCACTTCATCTGTTCTTCAGTCACATTCTGCTAAACCTTATTAATTTTCAAATAGATTAAGCTGAACATGTTATGTAACTCCATTCAGAAATACCAGACTCACAGGAAAGTGGGACATTTGCCTTGTAAAACTGCTGCCTCGATTAGTTAATTTGTCAGTTTGTATCCAATATAATGTCCTCACATGTCATGGTGACATGACAACACACGCTATAGAACCGCTCCTTTTGTTGTTGAACTCTGGTAAGTTTATATGCATTTACGTTTCAGAAGAAAAATATTATTAATATAGTATACTGTACACATTAATGGAAACTGATTTTTAGTTGGCCTTTTTAGGTGGTCAAACCAGAACAACATTTAAAGTAACTCTTTAAAAGCCCCACCTGGTTCTGCATGAACGTCCTCTGATCCTCTGTCATATAAGCGTCCATAAACTAATCCTGTCTCACATCCAAACCTTAACATTCAACCTTTGATCATCTCCCTTGCAGCTTGTTTCTAACGTTGTAGCTATTTTCAGAATCACTCAGTTGGTGAACTCTGAGTCACAACAGGGTTAAATAACACTTTAATGTATCCTGTCCTCAATGTTCTGTTTCACTGCACTTTTCAAACAGCCAAGTGTTTGTGGACATCATCAGACAACTACAACTATAGCTGTCTAATGCTAGTGTCTGTGTCTCCCACCAAAACACATAAACACAACCCAAACTAAATTATTCTCCTTACATTTAATATCTTTAGTGTACGTTTTGCATTTGAGAAATTCATCCAACAGGCTGAATTGGACCCTTTAGATGGTAGGTTTTGGCCCGTGGGGGATATATTTGACAACACTGGTGTAAATCGTGGCAGAGTTCCAACAGGGTTGCCTGACAGGCAGGATTTTGCATCTCGATGCCAAAAGCACGCCGGATTTCCTCCAACACTTTGTGGATATTATTATCAAATATGAACTGTAACTACAAGTAATGTTTGGGGGTGGGTCAAAAAATGTAACTTCATGTACAGGCCAGGCACCCATGGGTGCCCCAAAAATATATATAGTATCATGTAGGGGTGTGACGAGATGTAATTTGGCGAGATTTCTCGACGCTGTAAAATTCTGTCTCGGGAGACATGTTATCCAGCAAGCATCCAGAATGTCATCGGAAAACACAGGTTTTACTATTGAAGATGCCCCCTCCAGTTTCAAATGGATAGTTTGGCAGCATTTTGGGTTCCAGGCAGAAATTATATCTCCTGTCATATCCTGCCCCAGCGTGCTTTTCTTTCTCTCTCTCTCTCTCTCTCTCTCTCTCTCAGCGCGACGCACTGTTTAAACTGGACATTATTTGGACCTCAATACCCAGCGCTTTTCCCATGTTGTGGGTGCTGGGTGTGCACCCCCAGGCACAAACAATACCGTACATTGCGGCTAATACGAGCACAACACAGAGACATTTTCAGCAGCACCACAGCTCAGTACTCAAATCAACAACTGCACCTGCCAACACATTCGGACCTCAACTTCTACAGTCAAGAGCCACATTTGAGTCACACCCCTAGTATCATGTATAAATTTCTTATAGCAAGTTAAAATATGTCGCGATATATAGCTTATTATATTTCATATTATTTGATGGTTAGTATTACATAACTTGGATAACTTGTGGACTGACATAAGAGCAGCAAGCAGTGATGCCTGGTTTGTCATAGATTATTAATTGGTCGGTTACATTGTAGTGTGGGGCAGGTCAAATAAGTCCATAAAAGTGGGACCCATCTGAACTGTGCATCACTAGTGACTAAATGAAGTACTTACTGAATGATAATTGTAGGACATGAAGAAGACATACATGTTTTGAGATTTTATTTCATCTTTTTTAGCTGCTAGCATACCATTAATAAAATGCTTCATAAAGGTGCAAGTAAAAACTGATTGAACCAAAAAGATTTTCTTCCCTCTTCCTCAACTGGGCCAATGAAAGAAAACATTTAGGTTCAGCTCCCTGTATGCGTTTATGTGTGAACATCTAAGAGTTCGTCAGAGTTTACTATCACTAGAGTTGCCTGCGCTGAACACACACAAACAGAGACACACTCCATCAGACAGTGCAAAGGCCTCACCACAGGCGCCGACAGTGTCCTCCCACATTACCACGATGTACCGCCCCAAAAGAGATGCACACGCAAAATGTACAGCCATGAACACACACACACTGACACACGACTGCTGGACGCCTGCCATGTCTGCCCACTTCAATCCATACGCTCAGGCCAAGGGGACCCGTGGCATTACACAGTGCTTATTATAGAGGCTGCATGTAATTCTAACGCTCATCTCACTGGGTCAAACTTATAAGACGCACACATGCGCGCAGACAAACGAGATGATAAAAGGTGATTTATATGCATAGATGGATTATGTTTAGATAATCGTGTGTGGGATGATGGTAACGAGGAAATCAAGTCACACAGGGAGACTTGACGCACTGGGAGGTCTGTGTGTGACTAAATAAGACACATGTGCATTGAACTGTGGGAGCCAGATGAAGAAATGTACAACATCACAATGCAGAGAAGAGTTCCTTACCTTGTTCCACGTTATCTACAGTACCATACTGAGCTAGAAGGCCGTCCAAAACCTGGGGAAGATGAGAGGAAATGTGTTAAGAGTCATGAAGATGCATAAACACACACACACACACACACACACACACACACACACACACACACATGTCTGGAGCTGCAAATGCAATGGTACAAACTGAAACGTAATAAAGTGACACTGACATTTCGGAGCTTGTATGTCCACAATGACCAACTTCAGACACCCAAAAATGACTTGAACTGTTTATAATTTTGTTGACCGCTATAGTTACATCATATTAAATACTTCCCACAATGTTGAAATTCAACAAATCCACAGTTTATTCACTCGGATCATCTGCTTCATCTGGTCACCATTCATCTGTGTCATGTGCTGTTTACTAAATGAAAAAGGACTTGTGGCTGTTTCACTTGAATGAAATGGCATAAAGTGAATATACTGTATGTCACCAAACAAGATGTGAAAGCAATCGCTATTTTATTTTAAATGCTCTGAAAGACTATGTTCAGTCACTCAGTCTTTTGCTATGTTTTGATTGAAAAATACCAGCATCAGAAGTCGCCCAATTTATTGTTCATTTAAAAGCAGAGTAAGCGTTTTCTGCCACTCATCATCTATCAATCAAAACCACAATAGCATTTAGTTTGTATTATGGATCCAACTGCCTTTCACAATAAAAGCTATGCACACATACGCTGTGTGGATGGATTTAGTCACTCAAATGATTTCAGCAAGAGGCAATTCAATGAAATAGGCTGTTATTTCATTCAGATGTATATTCTTATTAACTTTGTACTAGCCTATATAATTCTACTGAAACAGTCATAAGTAATAATTAATGATAGCAGATCACTGACAACTGGTGTCAGTGATCTGCTATAATAAATGAAAGATTGCACTGAATTCCAATATAATTAGATGTAATGTACATAAGTTAATAAATAACTTAACATACTGTAGGTGTTTTTACATATTCTAATCTGAAATGCTGTATACTGTTTCAACAAACAGTACTGTATTTCCTTATTAAATGTCTCCAGCCTAATTTGTAATTTATGAGAATAAATTTTGCATTAGCTCAATGGAAAACATAAAGAGCTCAAGGTTTTCCATTTGATTATAAAGCTAAGGAGCAGAATTCAAGTCATTTCCGCATCACTTCAAACAAGTTGAATTTAAATTAATGTAGAAACTATAATTACCAATTCTAACGTAGAGATTTTTACTGAATTTTCTTTTTAAGTTTTCAGGAGCTGTTCTTATCTGCTCTAGCTTTTCCACAATTTTGCACAAACAATGATAACAGTACAAAATTGCATAACATTATCCTTTTAAAAGGTAAAATGTTTATCTCCTTGTATGTGAAGGACCCCCAAACAGTCCGATATCACCCACAAAAATGGGGGGAAATGCTTCAAAATGTGTGAATATAAGAAATCCACACACCTGGTAACTCATTGATAATCTCAGCCTCTCACCTTTGAAACAATATATTAGCATTAGCATTAGCATTACCACACCTTATAATTCTACATTAAAGAACTAGAGGATAACCTGAATGTAACAACTTCTCACATTCCTAAAATGCTGTAATAATACATAAATGTTACTCATTCATGTATGCAAACATAACCATAATCAAAAAACCCTGAGGTAGGGCTGCCACAATCAAATTGACAATTGTCAGATGCCCCTAGCGGTAGCAAATCTAATATGGTTTAGGGTTACTGTCCATATATGGTCAATGTAAAATTTGACTAGATTTCCCTGAAACTGGTGAAGTATAGAGTCAGACGGCGGATGTAACAAAGTGACGACAGAGCTGCTACGATTCAGAGAAACAACCGGAAACAACCACAGAAGAAGAAGAACAATGACAATAGATGGCTGCTGATTTCCTTTTATCAAAGATGAGTGAAGAATGTGAGAAAACGTCAGCAATCTTTAAATTCTTTTCACAGAAGCGACATCAGCCATTAAGCTCCATAATCCCCAATTTTGTTTAGTCATTCGTAACTTTGTCTGGATTCCTCTGTGAACTTTCCGGCGCTCTAACTACATCAAACTAAAGATTACGCTGATTAGTTGTAGTACCGTCTTATTGCATACAGAGGGATTTGAAAGTCAACCTTTTAGCCCGCCCCTCATACCTATGAAGCATGACTAGACCCACACATTAAATAAATGGGGATACCGCGGCTAGGCTGGACCCTTACGATGTACCAAACACGGAATGGATACTGAAAAAATTGACTGCGGCCGTTCACTATTGTGGATGCATTTACCTATCTTGTGTGTGGTGTCAGTGCCTACACTTATCAACAGTAAATATTACAAGTCACTCGAAGCGGACAAATGGATTTATACAAGAAATGGAGCTCATTAAACCAAATGAGAACAACACAGTCAGAGCAGAGATAAGCCAAGCTCTACTGTCTGTTTTAATAGTGTGCTTAAGGCAGTGATCAGACTAGATCTAATGCAAAACATCCACCCGCACCTGAGTAACAAACATGTAGCCATGTGCACACATCCTAAGATATACAAATGAATATTCAGATGGTGTACGTTCCTGTCGTATACACAAACAGCATGCACATTGCTGAGAAGTTTTGGTTAGTGTTTCCTGCATAGAATGAAACATACTCTAGCATTCCCTTTATCTGTCATTATTACAATGTTTAGTGATATTTTATTGTTTTGACACTTAAAGGCAAATGAACAATGCGTGTCCATCTTTGTGTCCTTAGGTCAGGTGTGTTCGGTGCACCTCCGAGCAGGAAAACGGTAAAAAGATGTACAATTACAGCTTCCTTAACGTGAACGACAGCAGCCAACTCCTGATTGGAGGCTGATTAGGAGCCGCTCTGTTTTTCCTCTTTTTCTGTCTTAATTAAAGCCACACCTGATTGGTCAGTGTGTAACATTGGCCATTTGTATGCTGAGCAGAGGGAAGGGGGCGGAGCTACACACATACTGTAGCACAGTGTTTCCCATGAGGTGTGCCATGAAAAAAATATCACCTTATTGGTACTGTACATGAAGAGTGTGATTATAGATGCATAGAACAGCACACACCACTGATCCACTCAGAGCTGTAGAGCTGCGGATGTCTTTCTTAAATTCCTGCAAGAGTGTCAGCTTTGTGTTTAATTAAACAGGCTCGGGTTTTGCACTGAATAAGTAAAACAAGACTAGATTTGCATTATATTTCAATAAATATACTTTTCATGACATTTTTTCTTTGGTAGTGTGCCTTGTGATGTTCTTAATGTAAAATATGTGCCGTGGCTCAAAAGGGTTGGGAAACACTGCACACAATGGGCTCACGCACAGGAGGGAGAGAGATGAGAGAGCAGAGGCCACAACACAAACGGACTGGAAAGGTTAAAAAAAAAAAAAAGTTGATACAATGAGTGACAACAGGAAGATTTGGATTCATTTCAATGATATTGACCAAACAAAAGCAAAACAAAAATGTCATATAGAGCTGCCCAGGCACTAGAGAACCCTCCATCCATTTATTTATCTATTTATTTTTATCACTGAGTCAATAAATAAATATGTATTTATATAATAAACATTTGATATAATGGACTTTTTTTTACATTAGTAATTTATATTGCACCTAACTTTGCATTATTGTTGATAATAAACAAATTTAACCACCAAAAAATCTAAAGAGCCACTTGGGAGCTGAAAGAGTCATGTCTTTTTAGTGAGTCGAGCCAAAAGAGTCGGTTTTCGAAAAGGAATTCCCATCACTACTCTGAAAAAGCACAATTCATGCAGGAGGTGTCTGAGCAGAAAGGAGGAGTGGGCATTTAATTAATTTAATTAATTAGAGCATGTAATTAATTGGTTGTAATCTAGGTGTGAAGGAGGTTTTAAATAATATAGAAAAAATCCTCCAAACTTTAATGACATTTACAGAGATTTCCACAAATTATTTTTCAGACACTTGGACCAAGCAAAAATTGGCGTTGTTTGAAATCTTTTACTGTCTCAGCACCAAACTGACAAGATCTGACACCTTAAAGCATGTCTATGGGAGGTAAAGTCAGCAGGTACAAAGCTAATTATAATTCTGATTAAAATAGTTGGACACCAGTTTAAGAAAAAGTGATATTACTGCATCGTTAGTCGCCTACTTTCATCTGTGCTGTCAAGAGTTCAAGGGGATGTTTAAGATTACATAAGATTTAGTCTTTTAAGAGCCTGTGTTTCCACAAAAGAAACTATCAACATATCTGGTGACTTTTTCTTTGCCGATTTCACAACACCATCAGCCAGTTCGACCTTTACACGCAAGACTTTCAACCCCATTTCACACTTTGATTTGCACTGAGATGATATTTCAGCGTAACAAATGTATTGTCAGAGAATTTTTGCTTCTCTACATTGACACTGAAGCTCATTTATTTGTTTGTTTATAGTCCAATCATCACCACATGACTTATGCTCCTATCAACGAATCATGAATCTTCGTCTTTTACCAGACATCTATCTCTGCAGATTTTGATCTAAATTACGGATAATGATGATTAAAGTTGATTCCTTGCTAAATACAGAGTTAATTAAATCATGCACATATAAATGAGCATGTGATTACCAACAATTTCATATTGATGATTCCTACTTTAACAATTAAATTTGGACTTATGGTCCCAAATAAACTAAAGCTGTCGACTACAGCTGTCTTTAACATTGACCACATAAAGCTGATTATTATATAGCTGTTCAAAAGTACAGGCAGCCAATGGCCTAGATGGATAGAGTGGGCTTGTAACTGAAGGGTCCCCGACGAGAGTTGTTGGCTGATGTGCCCTTGAGCAAAGTACTCAACACCCATCCCATCCATATTTGCTCCCCGGATACCCGAAACAGCAATGTAGTTATAGATGGGTTAAAGGCAGCAGAAGAATTTTGCTGTGCATGTTTATGTGTGAACCCCGACTGACAAAATAAAATAAAGATTCGCAGTTGTTTCGATTTGTAAAAATCTGTTCAAACTGGCGTTCGCTTAGGTTTGCTTTTTTTCTCTACATTGTTTGATTGTTATGTAAAGCATCTTTGAGTGTCCAAAAAGCACTATATAAATTTGAGGTATTATCATCATCATCATTATTATTATTATTATTATTATTATTATTATTATTATTATTATTATTATTACCTCCACTAAGGAAGTTATAATAATAATAATAATAATAATAATAATAATAATAATAATAATAATAATAATAATAATAATAATAATAATAATAATGAGTTTGTTTGTCTGTTAGTTAGCAAGATATCTCAAAAAGTTATGAACAGATTTTGGTGGTGACCCGGGGGAGGTGTGTCAAGATAACTCAAAAACTTATGAATGGATTTTGATGAAATTTTCAAGATGTGTTGGGAGTGTCACAAGCAACAAATGGTTACATTTTGGTGGTGATCCAGGGAGGAGGTGGGTGTCTACCTTGGTGGAGGTCTGCGCTCTCAGAGTGCTTTTGTAGTTATCGTTCATTATTATTATTATTATTGAAAAGAAAACACAAAAAAAGATAAATATCCACAGCCACCATGTTGCTCATTGTAATTTTGTGGTATAATAGTTTGAAAGAGCAAAAAAAAAAAAAATCAATCCATTGTTTCATTCATCTTATAAATTTGCTTTATCCTTAGTAGGGTTGTGCTTGTGTGTGTGTGTGTGTGTGTGTGTGTGTGTGTGTGTGTGTGTGTAGGGGGGTTGCTACTTATAGGTGAAGGTTATACCCTGAATGAGTCGCCAGTTTATTGTAGAATCGATATGTAGATGAACAACCAATCATTTTTACATTCACACCTCTGAGTAATTTTAGGTTGAAGCAAAATATAATTTTAAGTTGTTTTGTTTTTTGTGTTTTGTTTTGTTTTTTTTTTTCAGTTAAATAATCAATCTTGTCAGGCTCCAATGAAAATACAAATGTATTCCTGGCAAAACAGACCAGATCTGAGGCACGGATTTGTGCACTAATGTGGTTTTGCCTGGAAACTTTTGGGAGTTTTCTAGGGTTGTCCAGATTTGGCTGAAAACACAGAGAGGAAGACAAAAGACACTTGCAAAAAGAAAAACAATCTGGACACCAGCGAGGATACAGATGTTGACACAGCATCATTCTCAGAGTAACCAAGCGGATATGGATATGAGCTCAGACAAAACACCAACACAAGCACTTACTGTAAGTCTTACGACAAATACAGCATCAAGGCTGGTGAGTCATTGTTAGGAAACTGGTTTATGTGCTACCTGGTGTTGTTCAACTGGGCATCACCATCTTTTTTGGTCTCAACCACACACACACACACACACACACACACACACACACACACAGTACAAAGACACAAACAACTGACCTCCCACTGTAGATGAGGGGGAATGTTCCGGATCTGGATCTTCCGACTCCTGCAGAGATGAGAGACACAGACAGAGTGGATTTAACAGACCTGAACCACACACAAACAATAAATAAAACAGAAGATTTACAGTCGTCTGCTGTGTTTTGTGGCTAAGCAGACTTCATTCGCGTACTGACTGTAGACATTTGTTAGTCATATAAGCAGTTCAGGAGTTTAAGACGTTCCATCGATGCAGGCAAAGTTGCAAAGTCAGGATTTTCTTATATGAATTTAACAGTCAACGGAAATCTTACTTTTATTGTAAAGACAGCAGCACAAATTACATTACTATTACAGAAGCGCAGAGAGAAATGTAGATGTGAAGGTGAGGGTTATTATTAGACAGCAGAGAGTGACTTTCAGTAACACCTTCCTACAAATGCAGCGCAAGTGACAAGATGTCAGATTGTACAGTGACAACAGATGAAGCAGACATTTCACACTTATTCATAAGGTACCAATTCAACAAACAACAAAGATTGCTTCTAATGATTGTGAACTTACTGCAGTTTAAGTAAATAAATAAAAAAAAAAATTTACTTTCATATATATATATATGTGTGAGAAAATTAGGGCTGTCAAATGATTAAAAGACTAATCAAAGCATGTGAGTAATCATGATGTTGACATCGGTGGAGACATAATTTGACGACTTCCTTGCAAGAGACAGCAACAATAAATAAATAAATACATAAGAACATGGCTAAAATAATTAAAATATCATCTCATTTGTTTTTTTTTATTTTTTTATTCGTTAAGTCACATTTTGTCTGTTTTTTATTGGTCATCTATAACGGCATTATATATTTAATTATAGTCATCGTTACAAGACCGACACAGGGTAACATGATAAAGGTTTGTTGATGACAATATTTAGTCACTATAAGGCACGCTGTCAATGAATGGATTATTTATTTTTAGATTCTTCATATATAAGGTGCACTGGATTATAAAGAGCATTAAGTGAAGTCAAAATCATTAAATAAAAAGTCTAAATAATTTAATAAAGTCTACATTATTAGATAAAAAGGGAAAATTATGAGGAAAAAAAAGGCAAAATTCCTAGTCACTAAGCACAACCAGAATTCATCCATACATATATACATATATACATATGGAGGAAATTAAAATATTTTAAGTGTCGTCTTATAGTCCAGAAAATAGAGCTACCTTTTTCCCCCCAAATGTCATGTAATTTCCTATTCAAAAATTGGTATGGACATTTTATAAACATTCAAATATTGGTATGGATATGTCCATAGCGTCTATACACAATTTTATGGCCATAAATCAAAGGGTTGCTGTGGATTCATTTTGATTAAGAACAGTTAAATATCATTCATGTTTAATCTGTATTAATAGTGTTTCATTTTACATGAGCAAACAGACTGTATATACACTTAACCTGTTTGTTGCAACCTGGGCGACGCATTAGCTGAAGGGTTAGCAGAACCCCTTACTAACGTATTTTTTGCATATGTGGTATTTTAAGCTGGAAGTGCTTTGGTGAAAACTCCTTCCTGCAGAGTGTGTCTAATGCTTTATGATCATCCATGGTTCCGTGTTGGATTTTCTTGTCCTCATATTTCCATCCAGAGCCAACATACTGTTCAGGGTCTTCCATCTTTATGGGTTGGTTCTGCTGCCTGTCACTACCGGATCAACTGACCATTTGTTTGTGTGTGACGCTAACTCTACTTCAACAAACTGCCCGAAAATGAATTCACAGAGACATTCAGAATCCATCTGTACTGCACATGAGTTAAATTAATTAACATTTATAATAAGATTAATTATCATGGTGGATTAATCTGCATTAATGTGTTAATTGTGAAAGCCTAAGAGAAAATGCCAAACATTTTTAAATAAATATATATATATAAATCTCAAAAATAATTAATATATCTTTTTCTGTCTCTCTCACACTCTGTACTGGAGGCCTCTATCTTTATAATCTCTCTCTTTGAAATCACATGAAATTAAATTGATAAATCTTTGCCTTGCCCACTCAGAACACCTCATTGCCATGCACTGGAAGAATATATTATGTCCAGGGTTCATGAAAAACCTGGAAAAGTTGTGACATTTTAAAATTCAATTTCCAGGCCCTGGAAAAAGTTCTTAAAAATAAAAATGTTTAAGACATTTTGGCAAAGTCATGGAAATATATCTAATGTTTCATCAAGTATTTGTATAAAATCGATGTGCCGTAATAAAATTGAAATTGAAATGCAATCATCTTGATATTTTGGTAACCTAGGGGGAAAAAGAGTTGATCAAAGTGGCTTGCATGCACCTTGAGACTACAGGTATACCTACTTTAAATGAATACGATATCGCCAATCTGCTTTTTTCCTTCACTGTGCTGTGGCGCTGTCCGCCCCGCCCCATTCTTGTGTTTGTTCCCCCTCCTCCTCCCCTTGTGTGTTAGTGGCATGTGTGTGTTGATAATGTATTCAACATGGCGTCGCGCACAGAAGTGGGCATGACAGAATTCGTACCAAAGAAAAGAACGGCTCCATTATGTAGCGAAATATCGGATTTAAACCGTCGGATAAGGAGCAGAAAGAGGTATTTGAATAAAATGCAAGATATTGGTGCCACCCGAATCATAGGGCACTACGAACGTCTTCAACCATTTACACACAGCTGACAACTTTCCCATTTTTCCTGGGACTCCCCCGTATTTCAGACCCATCTCCCGCCCGCCTCCTGTTTTGTAATTTCTCCCGGTAATCTCCCGTAATTTATTAGGTCGGAATGTCAAAAATAAAATCTGAAGACATCATTTGGCTGATGTTCTTCAGTTGACCCAGATCATGTATGGAACGTATAGATGTCATTTGTTGACTATCTGACAACTGGATGTGTATTTGATCTGTGCGCAGGTTGAAACTTTTCCCCTGGACACACACAAACAAACACACACACACACACACACAGATTCTCAGTCAAGTTAATGGTATGTATCTGTGTGTGTGTGTGTGTGTGTGTGCGTGCGCACGAGCATGATTAATGTGACAATGAATAAAGCTAATGTGAATGTAACACAACAAAAGCTGATGCAGAATAATGTGCTAAATTAAATCAAATACACACACAAATATAAAATATACTACAGTCACTAAACACCAGAATTCATGGATTTAGAATCTATTAATCTATATTTAAAAACAATTGAATGTGTGTCTTTTATGTTAAATGTTAAAGAAGCACTTTAACTGTCTACCCTCAGATTTTATGTTTGCAATTAAAATAAGGCAATATTCATTGGTTCCTTCCTTGGTTTGATTATGTTAAAAATGGTGCACAAGCACTTTCTTCCTAGTACCTGTCTAACTCTAGGCACTTGGCGGCCTATCTGTTTGCACTTCAATAAAAAAAAAAGTATTGCTGAGTTTGACGTGTTTGTTTTTTTGTTTGTTTTTTTTACTGCATAGATATTGATTTTTTTTTCTCCATGTCACACAGCCCTAAGAAGAAGAAAATGCAGGAAATATGTGCATGGTATCAAAACAAAAACAACAATGGTTTGTACAGGTAGAACTCGGTACATGTTGGAGTCTCATGGGTCGACCCTCTGGATTTTTTCTTAAATATTCTTGTGGTATATTACGTCAATCTTCACGCAGAACATCCCCGAGTGTTTCTTCACTATTTTCCCTGTCCAAATGATCTTATACAGCTACTGCTATTATATTCATATACAGTTTCTGATTTTTTTTTTTCAAATAGTTTTTGAAAGGGCTTTCAAAATTAACACAGATTAATCCATCATGATTATTATTCTGATTAAAATGTTAATGCATTTAACTCATGTGCAGAACAGAATGATTCTGAATGTCTCTGTGAATTCATTTTGGGGCAGTTTGTTGAAGTAGAGTTAGAGCTGCACATAAACAAATGGTCAGTTGATCTGGTAGTGACAAGCAGCAGAACCAACCCATAAAGAAGGAACACCCTGAACAGCATGTTGGCTCTGGATGGAAATATGAGGACAAGAAATTCCAAGACAGAACAGTGGATCATCATAAAGTATTAGACACACAATGCAGGAAGGAGTTTTCACCAAAGCACTTCCAGCTCAAAATACCACAACTGTGAAATATACGTTAGTCGGGGGATCTGCTAACCCTTCAGCTAATGCGTCGCCCAGGTTGCGACAACCATGTTAAGTGCATATACAGTATTCCCTTCTTTCTTTAGTCTGTTTGCCCATGTAAAATGAAACACAATTAATACAGATTACACATGAATGATATTTAATCATTATTAATCAAAATTCATCCACAGGAACCCTTTGATTGATCTGATTTTTTTTTTAAATTATCATTTGACAGGTCTAATTTTTTTAATATTTCCTGCCTATTCTCCTAATATATATTGATACACATACTAAAAAATGCATGGTGTATGTATGTATGCTATTGGAAATTTGATAAAACTAGGACATTTTTCAGTGCTAGCTGGCCCGAAGTGAGTGGGTGCCCGCGATCATCCGGAGTTATGGGTAATTAAAAAATACTTTTAATGATATTCGGGTTGCGGTCGGGTCATTAAAAGAGTATTCACCAGGTTAACATTAAAATAACCTGATAAATATGCTTCATTAACTGAATGTCCATGAAGGTGACATACAACGTCGTCTGTATCCTATGGTATGGAGGGAGCAAGACAAAGTCAAGTTAGGAGAGTGGAAGCTCTGGAAAAAAAAAGTTAAGGTTTGGGACACATTCACTGAGATTAAAGATGATGAGCAGCTCCCAGTGTTTTCTTTTCCGTGTAAACCGGGTTCAAATGTCTCTTTGGATGTTACAGGTTGTCGACCCCAATGACATCAGATTTTAACACGGAAATGAATGCAGGTATGTGAGTAAGGTTATTTGATGTTCATAAAGACCATTGATTACATTTTTAAAATGCGGGACGAGAAGCGGGTCAGTTTAGTTAAAGAAGCGGTCGGTTGCGGGTCATTTATACATCGACCCGCACATCACTGATATATATATATAATGTATATATATTATGTACATTCATATTACCTTAGAGTTTATCGTCCTACTTTTTATTGCCGTTTTTATTGTACCTTATTTACATTTTTGTATTTTACTGTAATTTTCCCAGGATTCTCTTAAACTTTAGCTGTTTTTTTTTATGTACACTATGAATAAATTTGATCTGAAAGACAACAAATTAATTTGAGTAAGAAGGAAAATAAATAGGTAAGCAAAGTAGAGTGAAACCGTAGGGACTGCATTTTTGGTTTGGTATTTGAAGGAAGAAGAAAATGGGAATATTATACTTTCAAGATGTGTTACAACTTCAGTTGATATGTATCTATCCTATGTATCTATGTCCATCTCTGCCCTGTCTTTAACATCCAGAGCTTTTAGGCAGTCTCTCTCTGGCTTTATTGAGCATGTCAGCTCAAACAGCAAAGCCACACTAACCACCCAATGACCACAAGCTGTTAACAACTACATTAACGTGAGAGAGTCCGGCTCCGCACTGAGAGCTGCTGATTTAAAAAGCAGAGAGACTGGCAGAGAAATAGCCACGCCGCTGTGCAACTGTATCCCAAAAACCTTTTAAAGAGACTTTTCACCAGCGAGGCTGCAGAATGAAAGGTAAAGAAATGAAGTAAATTATACTAGAAACAATCCACATGGATTAGGGATTGTAGAATAGTACTCTATGGGGCATCGAATACACACACACACACACACACACACACACTCATTGTTCTCATTGTTAGGCTATATCTCCACTCTCTACTGTGACACTTTGCACACATTACTCTTTGTAGGTTCTGTTTGAACATGTCTGCAGGTCAGAATTTCAGCAGCAAGGATAGGACGCGAGGACTGAGTTGGCAGCTGGACATGAATGAATGACTCTTTCTGATTGTGGTGCCCGAGGAAAAAACCCAAAAGAGGAGCGTGACTCGGACTGGGGCTGCCCTACTCCTCTCATCCCCCTCTCTTTATCCACCCATTTGGACTGGAAACGTACTGATAAGCACAAAAGAGTAAAGCAACAGGTTGTGTTTGCTGAACCTCTGTGGTTTACGATGTGCCCCCTCCTACAGAAGCAAACAGGGAACACAAAAGCCCAGACAAAAAAAGAGTAAACTGACAACTCCCAGCGTGCCCTACCGCACAGTGGCCTGCACGCTTTCTGTCACTGACGGTGGTTTAAAGTGAGTGGTTCGATGAAAGATCTGTCTTGGCAACCAGTATTCAAACAAGGGTAAACCGATCAAATCAGTCTGCACCGCTAAAACACATCACCTTTTTTCAACGTAGTAAACAACCTCCTGTATTTCAAAAGCAGCCAATCATTGAAAACTGTTTAAGGCCAACTCGAAAACCTCAAAACAACCCCAGAAGCTGGCAACCCGAAGCTGCCGAATATGGAAACTAAAAGGTCCTTTCATTCAGACTCCTCTGGTTAAATAGCCCATGAATTTTGAGGGCAAGGTTCTCTATTGTGTCGCTGTTAATTGATTTATTAACTCTCGTTTTAATGCGACAGTAGATGAAGTGCTCTGCGGCAGTAGTGACATCCTTTGTTACCTTTTAATGTCAATGTAAAGCTATGACAGGGGTTCACAGCAAAGACTTCTTTACCTCAATAACAAATATCATCTCATGTGGACTCCTTTCTTTGTTTTTCTTTTTCTGTATGACCTTCTACATTTGCTTATTTGTCACTCTGAAATATGCAGAGGAAGCACCCTGAATGGACATGTCTTGGAAAAAGTGACAGTGCCTCCCAACAGCTTTTCAAGGTTTCATTTTCAGCGTTCCTGTGGCCGCCGGCAAACCAAAAGATCACTGCTCTGTGTCTGTCTGTCTGTCTGTCTCCAGGCTAGGGAGAGGCCCACAGTATATGCCTCCCTGCAACGTATACTATTGTCTCTGCAACAGTGTTCAGGTCTGGGTGCAGACATTAGCTCTACACCCTCAGGTCATATGCGTTTCTTTTTTATTAAAAATTAGAAGGAATAACCCAGTGGTATTATGTGAAGCAGCAGGCATCTGTTAATATCTCCTGTTTGTTTGCATTCAAGGTGAACCCAGTGCCCTTTCTCAGCTACTGCTCCTCCTTCTTCCCCAAAGTCCAAAATGAGCTGCAGTAGAAGATACAGACTGAAGTCAATGGTTACTTAATGTTTGTTGAATGTAACCAAACTGTCTGCTGTTGGTTTGGAGCGGTCTGCCAAGAGAAAAAAGAAAGCCTCTCAATTTCTGCCTTTAAATATCTGAGGGTGGCCATGTTCATTTGAAAAGCTAATATTTACTGCACCCACCTGCACTGGGTAAAAAAAAAAAAAAAAAAAAAGATGTGTCTGCGCACACGCATGCGGAGCAGTCGAAGGAATTTTAACCTCTGAAAAGACCAGACCAAGAGGTGAGAAAGAGGGTATTCACCCGTCGCCAGAAGTTTTCAGTAATCTTCAAGATGAATGTGTGATCATCAACATTAACAGTTATGACCGCCATATAAGATACACAGGCCTGCATGTGAACAGAGTTGTGGACTGAAAATAAAGGCCAAAGTGTCTGGGCAGAAACGGCCAAAGGCTTTATAATGAAAAAAAAGCGGCGGTACAAGTCATCAACAGCAAAGGAACTGTTCCACCACAAATGATAGACAATAGATTAACAGAAAACAGGGCTTGAACTAAAATACAGGAAAAGGGCAGCTTCTGGAAATTGATCATTACTAGAGTTTTATGTAATTTACCCATGTATCATTTCCACTCCACAAAACTGTACTCTAGAATATAGTGAAGGGGTCAAATTTTTTTCTAAATCCACTTTCATTAGTCTTTGGTTCATTTATTTATATATTTGGGGACTCTAATAGTTCATAAAGTTTTAATTTGAAACCTCCAGCTGCTGCAAAACTATCTTTATATTAATTCTGTCAAAAATCAAGTTGATTTCTACAACTCATTTCAATTCTTTCTTAACTTGTTACATCATATAACTAGTTACTTCACAACATTTGCACACACACACACACATATACATATATATATATATATATATATATATACATATATATATATATATATATACATATATATATATATATATACATACATATATATATATATATATATACATATATATATATATATATACATACATATATATATATATATATATATACATATATATATATATATATATACATATATATATATATATATATATATATATATATATATATATACATACATATATATATATATATATATATATACATACATATATATATATATATATATATATATATATATATATATATATATATATATATATATATATATATATATATATATATATATATATATATATATATATATATATATATATATATATATATATATAAATGTTCCTCTCGCCCCACCTGGGCGGTGTCTCCTTCAGACTAGGGTCCTCTACCAGAGGCCTGGGAGCCTGAGGGTTCTGCGCAGGATCTTTGCTGTTCCTAGCAATGCGCTCTTTTGTACAGAGATCTCTGATGTTGTTCCTGGTATCTGCTGGAGCCATTCTCCCAGCTTGGGGGTCACTGCCCCTAGTGCTCTGATCACTACTGGTACCACTGTTGCCTTCACACTCCACATTTTCTCTAACTCCTCTTTCAGCCCTTGGTATTTCTCAAGCTTCTCATGTTCTTTCTTTCTGATGTTGCTATCACTGGGGACTGCTACATCTATCACCACCACTGACTTCTCATGTTTATCCACCACCACTATGTCAGGCTGATTGGCCATCACCATCTTGTCAGTCTGGATCTAGAAGTCCCACAGGATCTTGGCCTGTTTGTTCTCCGTCACCTTTGGGGGGTATATATATATATATATATATATATATATATATATATATATATATATATATATCTCAGACTACAACATACCTAATTACTAGCAGTGGTTGTTGTAGTAAAAACTAAAGATATGTACAAAGTTCGAGCCAATTAGTTGTTGGTTGTATTAATGAAAACAAGTGGCTGAAGAGGACAGAAAAGCACAGTCAAAAACCTGGAGGGGTGGGGTCACATGCATTTAAAGGGCCGGCACTCATAATGACCTTTCTTGTGTTTTTAAAATAGGGTGGAAGACGAGCTTTAATGTTGAGCGTTCACTAATGAAGAATTCAGACCTAAACATAGCATTTACCGTTCATGTAGACCACAGAGAAATATTTTAAAACAGATAATTCCATTAAAAAAAGCTAAATATCACTCATTTAAAGCAATTCTCTTCACAAGGCCTTACCACATCACCTGGTTTTGATCATCAACGTTGACTTTTTTACAGGTCTGTTAATATGAACGCAAACTAAAATGACTGTGAAAGTAAGTTCGAGAAAAAAAAAAAATCGGTGCTTATTTCAGTACCTCTAAAGTCTGTTATCCAATGTGATTTGTTGTAACTGATTTCATATATAACAAACTAACACTAACAAACACTGCTATCTACTTGTAATGTTGAAAAATGAGCTCAGTGAAAATCAATCCGTTTCTGCAGGGGTAAAATGTATTCAATGGAAGTGTTGAGCGTAAATGAACATTTTTAATTTGAATCTATCTTGACTATGTTTGACAATAGAGAATATAACAACACAGTTTTGGTTTGGGGATTCCATATTTTATAAAACATAAAATTGCACACATGAAAAGGCTCCATGTGTAGATTTTGTATCACATCTTGACATAGAGCAAGGCTACTGAAAACTGTGTGATACGAGGAAAATCTCCAATGAGCGATAACAGTATTGAAATGTAACGATAAGAAACATCATACAGAAAAGCCACACAGCAACAAAATCTGAAAATATAGGTAGACTCAGTGTCATTAAAGGGGGCGCTATAGAGTGACTGATTTGAAATGTTGTATGTTAAATGGGTGTAGAACTGCAAGACAACTGAATCTAATTTGAGCCAGATCGGTGTTTGTATGTCTGAACTACAGCCATTTTAATACAAGTATATTTCTAGGGGGCGCTATTGTACAAACTCAGAAGGTCTTTAGCTAAATGAATGTAGACCCAGAAGATGGTGTTAAACTTCAGCCTGATCGGTGTTCATATGTCCGAGCTGAAGCAATTCATGTAGTGGCAATTTTTCCCGAAAACTTTGCGACAGTGTAGCACAAAAACGATGATTTGGATATGTTTTGATGTCCCACTTGTCTAGATAGTGTTCACCAATTTTGAGTACATTGGACCCAATGGCCAAGGATGAGTTTGTTCAAATATGAAGACAGCGAAAACCCATGACTTTCAATCAAAGATGGCGGACTTCCTGTTGGTTTATGGGCGTGGCCATCGTAAGGTTTTTTGTTCATCATCATATGATGAACATGTGTACCAATTTTCATAGCTTTAACTTCACTAGTGCGTGATTTGGCCTAATACAATATATTTAGACTTTTCTAGGGGACGCTGTAAACACATTTCTTTATCAACAAAGCTATATATACCCTCACAATTTTTAACACTTCTGAAGTGTGCACAAAATTTGGTGAGTTATCGTGCATGTTCCGGGGGTCAAATTAGAGCTCAACGAGCTGATGTCATTGCGATCACAGCGAACTCAATAGGCCTTACGCCGGACGTGGTCTGTAGCGATGACCTAATTTCTATAACTGAAACAACAATCTAAAGCAAAAACAATAAAAAAAATAAAAAATACTAATCCAATAATAGTATAATATACAGCCATTATTTTCATATGCTTTTTAGATTATGATGAATAAGATGCTGATTGAAGTGTTCTAATGCACATATTTTACCTTTAGTTTAATCTTCATCCTTAACATTTTTCCTATTAATCTCAATAAACTCATCATTGGAGTGAAATAAAACATTTGTATGCGGTCATGTGCCAAATGACACATTCAGGCTCATTTATTTAGTCAGACTCATTGAACCATGAGAAACAGACAGTAGGCGCTTGTAAATAAAATGTTTTTTCTTATTCTATGGGTCTCAGCTGTTCATATCCGAACAACAAAACTCACTTCACTACAGTTTTACCAGATGTTAAAAAAAAAGAAAAGAAAAAGACACCCTTGTTGCATCCATTCAATAAACAAAACCATGTAATGTGTTTGACAAAGTTGCAACAGCCAGTAAATGGCGTTGGTGCTGAGAATGGTGGAAAAGGGTGAGTTTGTGAAGGATTTTATTTCATCTAATTTCTTTTGAGAGACAGATGAATTGCTTCAGTTGCAAACGAGTTGTTTTGATGAAACGATGCGATAAAAGGCACTTTCAGATTAATCATTTATATAACCTTTAGAATTAGAAAGAGCAAGAAATTAGTTTCTCTGACATTATGAAAAATGCTTTGAACGTTATATTATCCAATTTACCATAAACACCTCTGATCTCGAAAAAAAAAACATGAAAATATACTCAAATCTCGTCATGTTAGAGTATAACCACAAGAATGTCAGTGGGTTTCTCTATTAAGACTCCACAAAACTCCAGTGAGTTCCAGTTCTGGTGGTTCAGGGTGAAACAGAAACAAGCAGGAGTGAATGATTAAACATTTCCTTCTCTGCTCAAGGATTCTGTCTAATGAGGCCTTTAAAAGCCTTGTTTACCTTTCCCTCCCAGCTCTGTGCAGATGCCCGTACTGTCAAAGGCGCCTCACAGGACACGCCGCTCTGTGCCCAGCAGGGAGGCTCTCTCTGGACGAATAAAAAAGACATCTCAAATAGCCTTTCAGTCCACTGGGCCCGTCTGGGGCACGCCCCCTCCGCTGGCTCACATAGACACCTCTGCATGCACGGTCACTTCTACAGGAAACAACACGCCTAATTGTTACTCCATATTAAAAAAAAACAACAAAAAAATCCACCAATCTGATAAGTTTTTTTTTTCCCCATTTAACTGTCATTTCCTTTCCTGATGTGTCCATTTAGCTGTCAACACGCTCACCGGCTACTTCCCAGTGGAAAAAAGGGTACAATTATAAAGTGCCTCAATGTTGTTTTGCACATACTATTTTCTTCTTAATGTAAGAGTTTGTTTTGTTTTTTTCCTCATCTGACAAGAAAATGGTGCAAGATATCACCAGATCAGCTTAATTCGAGAAAATCTTTATTCCTGCCCGTCTGTCACGCAAAGTGTTTTTGTTCACACTGATTCCCAGGCTTACAAATGATACAATAGATACCAGAGGTCCGCATTGGAGGACTCACATCGACTTCATATTGCACAGAAGATAATTGATGACATTCAAAATGAAAGATGATCTATCCTTCATCGCAGCCATACCATGCAGATAAAATAGGAAATGAAAGACTCTGTGGTCATAAATCACACCGGAGGCTTGTGATTATGCACTATTACATGCTCATATTGCACACCCAGTGATATACCTTCTAAGCAACACTAATGTCTCTTTTGTGTGTGGTAGACTAATAAATCATCGCTGAGTGTAGTATAATATGATCACTAACACATCTGTATCTTTATGTGTATGAGGGGTTATTTTCTTGCATTAGAGATTTAACCCTTTAAAGCAGGGGTGTCAAACATGCGGGCCCAAATGCGGCTCGTCAATGGTTCCAATCCGGCCCGTGGGATGAAGAGCATAATAATCTATTAAATGTCTCAATATTTTCTTCTCAGTTTTTTCTTTTGCCCATAAACGATGACAACTTCAACTTTTTGCCATTGTTTGACTGCAAAAAGTAATATTATTTACTATCCTGTAACAATAAAATGTGAATAACCTAAACAAATGTGAACAACCTGAAATGTCTAAAGAACATTACACAAAATTTGACCAATTTTCTGCTTCCGTTACGAAGAGTTTAGTGTTTTTGTAGAACTGAGTCCTAATACACATGGACAAATGATAAATTGAGGCAGAATATTATTAAAATTGCCCTTATTTTCCTTATGAAATGTAACCTTTTTTTTGCATTTGGATAATTTATAAAAGTATTTTTATAATTAAATGTATCCAAATACAAAAAAACTAACATTTCATAAGGAAATTAAGGTCAATTTTCAGCCCAGGGGCCGCAGGTTTGAGACCGCTGACATAGAGGAACATATGGACTTGACATTATTTCTGTATTATTATGTTATTATTTCACTGGTCTGGCCCTCTGCAGATCAAAGTTCGCTTAATGTGACCCCTGTGACTGAAACGAGTTTGATGCCCCTGAATTAAAGTAATTTGAACGTGCAAAATACAGCGCCGCAGAGATTGCTGCTCTTAAAGGGTTAATGTGGACTCAAAAGAGGCGTGTACAGTAATAGCAGTATTATTTTTCCATGTAGCCGAAACTATTTTGCATCCATTGTATGCACAACAGTTGTATGTAAGAGGATATATGCATTCAGGTGGGTTGGTCAGCAAGTCTGGGAGGTCCTTAAACACCACACACAGACGCTTCTAATCTGAATTAACCCAATTTCTAGCTTCGACCCTTAAGCTTTTAAGCGTCTAAAGTGCCTTGAAATCTCAGAGAGGAAGCAACAAGTCAACAATATTGAGGAGACCCGACTGCGTGGAAGATGTCCCTCTGTTTTGCTTTTCAGACTGTGGCAGCGCTCCCACTGTGTCCCGCTCGCCATCGCTGGATTAACAAAAAGCTCGGGCCATTTCTGTGTACAGCTTCTAAGCACTTCTTTCTCCGAGGTCCATCCAATTGTTGTGGAGCAGAGATAACAGCATTTGTATGATAACAGTGTCCATATTTTGTTACTGTTCTCCAGCCAAGTAGTTTTGTTGCGATTTGTCGTCCCCCCCCCCCCTCAAAACCCAACGGGCAAACAAACAAACAGCGGGAACGGTTTTCCAACTCAGTTAAATTAAGTTAAATGAGACCAATTGTGTTTCTAGGATTCAATTCAGTTGATTTCACTTTTTACAGTTATGAGCAAACACAAGATATTGACTTCCATCTCATCAGGCAAAGAAATTACATTCATTGATTTCTGACTTTTTTTCTTTTCTTTTTTAACATGTTTCCAGTTATTTCACAGGCTCTGACAGAAACAGGATTATATACTTACTAATTCATTCCTTTTTTATTAATTGCAAGTGTAGTACATGAGGCTCAGGTGCAGCACCCAAAGCATTCTGGGCACCACCTAAGCCAGTGGTTTCCAACCTTTTTTGGCCCGTGACCCCATTTTAACATCCCAAATTTCTGACAACCCCAGACATTCAAAACAATTTATTTATTCCTTTTGTTAAAACTTATTTGTTTTTGATCATGTAATAGTTTACTTTCAAATAAATGTTAATTTTCGACAATATTTAAACCAGGGGTGTCAAACTCATTTTAGTTCAGGGGCCACATTCAGCCTAATATGGTATAAAATGGGACATACCAGTAAAATAATAAAAATAAAAGAATAAATCATATAAAATAATGTCAACGCCAAAAAATATCTGTGTTTTTGAGTGTGAAAAAAAGCTACATTTTCCAATAAAAATGTTTATATCAACAAACTGTACATGAACATAACACGAACAAATGTGAGCAACCTGTACATTTTTTAGAAAAATAAGTGCAATGTTGATGATATTATGCATTAGTTTATCATTTATACATGTGCATTACAACTTACAGATAACAGTAGATCTACAAATTTACACAGCATTTAGTAACACGCTGAATATTGGTAAAATTCCACAAATATTTCAGGTTATTCACATTTTTTGGTCAAAAAGGCTAGTCTTTTTTTGTACTTTATTTTATACCAAAACAAAAAAGGAAAATTAGTTTAAGGTTGGTTTCAATTATTACTAGATTATTATGACAGTATTTAGATTGAACTGACCTGAAATGAATTGAACTTCCATGATTATTAATTATCTTCAATGTAATTTTTGCATTTCACACATTCATCTGAGGGGCCAGATTGGACCCTTTGGCGGGCCGCATTTGGCCCCCGGGCCTTATGTTTGACACCTGTGATGTAGGTTATATAATGTATTATGGACGGAGGCAGAAAAGCCATGAACTATTAACCTTATTTATAAAGACCACTCACTTACCAATATTATTTAACAGACAATAGTACATGTACATAACTGTAAAATAACTTTTTGTCACTATTATTTTCGAGCATTTGTGACAAGTAGAACTGAATTATGGGTAATTATGGGATTACTAGCTGCACAAAGTAAGAATTTTTTCCCTTGGTCAGGATATGTACAGCTTATATTTACAAGGTTGACAATTAACACTGAACAAACAAATGTGAATTATGAAACAGCTGCAGCATCTGAAACCAACCACAATGAACATCTGACAGATACTAAACAGTCAGTTTCATCTTCACTTTGTCATGTCTTTTATGGATTGGGATTGTCTCTGTTATTCACCATAATTTTTTTTTTTTTATTTTATTAGAAAGTTTTTATTTTTACCAATTACTAGAAATTTCAGCCAACTCCATTTAAATTCCAGGCTACATCATGTGGAAACCCAACCCCACAGTTGAAAAACTCTGACCTAAGCCGCCACCTAAACGACCATAAATCCCTCTTCACTGATCTAATGTTTGTACATGGTCCTCAGTGGATTTATTTAGCTAGTTTTAGATTTTGGATGTTTTCACTTACTTCATATTTTTCCACATTTTGCTTGCAGATATACAAATAACAATGGCACAAAATGGTGTGAAATTATTATTTTAATATCGAAAAACATAATTCTTACAGGATCATCTCCAAACTCATCACTTATTAATCTAAAAATGCTGGAACAGAATGCACCTGGGGAAAAAAACCTGGATTACTGCGAGGTGTGCATGTAAAGTAAAGTAAACTCTTTGAAATACAGCATATAAAGCAAACTTTTACTGGTAATGAATGACTAATAATCATAATTTATCTGCATCCAAAATGAGATTGTTCTCAAAACACCTCTATTTTACCAACTTAGAACATTTTTTCCCCTTTCAAAACCCTCTCTCAAACAAACTAAAATGCATCATGTTGTAATGGTAACGTTAAGCATCAGATTTTATTTACCCATAATTCAGTTCTACTTGTCACAAAGGCTCAAAACTCTAAAGATTTTATAGTACTAAATGGAAATCATAGAATCTGTTCTTATGTGTATGGATATTTCGCAAAATAAAGAGCAAGTAGATAGATATTTTTCTTTTTTATGAAAGAAAAGTATTCATTTAGACTTAGATTTAGTGTGAACTCATCCAAATATTTGTGCAAAAAGATAAAGCAGCATTCATCATTAGTCCTAAAATGTGTTTTTATTGTCTCATTATTGCAAGGCTATCACACAAAGGTGTATTGACTCTGCTAACAAACTGAATGAATGTCCCCCGAATATTTCAAGTACACCCTATTTCTATTGTAAAACACAAAGTAAATAACCTTTTCAAGGCGCTGAGATATTGCCAGTAGCTTCACCGATTGGTTGGAACGTATTGATTTAGTCTTTTCCCAAAACCCAGTAATTAGTTTTTGACATGTAGGAACGAAGGACACATCTCACATTATTCATACTTTGATTATCCTAATTTAGCAGAAGACACAATAGAAACATAATGAAAATTCGATTACACAATTTGACATTTTACTTTCTTTTTTTTTTTTT
This sequence comes from Siphamia tubifer, assembly GCA_020466265.1. Classification (NCBI taxonomy): domain Eukaryota; kingdom Metazoa; phylum Chordata; class Actinopteri; order Kurtiformes; family Apogonidae; genus Siphamia; species Siphamia tubifer. The sequence goes on along the minus strand of CM035803.1, from coordinate 39,669,864 downwards.
TTGAACGGTAACAAATTACAGTTAGAATCCAGTCCAACAGGTGTGTGAGATCTGTAAGGAGTGTCACAGCTGTTTCCATATCTTCAATCGGAAACCTTGAAGCAAAAAACTGCCTAAGTTGTAGAAAAGTATTCAAAACATCAAACACCAGGAAGATTAAATTAAAAAAAATAAATTAAAAAAAAGTCTCCAGTTGGATTAAATAAAAATCAAGGACTTCTAAGGTAATTATTATTACAGTTTAGTGTCACTGCATCCTTGTGTTGTAATTTGTCTTTATCTGAAATCTACTCATCCCACGTGCCGCAGTACAAGCTGTGTATCTGCTCTTTTTATGTTTTCCTAACCTCATATTTTCCCCATTGATACCACAGTGTGAACAAAGCTGCAGCTCTGTGGTGCCGTGAACCATCTCATTCCAGTGTGTAGCACTCAGGTGGTTCTGTTTCTTTCCCCCGTGCAGCCTTTGGCGCTGAAGACCTCATCAGAATTCAGGAGGCTTACCTGCCTGCCTGTTTCTCCTCAAGCATTACTTTTCTCTGTGGTACCGAGGCGGGGAATCGGGCTTAAAGGCAGGCAGGTGGACACACGCAGCTCTACTTGAAGCCACAGCCTTCCTGTTGACTTCTGCCTGCCAACACGCACTGGCTGCTTCATACAAAACAAGTAAATATGGAAAATTTGGACAGTGCGTTACATGTGGGTCAAAGTACAGTGATCATGGGCCAGAGATGCTTTGATCACAATGACATAAATCAGCCATTGTTATTAATGACAGACCGAAATATTTTAATTAATCTCGCCCAACACTGGTTGAGGGAGATTATTGTAATCACTTTGTGTGTGTGTCCGCAGAGACATATCGTGCTATAACTCAATGAATTCTTGAGATATCACCATGAAATTACATGGGCATATACATATAGCTATTGCGCATCAGATGCAATGATCCCTTTGAGTAAAGGTCAAAGGTCAAGGCCACAATTAACTAAAAGTTCAAAATCACAGTATCGGGTATAACTCAAGAACGGAGGGTCACAGAACTTTCAGATTGGTATCAAACAATGCGGAGTGAAGATTTCTACAATTGTTATAATTGTTGTTGTCACCTACGACCAATAGTTTTTGAGATCTCTAGAGGTCAAAGGTGACATGTCGCAAAATTAACTTGTGTAACAATGTGTGTGTCAAACATAGACATATCACGCTATAACTTAATGAATACTGGATATATTATCATAATATTACACGCACTTAAGCAAATATACATAGAACGAAATTATCGATATTGCAAAAGGTCAAAGGTCAAGGTAGCATTTAACAGAAAGGTCACAATATTGGCTCTAATTCAAGAACGGGTTGTCATAGAAATTTGAGATTGGCACAAAATAGAATACTTGTTTTTTTCTTGTTCTGTTGCATTTGCCGGTGTGCTGTTTTTGCTCTGATTTACTGACAGGCAAAGTTCACAGCACCTCTGCGTTGTTGGAGACACTTACTTGCTCTATCTCACCTTGATGTTTATTTTAGAAAGAACTGACTTGAAAGAATTTAGTGCACTGAACACTTTGTTTTCATTTGAGGTTTTATTATGTGACATGTTACCTGTTCTACCTTACCTTTCTCCCTTTTTACCAGTAGTTTAATGTTATTTTTTTAGTTCAATAAATGTCTCCTTCAAAAAAAAAAAGATTTTCTGAGATTTGTTATCATTTGACAGAGAAAGAAAATCATTATCAGCTTAGAAATATTGGGTTAGGCTGATTTAAAAAGAGATCAATATCTGGGCAAAAAAACCTATATCGATCGAACACTAATTTTTACATGATGGAAAAACCCTCACAAATGGTGGTTTAATGTTTACTTATATTCTGTTTATACCTGTCAAAGAAGGACATGCATCATCAACAGAACAAATTAAATATACGTCTAAAAAGACAAAGCTATTAACCTGAAAAGCACTAATAAAAAGTCCAAAGCCATTTGCATACCTCTACAGAATTAAAATAATTTTCAGCTCTCCGGTCTAATCATAAAAAAATTAATTTTCAGACACTGCTTAAAATGCCACTGGGTGCCCAGCTGACACAAAACAAATTCTCTCCTGTTATGTCCGCTAAGCAAATGAAATTAGTATTTTAAAATGTTCCATTTGCCTATCACACACAATGCATTTATATTTTAATGAAAAGTGTACTGTACCATAATGTGGCACCAAACAGGTATTCACACATTGAAAAAAAAAATAAAAAATGAAGGACATTTAACAACTCTGACTAAAATGAAATCATCTTCTTATGTGACCACAACAGCAGGAAACAGTGGTACATACAGGCACGAGGTAATAACAAGTCAGACCTATTTCAGTTTCCTTGAAGGAACTTCACTGACAGAAAGTGACGCTACTGTTACAATAATGACACAGAACTGAGATCGACCAATTGATTTTTAAAGACATGTCTAATAATGATCGACTAAAATGTGCAGATATCAATAGTTGATAATCAGCTGATATCAGCCTATAAAAGAAAAAAATGACAAATAGACTATGCTGTATGTTAGTTTTAGATATCAGAGGGTGTGAATATGTCATTTAAATCATACAGAGCCCCTGAAAAGTGATATTTTTGACATGGTGCTCACACATTATTATCTTCTGTGAGTGAGTTATGTTAACAATTACGTTGTTTGCACTGAATAATTAACATGTTTACAAAAGATATTGGGAATTAGTACATTATTTTTTAGAACAAGTTTAAATATAGTGTCTTGAGGCTTCAGTGAAGGTAATTAAAAAATACATTGTGGAACTGGTTTTCTCAGTTTTAAGTTACAGTTTTAATTTCAGTCCATACCCACGGTTTGTAAATCCTCCTTTCAGTGCAATAATCGGTCCATTTCAGTGCAACAACCAAATAGTAAGTATCCAAAGACTGACTTTCAACTCCCCACACAAAATCCAGCTCTACTAGCGTTTACCTCTTCTTGAAACTAAATAAATTATATCCTAATTGCAACAGATGTGGATAAACAGCCACGCACGTCCAGAAATGACTTCAGTAAACTATGCCTAGTGTGTCAAATATTCAGTCAGTTATTAGCACTTAAACCACTTCCTTTACCACTTAGCCACAAGAATCAGATAAAAAAAAAACAATTAATAATACACAGAAAGCTGATCCAACATGACTTGCAGAGTCATGTGTGGCTCTGTTCTGTCCTGTCCTGCACACATCAAACACCTGAACGCTTCACCACGCTGCTACTTTACAGACTGAGGATCCTCAGAGTTCCCCTCACAAAGCACGCAGTCAGCAGCACTGTCACCGACAGGCACACAGCGAGTCTGCAGGGACACGCCGGCATGTGACACACACACACACACACACACACACACACTAACCTATAGCAGCTGCTGTGGCTACTCACAAAAACTACATGCACACGCTGATGTATTTTCTGTGTCTGTGTCCATCTCACACACCTCTCAGTGCTAGGATCTATTGACAGGTGGATACCAGCTCATACTGCTGTGGTGCAGCGTGGGTCCGATGTTAGCTGCTCCTCATGGCTGCGTTCTGTTGCTTTATGTTGAGTTGTGCAGCTTGTTCCTTAGGTCTCATCCTTTAATCTGCAACCATAAGGTATTATACTGCTGCTGGAGAGGCTGAGCCCGCCTGCCATAGGTGTAGGTCCCAGCAGGGTTAACCTGGATCAATACTGCACGCACAACACTCAACATTATGTAAGCCTTCTGTCTGCCTGTCTGTCTGCAGTCGGTCTCTCATTTCCTCGTCCCTCTATACCCGTCTCACCACTCCCTCTAAAGAGAGATTCCCTCGTTCACACAAATGGACACACTCTCTCCTCTCTTTGCCCTCCCCCTATCTGCAGGGAAGTTCCTAGCAGAAAGTGAAAACACGTCCAGCAGCTAGCAGGAGGTGAGAGAAGAATATGTATTGTATAAGAAATAGAAAGTCTGGTCAATGACTGGCACATACTCCGTAAAAACCCCTGCCAGTCACAGCTGGTGACAGGATAAAGCTGCTGTAATACAGGTCTGTATGTATTAAAACACAAGGTCGCACCCTTTTCCAGCCCGATGAATGAACCTTCCAGGAGGTGAAATTATCAATGCTGACACATGCATGTGGTTTAACATTAGTCTAATATTAGCGGTGTGTTTGTGTTTGATCATCTCTGCATTTAAGTGGCTTTAAATGGCAAAAGTATTAAGCAATATTTATTTTCGAGCTGAAACAAGATATTAAGCTGTGGGAGCCGGGGTGTTTTTCCAGTATTTTCTGACATTGAATAAATCATTCAAATCATCAACAAACTGGTAAGCAGATTAATCAGCAAGAAATTATTAGTCGCCGCTTTAAAATGTTAAATGGCCTTGCACAATTGGTAAATTTAAAATGCTAATGGTTATAAATGCTGTGTTTTCAGACAGAAATAACCCCAGATGTGAATTATTAACTTTTTTTCCCTCTCTCTTAAATCTCACAACCCCTCTGGAGAATAGAACTAAAGACAGACGAGAACAGATGAATAGATTAAAATGAACTGCTAAATAGAAGTAAAGTGAAGTGTGGTAAAGTAAATAAAGTGTGGTAACCCCCGATAAGCCATCAAGAGATTAACAAACCGGTGGGATTATCTATATAGGACACTCTTGTGCAGGTTGAAGGGCAGCAAAATTGGGTTTAAGGTTAAAATTGTAATAACCAAAGGAGCACCCAGGTCTAGAATGAGGTGGAGTCAAATGGATTAGAGCCTCCGGTACATTCATTACATTACGGCACCCCTCGCAAAAACCTTAGACCTACCTTGGGTCACGTGCCTCCCAAGTGGCTGAAATGGCATTATCCCTGTCAGACTTTAATCCTGCAGCTAAAATGGCTCCAAATCCTGGCCTATACTCAGTGAAATGAGGCTGGGGGGTTTTTTTGGAGGAAGTGAAGTATTGTTGGTTTGGGATCAGAACGCCTTTTAACGTATGTATGATGTGTGTTTGTGTGTAAACGTTGAGCTTGATGAGAGGAAAAAAAAAAGGAGGGAAAAAAAAAAGACCAAAAAAAGTTGATTTGGACCAGGCGGACTGTATCTGAAACTTGTCGTACATACTGTATGTCTTGGTGAATGTAATATTTCAGACTAATTCAATTATCAGGGGCACTCACAGAGGTGTCGGCTCCAATCAATATACGATAAACACTTAGGTAAATATTCTAGTTGACATCAATATCTCAAGTTAGGTGCCAGAGCGCCACAGCGGAAGAGAGCGGGTGGAAATGGCTGTTGTGTGGGCAGCATTTAAAGTGAGAGAGAAAAGGCGAGAGAGAATTATTGGCGATTGAGGAAAAGCCTGAGGGAGAGGTTTGCTGTTGATGCCTCTTATATTTGTGACTAGAAGGAACTCCATAGAGCCCAGACTGCTGCCAAAGTGCAGCAATTCTTCAACTTATAAAAGCCGCAGCCTCTTTTAACAGCTTATGTTTGTTTATTGTTCGTCTTCAAGGATTCATTCTTTTTTTTTTTCTTCTTCGTTTTTTTTTTTGGTCCTTTCACACATTTCGAGTACATTTTGTGATCAACGACAGAAACAACAGAAGTGAGCGTATAGCATTACTTATGGTTCATTTGACAGCGACAGATGAACTGAAAACTGCTATCAAGTGCAAGTACCGTAGTGTTTATGTCAAATCCTGACTCCAGGGATGTTTACGAGACAGAGGTTATAAAACAAGGAAGCGGGAAAGAAGAAAACACAACAGCAACAGCATAAAATACTATTAAAATGGGTTTGTTTGTTTTTTTAAAATGGGGGAAAATGGATATTTATGGAGATTACATTTAGAAACTAGATATGAGTATAAGTTTGTTTTTGGATTAAAGCTGCAGGAGCAAAAATGAAACAAAAGATGACACAATTTGAAAATACACCCTTTCCCTCTGGAGTTCTTTCACATCCAAATGAAAAGATTAGTTATGAATATAGATGACCTTATACAGTTTCACACCATAGAATAGCACGGCACACTCAGATCTGACTGTATTTAACCTCCTTCCTCTGTGAAAACACCCATTAACATCTGAAACCTCCTGTTATTGCATGGATATTATATAACCTGCAAACACACACCACAGACTAAGAGCTATGATCTGAGAATGCAACAAAATACTTTATGAAAAACATGAATGATTCAAAAATCACGTCTGATAATGAAATGGCGTGTAGTTTTAGAAGAGAAAGCATTTTCTTAACCCTTTAACCCCTCATGCGTCAGTGATGGCGCATTCTGAAAGGATGGTTTAGTTTCAATATTCAGAAAAAATTACAGGTTTTTTTTTACTGTGATTTTACTGAGTTTTGTTCATGGATCTGGTATATGGAAATAAACAGGTGTCAAAAAGCAACTCACTTAGAAAAAAAAAAAGCCAAAAGTAAAACTACAGGAACCAAATTATAATATTTATTTATTTATTTTACATACTTCATTTTGGTTTATTTTAACTAAGTTAAGTTAATATTTTGCAAATATTTATTAGTTTTTGTTCCGTATTTTGTTTTATATTTCTACATTTAATATTGCATTTCATAATCTTTCTTCGCTTTTATGCCATTTGTGTCTTATTTTCTTCATGTTACTTATTATTTTGTTGGTTTATTATACATTTTTGGCTGTTATTGTCAATTTTGTTACTTATTTTATTAATTTTTGACTGGAACTGTTAAAGTCTCAGGAGTTAAAGGGTTAACAATACGGTTTGGACAAAAAATGCAAATCTGGTTTATTTATCAATACCTTTAATGTCTTGGAAACTTGAAAACTATTCTTAAAAGCACCTCAGAAACGCATCAAAAAATATCTTGTGTCACCCACAAAATATTTGCCTACAACTGTAATGTAGCTAGAAAAATGTTTATTATCATATATTGTTCATCACAAAAAAATGAAGGAAGGAAGGGAAAAAAATAATAAGAAAACACAGACAACAAACATATTTCTGTTTCCTCTCGGACCCAATAAAAACTAAAATGCAATTATAGAATTTTTAACCATTGATGCCAGGAAATAATGGTTTCACTGGGATTAAAGTTAAGCCAAATTGGTAAATGATCAAGCAATTATAAGATATTGAGACTTAATATTAAAATGGAAAGTAGAAAGATGCACTAATTATTCAGTTAGTTTCAATCAGTTTGACCAATAAAATTTAATTTACTTTAATGTAGGCATCAGATAGAGGTTTTTCAATCACACACTATGCCTCAGATCACCAAAAATATTTTCACTGTTAGAGAGAGGAGAATAAACTGAATATTTCTGATACAGGTTTATATAGATTTAATTTAAGGTGTGGGGGAAATGTGATTTTAAATTAAATGCCTGCTCTTTACCATTGGATTTCATGGGGAGGTTAGAAGGAACAGTTGTTACTTTGAGGTTCATCGATCAAATTCTTGAAGTCACTAGGCTTTGGAAGTCATGTTATATGGAAGTCAACAAATGCAGCTACATTTATTGTAAATATAGTGCACTAGCTGTAAACAGTTTTAGACTCTCAGTAATTTTAGAAGAAATAGTTTCCATATTTCCATCTGAGCATTCTGTGCAAAAATGAATAAAAAGCATAAAGATTGAAGTAGGATTTCCCAAATATCATACAACACTTCGAGAAACTAAGTGTGAAGAATAAAGTTTGAAGTCTTGAGATGCATTTATAGTTCAAACTACACTTTTATATTCAAGTACAACAAAATAATATGGCTCCAAGATGGATGGGTTTGTTCATTTTCTCAGCATAACTACCCCCCTCAAACAAAATAAATGTTTTTTTCAGCATTTTTTTTTTTGCCACTGCAACTTGAAAATAAGAAAAGTCATAACGCAATAACGCAACATTTCTGAAATTTTCACACATTTTAATGTGTTTTCTCAAAGCTGCCGGATGAGTTATTGAAATCAGAAGAATGAACAAAAGTGTATATTAATAACAACTAATACAAAGGTTTCAAACTTCCTTAGATTGGATATTCAAGAATCCATTCCACTAATTTAACAACTATTTCCAGCCCTACCCAAGCTGATGACTCTCCTCCGCACAAAAACACCAAAACAAATCTGTAAGCATTTACAGGCCGACTGCTTTCATCATTCCAAGGAGAAAACATAAGAGGCTGGTCCCCCTCTAACAAACACTCTGTGTAAGTTGATGGGATGTTAGGAGTGAGGGCTGACCTGGAAACCTGGCTGTTCACTCTTTAAGACAACTTCAACAGCTGCTCTGCAAAGCACTGGCACATGATGGTCAGACGGACAGAGATGCGGACATGTCACCGGCACAAAATGCTAATAATGCGTCACCGTCGACTTCTCATGAGCAGAGGTGTAAAGTAAAGTAAAGTAACTAAGTAAAAGTACTTAATTACTGTACTTAAATATGTCATTCCGCTGAAAACCACTTTCTTTTGGAATCTCATGGGTCACCCCGACTTACCGATACATGCTGCCGTTGAAAGTGGTTTGTCACCTCCACTGGCTGCATACCGCATTCTCAGAAAACAACAACAGGAACGAAGGAAGCAGAAAAAGCCAGTCCGTCTGACGACAGAGGGACTTTAGAGTCACCCACTGCGGTCCACTGCAGCGAATCTGAAGTAGCATTAGCATTAGCATCTACAAGAGAAGACGGCGCCACACTAGCTGCTGCACTAACTGGGGAAAATGGCGGATCAAACTGGTTCATGTGCTCACTGTGGAAATAAAGCTTTGTTTTTTTTCCCCCTGTACGTTTTCAGATAAAGCAACGGTACGAAACCTAGCTGGATGCTGCTTGATTAAAAACTAAATACATACACAGGGACAGGGGAGGGGGGGGAGTGTTCCTTCACGCATTCTGAGCCAATCAGAGACGCCTCGTGACCGCGAATGAGGAAGTACTGGTAAACGGTTGTTCGACCTCAATGTAATTTTTTACTGTGAAAAAAAATGCTTAAAACAAAGCAATCTGGGCGTTTTTTTTTTAAATAGAATCAACACACAATGTATTCAATGACAATGGAGAACACAGCAATATTAATGAAATAACGTAATTAAGTAAAGTATTTTACTTGAGTATTTATTTTTCTGGCAACTTTTTACTTTTACTCCTTACATTTTTATATAAATATCTGTACTTTATACTCGTTACATTGTCAGAATAGACTCGTTACTTTTTCAAACTAAACAGGTGTGACATTATGAAAAATAATTCACCAGAGGAAAATTCAGTGGAGGAGAGAAACTGTGACATTATATATTGTAGTTATATGACTATTATTTCACAATTTAGATATTTTTTTTGTTTCGCAATTTTAACATTTTATCTCACAATTTTGACTTTTTCTCTTAAAATTATGAATTTTTTTCAATTTCATTTGTAATTTTTTTTAAATCTCATGATAACTTTTTATCTCAATTGTGACGTTTTTTCCTGTTTTTGCTAAATTTCCTACCCATATCCACAAAACTGAGTACAGTGACCCTAATAACCACATTATGTACACAGAAACTCACTTTTAAATGCTTTATTTTAGATACTTTTGAAACTTCTATGATTTTTCTTGGTTGAATAAGTATTATTGCAATCATGTAAAAATAAAATGCAGTTTTACTTTATTACAATTGTGAAATTGTCCTTTTTTACTTTTACTTCAGTAAAGGAGTTGAATCAGTACTTTTACTTTTACCAGAGTATTTTTTCACATCAGTAGCTGTACTTCGACTTAAGTACAGAATGTGAGTACTTTGACCACCTCTGCTCATGAGATGGTGGTTTCCTAAAAACAGTTCTGTGCAAAAAAGTGGCCAAAGTGACAGAATACAAGTCTGATCTGTGTTTTGTCTGGTGACATTTCTGCTATAAAGTATATTTGATCAAAGGTTATGGGCTGAAAGCAACAGTCAAAGAGTAGGACAAATGTATTCAGAAGTCACTGTGTTTTTGGTGGTTTTGTGGATTATTCTTAAAATCAGCCTTGCTTTTTTACACTCTACATTATTATCTGAAATTTACAAGGCTTTCTCATAAACACCGTTCAGTGTAGTCTACAAGTCTACAATGTGTGACTAAGCATTAAATGTTTATTTTTAGCCTTTATTTGTCTTTTTTGACCAATTTAATAAAGTGAGAAAATAAGAAAGGAGTAATTTTTACATATTGCAAGGAAAGAAATTGCACTTACATGATACAAAAACTAAACAGTTACTGTGAATTTGTCTTTGTTTACTGGTGTTCTCCCTAATTTGATGTCATAGAAAGTTAAAGGTTAAAGAAAAGTACTGGTGTTTTTCCCGCAGAAAACTTTACACAACTTTTATATTACAAATACTAGTTTATATCAACAGGAAATTGTTCATGGGTTAAATTCTACTTAAAGCAGTGGTATAGTGTGAATGTCTTATTCACTCACACATGTAATAATACAAGTAAGATAACATGGAAGTAAGTTAGTTACTGAATAATTTTAAATGGGACATGAACCTCCCCAAATTTGCTTTCATTATTAAAAATAAATTAAAGTGTTATTTTCCAACCTTTTAGTGGCAAAAGCCAATGACATTGAAATAAAAACACATGAAGGCTTACATTTCTGTGTCAAAAGGTGCGCGGTAATGCTTGATAATCTGTGAGTCATTTCTTAGTACTGAGCAAACCTCTTCTGGAGAAATAAAACACTTTTGACTGTGTATGTTAGTGTGTGAAAGCCTTGTTTCATTTATCTGTTAGTTGTGTTGTTAACTAATATTACTTCTTAATGTCAAAAGTCACTGGTAACCCTGACTCATCGCTTTATTTCTGACATGAATTACACACCAAAGTGCATTTATACAACAATGTAGAAGAGTCAATTACAAAGACAGGGTGTCGTGGCAACAGTTCAGGCCCTGGGAGATTCTAGAATTCTCTTTTGCATCTTAAGCTTAAGAAGTGTAGGAATCCCTGATCTAATATATGTTGAAAATTAGATTTAAAGGCTGTTGTCTGCAAAGTCTAATGAAGCACATTTTAACAGAAACCCTCCCATTGGTATCTGTGAGCTCAGGGAAATGCCAGCTTTGATGCTTTGTGGTAATGAGAGGGAATATACTGTAAAAGATGTAAATGCAAACCGTGGCCCCACGTCCAACAAAGGGATGCAACAATTGCTCTTGACCAAAGGAAGAATAAACCAGGGTCCTGTCGAATCTAACTCTTTTTTTATGTAGTATCATCTTCACATCAAACCCGCCTTTGAAGCTTGTCATTCTACATCTCTGTAATTTATTTTCCCGCAACGTTATTCGACCGGAAACCAGGCTGCCTGGAGTCACTCCTCATACCACTTAAAACAAAAACCATCTTAGCAACCATCTCTGAAATGAACTGTTGCCTCCCGCTTGGGGAATGACAGAAACACAGAGGCACTGTATACACACACACACACACACACACATATATATATATATATATATATATATATATATATATACACACATGCAACACACAACATACAAACATCTACTGTTGTCGAATAATTCCAATAGCAGTAACCACAAGTTGACTAAGAATAAACTGCCTGTCTATGTTACACTATCTGATAGGGCGGCTCACATTCAGCTTATAGTACAAAACATGCAGCTGAGCGCTTGTTACACTCACTCATGCTAACACATCACCTGCTTCATTCTGCACTGCCACACTGTACCAAGGGAGCAGTGACATTGTGAGCGCGAGAGGAGAGGCAGACAATGCACGCAATCTAGGTGGTGCACACGACATGGTAGGCTGACACAAAACACGCACATAAAAAGGGGTGTGGTGGATGGGATGGGAGGGTAGGGGGTGGTAGAGGTTAGACAGGAAGCGAACACTGCAGTGGAAGGACAGTGTGACAGTGTCTGGAGGGAGTAGGTGAACGACAGCTGTGTGCGATTTAACACTAATGTAAATCACCTAGAGCAAGCACAGAGTGAGTGTGCTGATTTTTCACTTAACGTGGGGAAAAAAAAATAGCAGCTTTGCTCTTCGTACGCTTCACAGGCAAAGATCCTATTGACTTCTGCAGCCCTTCTACAAGAACACATGCATGGCTGCTCCAGCATAAAATATTTACTAACCTGGTGAGCTGGACATGCCTGCGTTTTTTTTTTTTTTTTGTCTTTACATTTTGCACAAGATCATGCTCTACTACAGGCTCACACTTCATTTTTAATTGGATTTGTGTCAGTTTGTGCTTCAATTAATCTGACAGGCATGATGTATTCATCAATCAGTGTCATCATATTGTTTGCATGCAAAAAAGAAGCAGTGGTGCATTACCGGCTGTGCGACCAGCGGGCGCACTGGCGACTGCTTATCCGATCCCATTACCTTGCATGTACGTTTTGACAGTTTTATAGGTAGTGGTTTAGATAAATTGGATGCATTTAGAATAAGAACATAATACTCTGAAAACCTCAGGACTGAAAGAAGTGCTTGTCATGTGCAGCAGAGTACCGCTACTGCAGCAGCTACTGCACCCATGGGAAACCCCGAGCATAGACTGTTTAGTGAGACACGCACAGATTGAACACTTCACAATAACATATTCTGTTTCTCTGGGGAAATATTAGACAGAGGTCAGCGAGACAACAACTATTTACAAACAGTCCTCTCCACATTCTGCTCACAGCTTGGCGTGTGCAACTCTCTGCAGCGGCTCAAAGAAAATACTATGATTCACGCCCCCCCAAAAACCTTGGTGTGATCAAATCAGAAGAGCTCCCATAAGAGTTTCCCTCCCACTTCAGAGCGTCAAGATGCCTGCACCATCGCTCTCTTATTCGTCTTTTCTTTCTATTGCTGATGTTCTTATCCGTTTCTTTTCCCTTTACACTGGAGTTGACAGGGTCCTGCCATGTGTTGGGTCACTTGGCAGAAAAAGTAAATAGTCATCCCACTGCCTCGCACCTGCCTGGCCTACATTACCCCATGCATCTCTGGGTTCCACAGCTTAACCCTTTAACCCCTGATGTGTCAGCGCTGACACGTTCTGAATGGATGGTTTAGTTTGAAAATTCGGAATAATTAAAGTTTTTGTGTGTTATTTTACTGTTAATTTTGTTCATGAAACTGATGTACGGCTGTCAAAAAACAACTGATTTAGAAAAAGAAAATTACAACACTAGTTATTTATTCCTTTTTATTTAACTGTTTTTTTTGGGGGGGGGGGTGTTTTTTGCATTTTTTCCATGTGATTTGTCATTTTGTGAATAATTATTAGTTTCTGTTGATGTTGTTACTTATTTTTGTTTATTTTATTGATATTTATTTTCTTCAATTGTGTTCTGTTTGTGTCTTACTTTGCTCACGTTACTTATTATTTTGTTAGTTTAATATTCATTTTTGTTCATTTGACTGATCACTTTGGCAGTTTTTGTTGATTATTTTACTTTTTTTTTTTTTACTGTAGAATTGCTTAAGTCTCAGGAGTTAAATGGTTAAAACAACAGGATTTACAGCAAACTTAACCCTTTAAACTTCCCTCAATTTAATCTAAATGTCTTAATAAAGTCAATTGAATGTTGTTTTCATTTTAATAACATATAGTTGGTGATTGATTATATTATAAATGAAATTATTCAGATAAAAACTGGGATATTTGAGGCCAGTCCTGCAATAGATAAAACATTTGTGGATATTTATTGATGTTTTGGACTACATTTGGACAATTTTTTCTTGTTAGTTTTGGATGTTTCTGTTAGATTATGACTGTGTTTGTTACAATATGGTTCCTCTATGGATAATTATGACACATAAAAGGTTCAGATCAGCTGATTGACATTTGTATTTTGAACAAATGAGTGATTGTACCTGCTGTGGACATTTTATCTGACAGTGGTTTATATCTTCTGATGATGTGTGAGAATCTGTGTTGTCAAACTACATTAGGTCATGTGACATTTGGGACAGGTTTGGGTGGTTTGATTAACATGTTGAAGTGACTACTTCTGGTCTATATAATGTGGACCCTTGCAAGTTTAAAGGGTTAAACCTATAAACATAATGACAAATCGCTGTGAAATACAAGACTGTGTTTGTGTGAAACTCTTTTACGGTATTTTTTTGTTTCACTTTTTTTTTTCATTTTGCCTTAATTAATGTTTTTGTAGAGTAAACAAAAAAGTTGACAGGGAGAAACAAAAGGACAATCTATTCAGCTTTGATATATACAACTGAAATTTAATAGCGGAAAACATATACATTTTCCCACCAAGATGGAGTAATGTTTTGGGGCTACTTTAAAAAGATATAACTGATTAAAGCTGTCCATCAAAATAAGGCCATTATCGGTAACTCTTCAATATAATCTTGCTTATTTTAGGCTGGAATATATCTCTAACAAGATTGTTGTTTTTTTTTATTGTATTTCCTGTTGAGAGAGACAGAAGTCAAGTGGAGTTTTTTTGGGGTTTTTTGCAGTGAAAGAATGAACAATCAGGGAAAAACAGATGACAAACAAGCGTGTCAAATGAACACAGTGTTTACTAGAGTGGAAGTGAAAAGAGTTGTGAAAGTAGAAAGACTGGTTCAACTTCTTTACTGGAGTGTAAAAGTGCAGTTTCCATCTTACGTTTCACTTGAGTGAAAAGCATGCATATGTGCACGGAGAGCTACCATGGTTGTGCAATTTAATGATTAGTTTTCAGTAACTATTCTGACATTAATACGTTTTAAGTCATTTTTGAAGAGAATAAAGTATAATTTCTTTGACTACGGCTTCTTAAACATGAACATTTCCTGGTCCTTCCTCCACTTTAACAGTAAATGGAATACCTTTGGATTTTGGACCAAACTGGGGCAGGTCATGTTAATAATTTTTTAACAGACAGGCTGGATTACAAGCACAGATTTTTTTTGTTTGTTTTGTTTTAACAATTTTCAACTTTTTTTTCTTGTCTCTGTGACGTAAAACATTCATCTTTTCCCCCTTCCACGAGGTTCAAATTACTCTCAATTACTGCTTACAGTTTTGAATTGACTTATTGATTAATTATTGACTAACAAACCCACTAACACTGGTGTAACACTGCACTTTTAGCTCCACTTGAAACCACCAAAAAAAATATAAGTAAATCTTATTTCTTTTGCCCAGTTTTATAGAAAAGTTACTGTTTTAAAACCATTCACATGTGATGTAAATATATAAACTAGAAACAAAGCATGATTTAAAAATATTCTTAACAAAAACTATATGCCATAACAACAGGAAAAATCACACCTTATCTAGTAAAAATTCTTATAATCTCCAGTAATTTTTAATAATTGTACTTCAAGTATTTTTCATTATTTTCACAAAGCATAACCTTGATCAACAAATTAATTCCACATATTGCTCTGCCGTGTGACTACCTACCTATTACTATCTGAACTAAAAGGGTAAAAGGCAACAACATGGCTCTACTGTATATTAAACTCTTTTTGTTTATTTCATGACGTAGAAACACTGAACACTATTTTTTAAAGGTGTATTCATCTGCCCAGGAACAAACAATTCACACAAACAAAAGATCCAAGTAAAAAACTCTGAAAATCTAATAAAAACTAACAATTAAAACATATTATTTTGGAAAGTTTGAAAAAAAAAAATGCAATTACAGCAAAAACAAATTACATCTCATCTCATATTAAACACTAGTAAATGTTTCTCAACATTTAGTGACAACCACTGATCTAATGCATCTCGATTATTCAACTGATTCATTGATAGTGAAATTAAATGTTGATTGTAGCCTTAGATTTGTTTTTTTTTGTTTTTTGTGCTCTATGTTATAATTCCATCCATTTGGGTTGTATTTCTCAAAGACTAAATAAATGGTTATTCCCAGACAGACTCTAAAAATAAAACTGATGAAAATGTAATAAGTGAAGTACATGTATTTGTAGTAAAATGCATCGACGTATAAACACTGAGTATCCACAATTTTTTAAAGGCTTATTCCTCTGCCCATGAACAAACACTCAATTCACACAAACAAATGAACCAAGATCCAAGTAAAAAAAAAACTCAGAAAATCCAATAAAAACAAACAATTAAAACATATAATTTTGGAAAGTTTGAAAAAGAAAAAAATGCAATTACAGCAAAAACACTCATATTAAACACTGGTAAATGTTTCTCAACATTTACTGACAAACACTGATCTAATTCATCTCGATTATTCAACTGATTCATTGATAGTGAAAGTAAATGTTGATTTGATTTTTGATTTGAATGATTTATTTCGAACATGTGCAAAGTCCAACAATAATCCATACAACAATAATAATAATAACAATGACATGTCCGAAAAGGAGTAGGATGAAGCATAAGCTTATTTAATCCTACCCATTCTTCACTTCCCCAATAACCTGAATTCATCTTATAGCAATATAGTGCATAGTACAAAAATGATGATAATAATAAAAATAATAACAATAACAATACCAATAATAAATAACTGAAGTACTAAACATATACATATATACAAAAAAACAAAACAAAAAAAAAAAAAATGAGCAGAGAGGAAAGTAGGTAACAAATAAGATTTATTTTTTTTGCCTGTTTTCCTTTCTTCTTCCCTTCCCTTTCTTTTTTCTTCCCCCTTTTTCTTTTCTTTTTCTAATTTGTCTGCATTTTGTTCTTTCTTTTTCTATTTATTCATGTATTTTATTCATTTATTTATTTTTATATATCTTTTAAGCCCACAGAGCGGGAATCAACATTGCTTGAGATCAATGCATATTCCAGTCTAGCAGCCATATACTATACTATTTAGTGCATGTGTGTGACCATCATCGGTCCTCCCCGAAAGCTGAGCAGACATCCCCCATTAGAACTCTCCCTTATAAGCCAGTGAGGACAGTGCTACACCTCAGTGATGTGCGGAGGAAACAAAGACTGGACAGGACGAACGGGGACAGAAACCAACAGGCGTTGCTATTGTAATTAAAGACTGCAAGGTGATGTGTTATTCCCAACCACCAACTGTCCATCAATAAAAACAAATAAATAAGTAGATCGCAAAAAGAGGAGAAAACCAAACCAGCACAAAAGGAGAGAGAAAAAAAAATTAAATTAAAAATAAAAAAAAAAGATTAAACAAACAAACAATGTTGATTGTAGCCTTAGATTTGTTTCTTTAGTTTTTTATGCTCTATGTTATAATCCTATCCATTTAGGTTGTATTTCTCAAAAACTAAATAAATGGTAATTCCCAGACAGACTCTAAAAATAAAACTGATGAAAATATTTGTAGTAAAATGCATGCTAAGTGTGGCATATTAGTTGAAGCTTGATCCAATAAATCTGTAGAATTTAGATGTAAGATTAACATTAAGGAAGGTTTCTATTTTTTGCCAGTCCTCACATGGACACCCTGTAATTTTGCTGTTTGGTAGTAGACCTGTCACAGTCTGCTGAGGCAGATACAGGAGGGGTAAATCCAATTAAAGGCAGCAGCAGCCTCACACCGCCTGGCTGACCGGGGGGGGAAAGAAATGCTGCCCTCTACCAGCAGTGCTCATTCCTCCTCATGCAAAAAGAGAAACGAAGCAGGAAAACACAACTGGTCGGCACAAAGCCTTGAGTGGGACATCTTTTGAATCTGGGAAGTCTGACCTTCCTCTTTTAGACCAGTGAGTGTGAAACAGAGGAAACACAATGGTGGGACTGTGCTGCAGGTTATGTCAGGGGTTCAGCTGTGTGCACATTCTCACTGTAGCCGGCTTGTTCTGTGCGGAGGGAGCTTCCCAGCTTCCGTCGCATACATATGGAAAAGGATGGAAATGATGGCTCTGAGCAGGATTATGAATAAGAAAGGTCAGTAAAGGGCTGAGGCTGTGACATAGATGGACAGCCGACTCAGCGGATTTGCTTGCCACACTTGCGGAAAGAAAACGAGCACTTGAACATTTCAATGAAAAGCCACTTTTTTTTTTACACAGACATTTCCATTGAGGCACCTTTCTAGAATATAAGTATGTATTCTGTATTCATTGACATATAAAATCTACACTCTGACCACTGCACCACCCATCGCGTGAGCCACCAACACATGGCTGGACTGCAACCTCGCAGCTATAACTAGTAGGCCGTCCCCACTCTCTTGGGAATGGGTAAAAATTACATGTTATGCGAACGTGACACTGGTTCATAACTAACTTAAGCTGTAATCATAAGATTGTGACAGCGATATCAAACAATATTATAATAATCACTCGTGTATTCATCCCACAGAGTTGCAGGCAGTTTTTTTTTTTTTTTTTTTTGCAGCACACGTTTTCGTTTTGTGAAAGCCTTTGTCATTGGAGCTCTATTCCTAACTAAGCAAAAAAAAAAAAAAAAAAAAAAACACTCAAAACCGGTTCCCATGGCAACGCAGAGAACAGAATGGCATATAGTGGGACCTGTAAACACACAAGAACACATGATTTTCACATGCAGCACAAGGACACGTTTCCTCCACAGCATCTACTAACATCAGACGCTTAAATCTAATGCTTTTAACACCTTTATGAACTTTTGGGAAACATTAACTTATTTTTAAGGTTTCAGTAACGGTGCACAACTATGGATTAAAGCCTAGACAAATGTGTGAGATGCTAAATTATATCTTTAATACCTCTGCATTGCTCTTGTTTTAATACATTGCATCATTTGCATTCCTGTAATTCAGTCTGAATACATCATCACTGTCTAATAAATTACATCAATCAAACTACTTTTCACTCAGATGTTACAATTCATTCTTTATATGTAAAATTTAAAAAAGAAGAAGCTTGATATTTCACATATTGCTGAGTAATTGATCAGATTATCAGGCATATTTTTCCTGTTACAAACAGTAGACCAGACTGTTTGTCTGTCTGAAGCCTTTCACTTTCATTTCTTGCTCCATCTATTACACTACAGCGTGTGATAGTTTCTGTTTTGGTTCTTTTTCTATAATACCGTTATCTTGATTTTTGTTCATCTCTGAGTGTTGGGCTTTTTGTGCTGAAACGTTTCAGTTAAAAATATATTTGTACAGTAGTTGTTGTTGTTGGGTTTTTTTTATTTTTCAAGGTTTCACACCTTCAAAATTTGAGAGGATTTAATGATTTCTTATTTTTTAAAGTTGAATATTTATAAAACTAGATTTAATACTGTGGATATAATGCTCCCTTTTCCATTATTTACAGGATGAATGTGATTTTAGTCATTTACAGTTCTGTTGATTATGGCCATGTAGGCCATGTACTGTTTTCTCACATAAAAAAATTACAAAAATCACTCAATTACTGTGTTTATAGGAGGCAGCCAGCACGGTCAAAATGTACAAACTTGTGTTCAACTCAGGTCAAAGTGAGGTTGGTTATCATCAAACACAGAACAAGTAGTATAGCGAGTCACTAAACACACACTCCTACACAGAATGACTTCTAGAATGTTAACCAGGTTTTGGTGTAAATAGATTGATATGACCAACTGTAACTAAATATAATGTTCTGGAAATGTGTTTGCAACATAACAGCATAGATATAAAATGATGCTTTACATGAATGGTTGTATGTTAAAACAATAACATTTGTTCTCTGATATCAAATGCATTTTCCCGCCATGCACCAAGGTCATGGAATAATCTTAAAAAAAATAATAATTTAAAACTACAAACATTAATCTTTGTTTAATGGTTTTAAAAGCACCATGGAGAATGATGTGAAGGAGTAACACCACTTCCATTATGGTTGAATAATTGTTAATAATCTGTCTTATTGTTCAGTGTGTATCACTTATGGGTTTTGTATCGTTTAGTCATTTGGCTGCTACTCTGGCCAGGTCGTCATGGGAAAAAGAGATTTCTATTCTCAATGGGACTTGCAGGTTAAATAAAATGTAAAATATATAAAATATAATCGTGTAAAAAAAAAAATTAAATAAAAAAATTTTCAGTTTTAAAAACACATTAAATGTATATCATCAACAGTATAAATGTCAACAGTCAATGTACATAAAATCAAAAAGACATCAAGTGTAATTGGTGTATAAACTGTGCATTTCAATTAATTTTCTGCTGCCTTTGCTCGTTACTAGATCGCAAAACGCCAAGGTTAGAGGCTGCAAAATGTCTGAGAGGTAAAGATCCAACAAATGAGATTAAAAACCCCATCTGACCTGGGTGAAGCTTTAGGTCAACAGCATTCCCAGCACCAGGCTTTAAGCCAATGTCACAGAGCCTCTTCATGAGCCTCGATCCCTAGCACTTGACCCGCTCACATAGGATTGGCTGAGGAAAAGGATTGTGGCTCCTGGTTCGCTCTGTGTCTTGCTCTGATTGGCTCAGTGGGAGTTTTCCCCATATTCATTTCACCTGTTCAAGACCCATCAGCGCTCTTAAGTTCCAAAGGGGTAGTGGTGTTATACACTGTTGATATGGGACAAGGACGGGGTTTGCTTGTGTGGGAATTGCCACCTGCTCTGCGCCTCAGCTGCCCACCCCTTCCACGGAGACCACACCCTTGGGTGCCCACTGGGACCACTGGCACACGGAGGGGCGAGAAATATTAAACTTTACATCCGGCATACAGCTGCAGGGTTCACTACAGCCTTCCTATCTTCCCTGTACCATCCTGGAGCTGTGTGTGAACATATCTACATGTGCATAAACCTATACCCCCAACACACATACACACACACACACACAAACAGACAGACACACACACACACAGACAGAGAGACTGAGCAATGGACGGACACTGCAGCTGTTACATCTTCAAATTACTTCCCCAAAAAAGAACTTGGGTACAAACGACGCTACTCATAATCATGATTTATACCACATTAAATATTCACATGCAACACATTTAAAATTCCAGCCATTTATCAAACCTACTTAGCTAAACAGCATCCTCAAACATCTGCTTGAAACAATGATGATTCTTTCTGTGGAAGATTAAGATGATGACGGCTACACTTTTCATTTATATATAACCAGCAAACTAAGACTTTAATGTACACCTGGTGGGCTGCTATACACGGAAATAAAACCATTAAAAAGAAAAAGGCTGACAGAGCCAGTTAGCTGTTAGCTATTACATTAATCAGTTTGCGTGAGAAAAGAAATTCGATATTTAAATTCCATTTTTCTTTCCTCCTTAATCACAGTTAATTGAACAACAGAATTAAAAAGGAAAATATGTAAGGATATAATCTGGGGTTTCCAGGAAACATTGTTTTTCACAGTTTTTTCCCCCCAACATTTCATTAATAAAACAACTAATCAAGACAAAAATCAGTGGCTAAAGCAACAATGAACAAGGGATCATCATCATACAAATTATTTTCTTCCATTAATTTCTAAGACAGTTCTATTCAATTCTACACTTCTGCACAGGTTGTTTGAAATAACTTTTACACTTCACTTATAAACAGAAGCACAAAATCCTTTTAACTCCTCTTGAATTTTATGTCACTGACAAAACCCACCTACTATCTGTGTCGCTGCCTATCAGGTAAAATGTCTCCAATGTCATCTATATAAAGGTCAAAGGTTGTTTTCAACTCCTTTCTCTTAACTCTCCCAAAAGTGTGTGTTTATTTACAAAAACCCTAGTGTCATGTCGTCCAGTCTTGCTCATCTCAACCACACCCCCCCATCCCCTGAGCGCTTCACCTACTGTATAGGAGTGCCTCACCTATAGGAGTGCTTCACCTATAGGTTCATTACCCAACTGCCAGTAGTAAAGTGTGTGAAGCTGCAGTCGCATATTAGTCATGCAACAGGTTAGAGTGGAATGTCAATGACAGCTCACTGAGAAATAAATCTCTGTGGCTGCTGCTGTGATTCATATGCAAGTGTCTGTAAAAGAAAAGAAAAGGCGATTCCAACTCTCCACAAGCTTAAAAAGCAATCCTACCGCTCTGATAGACACACAATGAATTTACAATTCTCTCATATGTAATCTCACCCTTCCCCTAAGCTATGTACTCTGTTGTTGGAGTAAGTCTGTTATCAATTCAGGAGAAAAATACATGAGTTTGCTTCGCTTTCTAGAATAAGTTGATAATTGCTACACAGATTTCATAGTCCTGGAGAAGGGCTGAAATTCATACAGTGTGCAGTAGCTTGAACACAAAGCTTTCATTTAATATGTGATGAGTAAACAATCATTATTTCTACTGGCTCTGTTGAAAAACTATTTTGCAAGTCTTTTTTTTTTTTTTTTTTTTTGCATTGTCTTGCGCCTACGGGACTAGATTAACTGTAATGTCGTCACGGGTGAGATGTGTAAAACAGGCCAAGTGAAAGGTAAAGGGGACACAAGCAGAGATGTTTAGAGCCTAAGATAAACATATTTCAAAGAAACCTTGAGCATCAGCCTCATCTGTGGCCCCTCATTGCTCAAAGCAGATCACTGTGTGCCTTTTAGAGATGACTGATGGCTCCTCCCAGACAGGTGAGAGGAGACATTAGGAGTCAGGAGGAGGGTGCAGCGGATGTGGCTTTTACAAGAGAGCGGTGTGATGCCTCCTACTATCACTCCGGACCAAACCGGAGCCTAAATTGGAGAGCTTCCCCTACACCCAGGATCAACTGGGGAGTATTAATGGATTCGGAGTGGATCAACTGATGGCTATCGTATTTCGCTGTTTTGACTCAGTGTGCATGGACAACCTAACACACACATCTGTATGTGCACTGTGGTGCAATGCAGATGTTTACACCCATGTCTTAGTGTGTATCCTGTCGTCAGAGATGGCTCTAGTCAATTTAGCTTCATCAAACATCATTAAGGCGAAACCTTATATTGAAATGAAAAGCACGGGGTAGATGCATTCAATGTGACACAAGTCAACAGGACGTCACATTACCAGGGAGTTTCAAGTCCATCACTTCTTAATTTGTACACACACTTCCATTCCAGGTTAAGTCCAAGGAATAGATTGATCATTAATTGAAATAAAATGTCTCTCTGTTGCTAAAGTAGCTGGTAAACAAATATGTAAACCTTTCAGGAGGATAGCTCTCCATGTGTTCCACAATAACAAATACTCTGTCTTCACGGGGTTATTATTACTCATTTATCAGGCTATGAGTGAGAAAACACTTTGTCCACACCTTCTCCACCTATTACAAAGTCAACCAACACTGCATGTCATTTATATTGCACTAATATCAACAAATCACCAGGTCACACTCTGTTTGTATGTGTGTTACAATAAAAGAGACTTTACAATATGTTTTGCCTAAAAAGAAAACTTGGCAAATAGAATGGTGTGCAGACTCATTCTAATTTCTGCTATTGAAACTGGCTGCCACTGCCACAAAACAGAAGCAACAACAAATGACACAAAAATTGTTTTGCACAAATACACTTTGTTTTAGTATTAGAAACCGCTCCATTCTTTCAGTCAAATCTAGACACTTATTGGATAGGCTTTTGTCATGCTGGTGTAGAAATAGAATTATATGTTCAAATAATTGAAAACTGTTTACACTTTAACACTACAGTGACAAGAAATTATAAAGATAACCACAATTATATTACACACATTAGAAAATGGTTTAGTCACTTACATAGAAACATATTATAATTAACAGCTGTCCTACCACTGAAATACAATAAAAAAATTAAAAAAAAAAGACTGAATTGTCTATATTATTATAACAGGGATCAAGTAATTTAATTTAATTTTTAAATAAAATAACCCTAATAATTTTGGTAACTATTTGAAACAAACTGGAACTATTTATTCTTCCTTTTCCAAAGCAAACACGTTCAGGACCATTTTTTTTTTTTTATTAAATGAAAAACAATTTACTCTGACAAAAACTAATATGAAAAACGTATACAAAGTGGTGTATATCCTAACATCTTAATATTTTTAATTAACAGAATTTAAGAAACATTTAAATTAATCAAAAAGTGTAAAAATAACAAGTATACAAACATTTGTATTTTAACTTCCTCAAAATCAATTGTAAAAAGGCCCGTCTTTTTACAAAGTGAACTCGCATGCAAACAAATACAATTTCAGAGAAAGCATCATAATCTGTTATAATTATTTGTCCCTGAAAATAGAGATAATTTAATTGATAATCCCTCTGTGCCTATTAATGCATTGAAGACATTAGAAAACCCAACAGCATAAACAAACAGCGAACAAAGCAAACAGTGAAAACTACAGCAGCTTCACAAAACCAAGGCCTGAAGAGGAAATTAAAGTCACACACAAAAAGAAAACCCAGCTCTGAAATCACACACACATTTAAAACCAAACATATATCAACATCTAAGCCATAGGACAGCTTACCAGAATAATTATTTATTTTAGTAAATTTAAAAGGAGATATCATTGGGAAATCTAATTTCAATTTAAGCAAACTTATTCCCATTTTTGCCTCACACAAGAGGGTGAATTAAAATAATATATTCAGAACATAAACCAAAGTCTGCTATAGAAGACGTTTTAATTACAACAGTACATCATCTTATAATAAAAAAAACATACACTTTTACACACACTTTTTTTATGAAGATACAAAACTTTTTTTAAAACATATGGTGATTTGTGGAACTTTAGGGCGTATCCTGCATTAAATTAAATGTAATCTAATCTATTGTCTTGAAACGATCTGAGGAAAAATGACATAAAGTTGTGCTTTTTTCCCCCCCTTACACGTGAGTTCACCACTTCAAGCTGATGCTGTGCATGTTTTCAAAATGAACACCTGTACGTGCCTTTACGCCTCTGTCCCGTCCGCTTCAGTCATATGGTGAACATTGTGCTTCACGGGCCTGTTCTGAAGGCGCACGCGGGTCCACAAGCCTCACACTGCGCCGATTGGACACATGCAGGCACATGTATGGACATTTGCACCATCTAATTCCGCCTGTAGCTGTGCAGTGTGCAGCAGGGCCATCATGGCAGCCATTATGAGGCTCTCCAACATTGCCATGGCCTACGTGCACTACTGTGGGGAGTGGCGCAGGCTTGTGCACCATGTTGCGCCCTGCTGCTGGCAAAAACACCTCCAAAAATTGAGCCTTTAAAGCGGAGGGATAACACATGGGACTCGATGATTTGTCAGTTTACACACAAATCTATAGGTTTTCTCTACACTTTGCCCCAGCAGAAAAAAAAACGAGGAGTGCAAATGCAGAAAACTGGAGCCTGCACTGAAAGGGGGAGGACTCCTGGAAGCGTAAAGTATGGGTCACGTGTTCATCCACAAGGGGCTTGAATATTTACCTTTTTGTCACGCAACGTACTCTTTCCCTACATTCAAAAAGCGTTGTTACGTAAAAAAAAAAAAAAAAGAAAGAAAGAAAGCTTTATATACCACAAAGGAGCACAATGCGTAACAATATTCCACAAACAATGGCGTTTAGAACGCATTACGCACAGGAAAATCCTGCTTTTAATTATTATTCCAGATGATTAAAATCCCATGTATATGTGATGGTTGTAAAACGGCACGAATAAACAGATCCAAAGCACAAAACATAGGAGTGGGCTTGCAAACGTGGAAAGGGGTCGCCCTATAGGATTCACACACAAACCTCCCAAGTCTCGCCACGCATACACACATACAATGTGGGTGTCTCACATACATGGAGTAACCAGAGGAGAGGCTGATTTGTATGCATCTCATCGTGCATTGCAGTGTAAGTCAATAATGAAACCTAACTTTATCGCCTACGTATGTGGGAAAATGGCCTTGCGTGGATGGGGAGAGAAGCGTACATGTGCAACAGCGTGGAATAAAATCCAATCCAAATCTATATGTAAAATCCAATTAAGACACAATTATTTCGTACGTTTGTGTGCCCGTGTTTGAAAGTGGGATAGGCCTCGCTGCAGATCACGCGATATGGCAGCAGTAACAGCAGCAGACTGTACAAGCGTGTGCTGTACATGTTGAGGACTATAAGGAAAAAAAAAACCTAAATACTATTATATCGCGTTTATTTGCTGTGTAAATTCCATTTCAGACCGATGGACAATTCCACCAAAACAAGTCACAGGTTGAAAAGCCCACACACATTCACACAAGCCGAGAAAAGAGGGAGAGATCTTGCGTGCTATATTTCACAGCGGAAGCCTACAGGTCACACAGTCTGTCATGGGGCTCACAGTCAGTCAGTATAGGCGTAGGATAAAATGTGTGCGTGCAAGAAGTGGGTGAAGTGTGTGTTTGTGTCAGATTGTAGGCCTACCTTAGTTTTTTGGGAACAGAGTAGTCTACCTCTATCACCTTTCCGTGTAATTCAACTTTACCTGTAGGGGCGAAAATTGATAGTGTAACATTAGCCGTGTCATGAAAGTAACAATACAAACTGGTAGGCCTACAGCAAAGACTTTGAATCACTTCACCAAGTAGGTGCGTCCCCATTCATCCAGCCAAGCCCTTCCAAAACTACTTTATAACGGCGCGTTGTGTGCACGGCGGCGGATAAAACCGGGCATGTGTGCATTAAAATCGTGCACAGCGTTGTTGTTGTTATATGTGCAACAATTGAAGGGAATCGGCGCCAAAAAAAAAAAAAAATGAAGCATGATAAGCTTATATAGTATGGGGGGGAAATGGGCAGCCATGCTTTCCACTCCCACAGCCCTTCAACAGTGCAATGAATGTGGGGTATTTTTTTTTTTTTTCTTCCTCCAGCTTTCAGTAAAAGAATGCAACATCAAAAGAAGAGATGCTTTTGCAAAAGAGGGGGTGAAAAATGACTTGTACTCTTTCTAATGTAAGTAGGTGTTTCTTAATTCCATGTTGGTTAAGCCGGAGTGGATTTGACGCGCACCACGGCGAGCTCGAACACGGGTCTCCGTTACTATTATGAGTGGCCTTGCCTGGCGCAGCACGGAATTAGCGTCTCACCTCGTCCCCCCTCAGCTACCTGTTTATTAGCTCTTTCCTCTGGACCCCCATGACCCACCTCCAAGACACCTCGTAAAAACATAGCCAGACATTACAGGAACACGGATCTGACAAGTTTTCCGTGCTGGCTTCGCTGTGCTCTCTTCAATAAAATCAAGATAAAAAATAAGTGAAAAATAATTATGCCTACCCGAACCATCAGACCATCCCATACATTCCAGCGGGTGACTGCAAAGTAGCGCCCACACTATCGGAATCTCCCAAAATACTGTTATTGTGCGCGTTAATTGCGTTACGACGGTTGGTGTTTTCTTTACGCAAACGGGCACTAAAGCCCTGAGTGTGTCCTGTGATCGATCATTTATCCAGTTTTTTTTTTTTAAGGGGGGTTGGTGGTGGAAGCGTGTATGACTGAGCGTTCATCTAAACTCTGATGGCACACGGATGTGATCGCAAAACACTGTCCCGAGCACACACAAACACAACACAAACACAACACAACACAAAAAAAAAAGAAACAAGAAAGAAAAGGGAAAGACATAAGCAATTGTTATTATTATTTCACATTTCCGATCCTGCAAATCTATTAGGGTTTTTTTTTGTTGTTGTTGTTTTTTTTATTTTATTTTTAAAGAAAACCTGATCTTGCAGTTTGTGTCGCTGTGAATTTTTCCTGTCACCGCAGCATCACCCGTTTACTTATCAAATCCACACTTACCAGAAAGAGTCTCTATAGCCTTTATGGCCGAGTTCTGGTCGGGGAAGTCCACAAAAGCATAGCCGGATTTCAGCAAGATCTGCTCGGGTACTGGTAGTTTCTTCTCCTTAAAGAGCTGCTTTAAGTCCTCGACAGTGACCGAAGGACTTAAATTCCCAATATATAGTTTGTTCATGATCTGCAAGGAAAAATCTCGAAGGGGTATCAGATCTTAAAGAGAGAGAGAGAGAGTGTGTGTGTGTGTGTGTGTGTGTGTGTATGTGTGTGTGTAAGAGAGAGAGAGAGAGAGAGAGAGAGAGAGAGAGAGAGAGAGTGGCGATATTCAGAAGAAGTAGAAAAATAAAAATAAAATAGAAAAAAAAATCAGCTGGGAGAGGAAGAGGAGGAAGGGAAAGGGGAAAAAAACGCAGTAATCGCCCCCCAGGAAATACTAAGCTATATAGAGGCGGCCCCCCAGCACCAACTCTGGCCCTGGTCAAACTCTTTTAACAGGGACTGGGGAAAAAAGTGTCGTTACGACGCTACTCTGGAGCCAACAAGCACCGCCTCTAAATAAAATCTCCCTTAAAATCAGAAGAAAAAAAAATGTTTGGAGGTAACATGTGGGCTCAGTTCTGCTTTTCCAGCCTAAGGAAGTGAATAAGGGTGTGAAAGTGGCAGGATGATCACTGGGTACATCATTGAGTAAAGGGATGCGCTGTGTATATTTACCAAAAAAAAAAAAAAAAAAAAGAAGAAGAAGAAGAGGGGTTATTTCATCAAGTCATAATAAGGGCCGTGCCTTGGGTTAAGCTGGTGGAGTGAAGGAAAAAAATTAAATAAAATAAACTAATGGGTGGAAAATCAAGTCATTGTCACAGTACTTGTCGACTCAAACAGTGTCACTGATCCCCGCAGTTTGGTTTTAATTTATTTATGAGCAACATAGAAATATGGATTAAAGGAGCAGAGGGGGTGCAGACCTGTTCTCACATATGCAAGATTAACATATTACAAAAATATTAATAAGTGGGGGGAAAAAAGGGTGTATATTATCAAAGCATTTTCTTGGATTTACAAATATAATCTCATAGATGTTTACATTTGAATAGAAAAAGTAATGTATTATTTTACTCCAAGTTGTTTCTGTAGATTTGCAGAATTTGAATGAATTTTTGCTTATTATAAGTGATGTCGTCTTCCCTTTCCAATACTGACACGTGAATAGTACTAATAGGACATGCAAAAATGTTAAACTGCAAATCTTTATTTTTAGAGCCTGATAAGGACACATAAGAGGGGATTCCTGGCCCTCACTTTATCTGACACTATTGTTCTGTGCCTCTTTATGGTGTCACTCTGGCTCCACAGAAACACCAACACATAGTATGGCTTCTGTTTTGTGTAGGTGTAATAAGGTGAGGTGGACTTTAAAGCAGAGGTTGAGGACAGGCTGCAGTGTTCATGCATGGATGTCTTGTACCTACTGTACACCACCAAAGAGGAGAAGAAGGAGGAGGAGGAGGAGGAGGAGGAGCCTACGCCTTTCACCACTTGAGTGTTTCTACATGTGACTGGCCTGTGCCTTGGAACATTACCGCCACCATACTGTAGTGGAGAAAGTGCCAGCAGCAGGAGTGACCATCCCTCTCCTTGTTTACGTCAGAGTCGGTGTGAACGTTGGAATGTCCAAGCAGAGGTCTATTTATTTACCAAGTGACCAACATGATGAGATGCTGACAGTG
The DNA here is from genome assembly GCA_020466265.1 of Siphamia tubifer. Taxonomy (NCBI): domain Eukaryota; kingdom Metazoa; phylum Chordata; class Actinopteri; order Kurtiformes; family Apogonidae; genus Siphamia; species Siphamia tubifer. Next base: position 39,640,504 of record CM035803.1, on the reverse strand, counting down.
TGGGAGCCTTGCCTTCAAACCCCCCACCCCCACACATGAAAAAAAACAAACAAACAATGACATTAAATGTAAAATATTAACCTTACTAGATTTGTTTGCTTTGACCTTTAGGTGGTAATTTTATAACATTCCAGTTATCAGGAGGAACACTTGTGTGTGTGTGTGTGTGTGTGCAACCCCACAAATATGCTGACATATCAATAGAGCTGAACAAAAGAGATGTCAGGAAAGAAAATAAAGTGAAATTGGAAGGAAAGGGTGTGATGTTTGGTGAGTGCACAGAGAGCTGTGCAACTAAACAAACTACACATGTAAACTTGTGGTGAAAATTGGGAAATAAATTGGCCTATGTAGAGTTTCAAGTCCATCTGAGACAGTTGTTTTCACCGCTTTTCATGTGAACAGCACTTTTTTTGACAACTGGAATTTCCTTTTATAACCTTGATGCATTTTATGGCTGTGATTTGTCGTTGTTTACACCCGCATCATGTTCTGCAGTTTTATTTCTTACTGAATAATTCAAAGAGTAAAACAAGTGTCTGAGGTTCATAAAGTGTCAAACGTATTCAAAAATAGCACACAAATACTGTTTTGAGGAACATTTGGAGACTTTTTTTTTTATAATATAGTTAAAGACTACATTGTTCACTTCATAATGGGGGAATTTGAGTTATAAAACTAGTCATTTCTAAAGAAAATAAATACTTGACTTTTACTACTGGTGTACATTCATTTTTTATACTTCATGGCTTAATTCTAGGCCCATCAAGGGTACTTTACTTTATTCAAGTTTAATTAATATGAGCTTAAATGACTATCGTTTCAATATGCATCCTTGGTCAGACTCAAGCTTTAATTAGAGGCTTTGTCCCTCCAATTATTGGGTTTTCACATGCTTTACAAGCTTACAGGAACTTGCATAATTTATATTATTTGACCATAATTAGACCCATATTATGTTCTGAATCTCATGGATGTTGGAGCATGTTTAGACCAGCAGGGGTAGATGTTGATCTCAACTCAATCACACCCATCTGGACCAGTCTGTTTAACAGTCAAAACACAAACTACTTAATGACATAAAATTACTGTTTTGACTGTTTATTCATAGATCTGTCAAAAAGTATCATCAGAACATTTAATTATGTCCCTTTTTCTTTGAAAACTGAATCATTACTGACATATAGATCCCTCACAAATTAACACAAGTTCTGAAGTCTGATTTAAAAAAAAAAAAAAAAAAAAAAATTGATTTGCAAAACCATGTTATGGGAATATTAACCTACTAGCAATGGCTGTTGGATAAATCATTAGACATTTTTCATCTTGTCCAAATTCTGCCTCAAAGAATTACATATAAAAAATAACATCTAAAATTGTCTTCTTGTTCAACTTATAAAAGGTCTTGTCCAAGGTCAGTTTAAATCTCAAACAGCAAACACTAAAGTAGCTTGTGTTAACGGGTGAAATTTAGCAATTATGCTAACTCTGGCATATTTATATTGATGTTTTTACTAATGCATTGATTAATGTGCGTTGTCCTAATCAAACAAATCAAAATCAAAAACGATGGTAAACTGGACTCATCTACTATAAGGCGACTTGTTCAGGGTTTGTAGTAAAGATTTTTACCCATGGGGAAAATAATACTGTGGTTTAAAACATTCGTAAGTGTTCAGCCTTAATGTGTAAATGTTTTTAGGCAACATTAGCAAATACCACAATTTTCCATTTTAGTAAAGAATTCACTGACTTTACAGTTGAAAGTGGCACATCAAAAAAAATCCCCCAAAAAATGCAGCAAACATTTTTATTTTTAAAGAAAACAACTGAGTGAAACAAAACAATTTTAACACTGTACATCTTTGTCTGGATTACAGCCTTGTAACAGCAAATGGTTAAAGACTATAGAGACGTGCTGTAAGAAAGGGCATGACTGAAAACGGAAAAAAAATAAATCTTGATATAATTTCCTTACATGTTTTTTTTTCTTCACTCAAATTGCATACAAAAAGAAAAAAAAAAAGACATTGACAGCATGATTCCTATACATTTAAAATCAAAACGTGATGGAACTTAACGTGTCACATTGTGTTTAACACATGATACTCAAACTGCTCATCAACATTATAGACTTTGATGACCATTGTAAATTCCATAGTAAAATTAAGATCATGTACCAGTCAAACGTCATTCTTTCTGTGCTTCGGGAGGGGGAGGGGGGAGGGGATGAAGTTTGTCTTGGATGCAAATGTTCAGTAGCGGCCTGTGAAACCAAACAGAGTCATTAGGCCAGTCCGAACATTCAGGCCTTAATGCATGTCTAAACAAAACACTTGGTTCATTTATGGGAAGAGACTTACGTGGAGAGTAAGACCGGGATCTGGACCGGGACCTGTATGCACCTCTGTAGTATGGTGAAGGAGATCGCCTTCTGAAATGAGACCAGAAGTTTTCATTCTATCGGTGTAAATGAAAGACAATTTTATGACCATTATCATAATCGATCCACATCTGTGCCTTTCAACAGATGTACCTGTATGATCTGTAGTAATCTCTTTCGTCATAGCGATCGTACCCGCCTCTGTCGTATCCTCGATCATACCCGCGGTCGTAGTCACGTGAATAGCGGCGAGGACCACTCGGACCACCTCCTCCACCGCTACACAGAGGACAACAATAGGATTAGATTCTGTACTGGTATAATTCAACATTACATTTAGAGAGTTATAGTCAGGATTTATCTTTTCAAATGGAAAAAAAAAAACAATAAACTGTGCTTTGAGCCTTATGATTAGAGAGCTTCCATTGACTTAAGATGAGTCTAGTCCCGACAGGAAACTTAAGTCCACTTGAGACCCAAGATTCAGGATGAGATAATGCAGAGAAATGCTGCAGCAGTGTGACGTGATCTGTACCACTCAACTGAGCTGATTGGTGTCATGTGCAATTCGGCTTGTCAAGTCACCAGCGGCGGGTTTTAGAACAATATTTCAGGATATTTTTCTCAGTTAGAAGCAGTGCACCATCACCTGTTTAAGTGGTGAAATGTCTTCCACAACTGTTACCGTCTGCTTAGATGTGACAAACTCCTTCGAAACAGTGAAACTACTTCAGGGAAACATTGGAGAAAGTAGCTACCCTCTTTTTGTTTTCACCATCGAGTCAGTGCTAGATATGCAGCTCTAGCAAGTAATTCAGTACCACTACCCTCATTCATATTTTAGAACACCATAAATTATACCAAGCATCAAAACAAGCCTGAAACGTCTGCATTCAAGAGAGACATTATAGAACATTTAACCTTCACTTTGGTATAAGCTAGGGATTTTTTGTAACATTTCAGAACTTTGCTTTGCAGGTAGATGCCAAGTTTCAACTCGTCTCATAAATCAAGTCATCGTTTTATGAATCTTCGGTCTGAACAGTTTTATATTGGATGTCTAGACCATCTGAGATCACAAGGATTAAATCTTATATCAAAAAAAAAAAAAAAAAGAGAAAATACTAATATTAAGACATCAAAGCTTAAATGCTACATTGAATGCAGTACTACTATAATAGTCATGTCTTACTACGTGGGACGACCCATGTAGATGCCGGGAGTTGGGGTGTGAGGTCTTTTTGTGATGGAGAAGTCAACACGGATCCTTCGACCATCCAGCTCCATGCCATTCGCTCGCTCCTTTGCCTGTGTGATCAAACAATACACCTCTGAATCCAAACGTCTCTGAATCCCTTACATATTTCATGAACCGGCCTGACAGGAGCCAGTGTCAGTTCCTTGTGTTATACCTCTTTTGCGTCATCTGTGTTCTCAAAGTAGACAAAGGAAAAGCCCCTGGAGCGCCTCGACTGCTGGTCGTACACGATACTGACATCTGCAAGGGGGCCGTACTTGGAGAAGACTTCCCTTAGATCCCTCTCTGTGGTATACAAACTCAGGCCAAACACTCCCAGGCAGCAGTTTGGGTCTGGATTAGCCTAGATCATCAAGAGATTTTGAGTTGTGAGTTTATCTATATACTTTAGCATAACCAGTCTGTTCCATTCATCTCTTTTACATTTGAGATATACACACAAATCTGACACAATGATGTAATAGATTAACAGGAACAGGAACATCAGACATATGCAAAGAACAGCAAACACTTACACGGTTGCCAATGTGTCTGCGACGGTTGGACATGGGGGAGCGACTGTGGCTCCTACGCCGGCGTTCTCCACTGTAGGACCTACTGCGTGAGCGACGTCGATAGGATCTTGAGCGGGAGCGAGATCGGCTGTAGTGTCTGCGTGAGCCACGATGGGAATGGGACCTGTTTAAAAACCATCATCTATATAAAGGCTGGCTCTACAGCCATTGACTTATCTATTCCATTTACCTATCTACCTATTATCTGCTAGTGCATATATGGCTTGGAATCATGAAGAAATTACCAGTTTCCCATTCGAGCAACAAGGAAATCTTTAGCATTACTCAGGTAAGCCCATTAAATGCAACGGGAGTTGTCTGTTTATATAATGAAAGCATAGTGTGCCTGATCCACACATTTAAGTCAACGAGATTCACGTCTACAATATTGAAATTTGACGTTTTGTGACAATATCTAAATAAAACAGCCAATGCAATAAAGATACTGAAGTGCTATCCAGCCCTTGTCACATAATCAGACAGTTCAAAGTCAGCAAGAATTTTACTACATTCTGAATCTTAATGCAATTAAAAAAAGCCTAAACAAACACAGAGTAAAAAGCCATCTACAATAAGCTGTCTTTATTATGTGAAATACAAATGTAAATGTTACTCACCCAGACTTTGACCTGGAGCGAGATCGTGATTTGGAGCGGGATTGACGGGATCCCTCTTTAGACCGAGCAGGTGAGCGAGCAGGGGATCGGCTTGCCGACTTCCCCGAGCCACGTGGACTCATGCTCCTCGATCCAGAACGGGAGTCCTGAACGAACCACACACATAGCTCTTATTAGCACAGGTCAGAGGGCAAGCTGAAAATGATGCCTACAAATAACTATGTAGTTATGAATTAAGACTAGCCTGTGAGGAATATAGAAAGGATACAAATTTAGAATTGTAGTTAAAGAATGCAAGTTTAAGCAATTTTGTAGTTGTTCATACTAGTAAAAAATGTAGAATTACATTTATCAAAATTTAAATTGTCAACATGATGAAAAACAGAAATGTATCAGTGTAAAAATTTTAATTATTTAAATTAATGTGTGTTGCATTCAGTAACAAGAACATGCACGCATTTTGACAAACAGACCAGAAAATTACTTAGCGCAGTGACCTTATCCAGATTACTTCCTTAACTTCATTTCAGTAACTTCATTACTTCACATTATTCTTCTTTCTTCAAATGTCTTACTTCTTCTTACTTCCCCCATCTCACACACTGCCCATACTTCTTCCCTCCTCATGTTTTAGCATGCATTCACAAATTCAGCTTCACACATCTGAGCTTCATATTATTGAAAATAAAGTGGACTTCTTCCGCATTTTCTTCGTCCAACCTTAACCTTTATGAAAAAGAAAAGGATGAAGAATATAACTACAATTAAAACTGCACCCGCATTAAACTTTAAATGTGTTATGTTCTTTTTACATGCATGGGAATGTTTAAGACCACAAAATACAAAACTTTAGATGTTAGTTACACAGTTTCACTTTCAATGGTTCTACATCCACCATGTCTTAAAGGCCACTTGTAGTACACTATAAAGTATACAAATATTTTTGGAGATAAATATTGATACCTTAAATTATAGAAAGTGAAAGGTAAACATGGAACAGCAATATAATTTGTCTATGGCTGAATCTTGACTATGATTACCTTTCATTTTGTACAACTATTTCTTATGTAATAAAGAAAACGATGTGCTTTAAAGTAGGGTTGTCAAAAAAATAGATTTTAGATACTAAATCGATATTGACCCTTGGTATCTAATTAGATACTAAGAACGATTTTTGTTTTTATGGCGCGTCGCCGCTCTTTTGTAGCGGGTAACGTTAAGAATTCTAAACAGGCATCAACGTGGTCAGCTCTGGCACAGCCGTAATGCCGGCGTGTAAGTTAAAGTCTCTTTTTTTTCTCCAGCTGCCTCTGACAGCACACGGGATGACGCCAGTGCGACCACAGACCTATACACTATTTCTATAGGTCTGTGATTGCGACCATCCCATGCAACTTTGCTTTTAAAGGCCTCGATATAGTCGAACATCTATGCGCGTGGGCGGCAGCCAGGCGGTAGCGCATTGTATCAGGTTACCACCACGGAGGCCACCGTGAGCATGTCAGCTTATCATTTTTGATGTGCGCGCTGCTAGTCCCGTATGGCAAGCCAAAGTGTTCACATAGCCACGCATTGTCTTTATTATATCACACGTTACAGAACGCGTTCTAGCACGCGCACTGGCGCGCTATTACGCGTTACAGGATGCGCTCTGGTACGCGCACTGGCGCGCACAATGGCACGCGTTCTAGAACGCGTGACATAATAAAGACAACGCGTGGCTATGTGAACCCTTTGGCTTGCCATAGTCCCGCAAGTGGTCCGCGGTAGTCACATGATGCAATATGCTGCCGCCCGCGCACATAATGCTCGACCATAAAGAGGCTTGCAGTTAGCACTGCAGAAGGGCTTGAGCAAAAAGATAGGCCTACCTTAACTTGCCAAGAGATAGGCATGCATTTATTCTGCACCCGCACTCACTACCTTTTTTAGCCGTCCATGGAGGAAATTTTAAAAGGAATCCCTCACATCTCCAGTATCGAAATTAGTATCGAGTATCGAGTATTATCCTTAGTATCGGTATCGAGTTGGAAATTTTAGTATCGTGACAACCCTACTTTAAAGTAAGTATCCAACTGGACACCAACATAATTTAAGTGGCCCCTAAGGCACTGTAGATCATGGTAAACCCCTGAATGTGAACAATGCCAACTTCGAGGCATACTTTTGTATATATAAGTAGTCATTGTTACTTCCTAAGCTAGCACAAAAGACCTCAACATACTGCTGCTACTCATTCATAATGACTTACATCACTAGCACTGTTTAGTAAGACAAACATGAAAACTTATCAGTCATCTACAACATGCAAAATAACTAAATCAAGAGTGAGGAGGATCAGAAGATAAATATAAGAGAAAATACACATGAAGGTACTTGTAGTTTTGTAGTAAAAATTATTTTGGCATGTGCTCTCAAATTATGTTATACTTCTAGTAGTTTATTTTTCATTTAGAGATCATATATTTATAAAACCATATTACTACAATAATAAGAAAATTCTTTTAAATGTTGCAATATCACAAACCGCAAGTCCTTTCTCGCATCTATAATGCTAACCGTGACAATTTAAATACTTCATTGTGATGATTAAATTGCTACTCTTCATAAATACTACACATGATGAGCTGCATATCATCATACTGGTAAAAGTGATCTTTGACATTTGAACTGAAGAGATAATTTTGATACCAAGATGACGAACTGTAAAAAAAATAAAATAAAAAAAATTTTAAAAAGAAAGAAAGGAAAAATGCCATGCAATCTGGTGGGGGAAATTAGTCTAAAACATGTTCCTACATCATGTTCGACCGCTAAGATCTGATTTTACTCTTCAGTATGTATTGCAATCTTTATATGGAGCTCAATTAAGTTATATTACACTTTTAAATTATATCTAATTGTTATAGATTCCAGAAAAAATATGCATAATGCATACAGTGTGCATAGTATATTATATAATGGGATACAATGTGGGTTTCTTAATTTTTCAGCTTTCTAACATGTGCAGACTAATCTATTTTCTGACTCGCTGCACAATGAATCGTGGGGGGGGGCTAAGTCACGCCCTTCTGCTTTCGGTCTATGGGTGCTTGACTCGCAAAAAATTTAATGGGAATGAATAGAGCAAGTCAAGCTAAATTCTGATCCCGTTTGACAAATGTTTTTGATTAGGAAGCAAATGTAACAAACTACAATGTGTTGCGTATGTGACGTTACATTCTACTCAGCTGTGGTACGGAGTATGTGGTGACGTCACATGCGCGTAAAGCCTGTAGTCCAAATTAACAGGTTTTACTCGCAAATTAACCCCCCGTTGGTTATCAGAAGCAGTTGAAACGCACATAAATAATTATCATTTACTATGAGCTACAACATGTGTGTGATTCAGGGCACATGACAAACTAGATACGATTTTAGCATTTTATTTCTCATTGAATACCATTCATTAATTTTCCGATCTCGGGCCCCACGAGCCTCCCGGAAGGGGCGGAGACTTAAGCTCCCCATGCTGTAGCCAAGACAACCCTTGGTCAGTTCTGCATGTACAAATAAGGGCGACACGTGGGAGTTAATGCAAATGAATCAGAATAAATCTTGAAGTAATTCGTATTGCTGGTAGATTTTCCGAATGGCTTACTATAATAATGCCGATTAACTTACTCATAGAACCACCCGGCCCACGCCCCGAAAAAGAAAATGTACAATAAAATTTTAATTAGACAGATTTAATGTTCAATACGGATTTTATCGGTCACATTAAAGGAATGCCTACACAACAGACTATGCATTTTATTGTGTTAAAATTAGATGGAATAGTTCGCACGACACCAAGGTAGTTAATTCTGATCAGGTTCTGTACATATGATTGCCCGATTAGATTTGGTTTCAGTTCGCAGATAACTTAATGCTACCTTTAACATGCTTAGGTTAGTAAGGCTGCCTCAACAACGTCATGTACCATTGGTAAATAAGCTTGAATTAATTAGCCCTACCAATAAATCTAACACCATTTATTCTAATTCCAAGTTGGCTTGCTGGTCGGCTAAAGTTGGCATCGGCATTTGCAGTCTACATTACTGACACACGCAGGCCTGAGGCCTAGTTAACACCAACAGTTGAGATTTAGCTAGCAGGCTAACACTGCAACTGCCAAATAATTTGGACATACATTGAAGGTGTCTATACATTGGTAAATATTTTACCGTTTACTCGCCAAGTGAAACACATTTATGTGTTTTGGAAATAAAATATTGTTTCTGTAACAGTGGTCGAAAGCAAAGTTATGCGCGATAGCCAACGTTAGCGAACCAGCATTAGCCAGCACAGTGCAAAGAGAAATTAACCTTTTCATTTTCAATCAACTGAATGATGCTTTGGTCCATGAGAACAAGGTTTTCATAAAGTTCATACGTACCCGCTCGCCGTAACCTTTGTCGTTATCGCTCATGATTTCTAAAGTGTGAATATAATAAAATAAAAGACTGTGTCCGATGCTAACAAGCTACCAACTACAGTGTGTGTGCGCGCGCGGCTGCAGAGGGATTAGCTCCGCCCACTACCGGGCCTCAGTGGGACAGATGTGATCAATGTACAAGGACTATCACACTTCGACGGGTAAAAAAAAATCTACAGAGTACAAATGCATTATGTCTCTACAAAGATGAAGCAGGTACCGTTCCAAGCATAGATTATGAGATAAAGCTAAAATATAATACACTTATTTGAACACTTCCTTAATAATTAATAAGACTTACCATATCCCATTTTACCAGACAGGAAATAGCATTTGTCAAAATGCAAAATACCCTTTTCTTCCACTACACAGTTTTAGTAAACAGCAGTAAATGTCACGTAACCCTGGAAATACTGTAAAGTAAGAATCACATTCTGTAGTTTATTCAGCGCAAGAATATTCCTCACTTTATTTGTCAATCACTAAAAAAGGAATTTGAAAGCACCTCGTACACTAGGAAACAAATCTTTATTTTTGCTTGATCTAATTTCCTCCTGACCTCTATACTTTAGACATTTACACAGTTTAGTGGCAGAAAAGGGAAATGCCAAGAATAATTGTACAATTGCTCATTTTGTTTCCCTAAAATTCAATTTGTATATGTGTGTTGGGAACAGAACGTGAATTGTTGCTTATTAATATAGTTTTGAACTGAAGCCAATACGCTACAGTCAAACTCTGTTCTGTAACATAAATCCCATGATAGGATACCTTATTTATCATTTGCCCCCATAAGACCCAATGTGATTTATTGCCACGTTTAAATATGTTTAAAGTAAACCATTACTCATTGAAATCATTGTTGCATTGTCTTTATTTGAACTGAGCAGAAGTTGAGACAGAAAATGGAAGGATTTCATTCAGAGATTTAAATGATATCATTAGAAAAGCATGTCTGGCAACCTACTGTACATCTTAAAGCATTTTTTTCTAACATGAAACATGAGGCTATGAATTCAAAAATAAATTCATAAAGACTTGAACTGTTAGAGCTGAGTATTATGAGTACAGACTAGAATTACGGATAAGAAATTAACATGTTATAGCTGATATTGAGTTATTAAATAAGATGTTCTCCATGTGATCTACTCAAGACCAGATATTGTTTCAAGTCTTGAATGAAGATCAGAATTCAATAGAATGACACCATGTTTTTAATGGATTCAGGATCATTGGCACCTATAGTGGAGGGAAGAGGACAAATTAATATTACATGTAAGGAAAAATGTAATTTATGACATACATGTGAGGTTACCTACCACAATTATAGAGGACATTTATTTTATGAAGGTCTAGAGCACTGGGTCCATCTCTTTGGCCAATGGGAATGTAAGGATCTGGTTTTGGGATTATTGTTGGTCCACCATCTTCAGAAAAGGCATACCTACATGAAGATATATTAAATATATGTTAGAGTAACACCACATTAAGCATGCAGAACCTATGATTATGTCACCGTGAAGAGCAGCTCACCTTCCATAATGCATGACAGAGCTGTAGTCATATGGGCTGTTGAGGTTGTTTGTGGCATGTTTTCGGAAGTTGTGTATATGATCTGACAAAAACAAAAATAATACAAGCCATAGAAGAAGATCCTCATACAAAAAAAGTGCAAACATACACACAGCTTTAAAAAAATAACTTGATTGAAGTGATTTTAGAGATCACTCAGTCTAACCTGGCATGATGTTTTTCCATACAATTGTGACATGATGGTCTCGGTCTGAGCGGGACTGTTCATGCACAAATCCAAGAGCATGCATGAGCTCGTGGGCAGCAACTCCTGACCACATGCACCCAGGGGTCTGCAGTGATAGGGTCTGACTTCCCCCTGTTTGCCCCAAAAATGACCAGCACCTTTGCGTGCATAAGAAACAAATGCCTCCATTCAGTTCATATTAACAAAATGAATCTAACACACATGAAACATTTATCAAAATTAAACAAGAAATGTCACACTCACCCATATCTAGGCTGAACATCAAGGAAGCTCATTTCATGAGTGCGTGGAACAAATTTAACGCATGTTCCTGAAGAAATGTCTTGCATCCCAGTTTCTATAGTAATTCTGTCCATGTCATCTAATGTACAAAAAACAAAAGTTGAATTAAAAACAATTTAAGCTCAGGTTACTTTGAAAAAAAAAGATCATAATATGGAAAGTCATACCATATAATGGAGAGAGGATGTATGGGACATAAACAAATCCATCAACTGATTTGGGCCACAGACAGGCATTGCCAGGGCACGTTATAGCACTCCGTACATAAGAAGTGGCGATATCTCCCTCTCTGAACGTCAGTCCTCTGGGTGCTCGCAACCCTGATGACAAAAATATTTTATTACATTCAAAAGATACTACACGCTTTCCTTAACACAATTGTTTCAATAATTCACAACCTACTTACTGCTGTTGACTTCCAGAATTTGATCCATTGCATTCATTTCATCACGATCTGTTATTTCATCTGATTATAAAAACATGAAGAGTAAGTATAATCAAAATGTATAGTTGTCCTACCTAAATATACAATGACTGAGGTTTGTGGAAAAACATCATAAAAATGTAATGAAATTTTACCTGAGTATTTCCTTCTTAACCTCACCTTCCCCTCATGTACTCCAGTAGAATTCTGCAATACAAAATGGGCATGTTAATACATTTTGGATGCAAAACTTGACATCATTAAAAGGGGGATCTGCATTAAAATATTCTTTCTCAGTACTGACCTTAACAGGTAGAGTGTAGGCCTGGGTCAACAAGGCAATGGAGATGCCCCAAAGGATCATGGTAGAATACATTGTTGTGTTTCAGACTGGAATACTGGTTTCAGTCCACAGTCTTCCAGGAGCTAAATGAATTCCACACCTCTACTGAATCTATATACCCACTTCTCCTCGTGTGCTCTGTACTGATTGGGCGCATATTCTATGATGAAGCATGATTAAGACCCCTCATCATCCACTGCATGTAATTTACTCTAGTCCACAGCTGATCCGTAACAGGTGGTCCCTGCTGACCTTCACTTGTGCCCTGTACTTAGCTCGTATAAGATTCAGCACTTTCAGAAATGAGACACTTAAAGGTGTTTTGCTGTTGCATGTGCTTGGGCTCAGCAGTTGCTCTCGGTAGAATAACTGTCCACCCAGTTCGACAGACCATCAATTTGTGTCTGACTGGAGAGGCAACCAGTGATTTTGTGATGAACTATCAGCTGATAGCTATCTTGACAACAATCATTTTGTCGCATTTGTAAATATATAAAAACAAAACATTATCCTCCAAACATTATTTCTATTTACAGCAAGGGGTCAATTTACAAGGTGATGACTGAGGACAGGTTCCCCGTGTGTTGGCAGTTTATGAAATAGTCCTTACAGTTAGTGCAGCAAGTTATATTTCTCTTCATTATAAGTGAAAAGTGTTTAAGTTAAAGAAAGTATATATTTAACATGTTTCTGCACCAGATAGGACTTTGTTGTTTTTAGTCATTTCTATGTCAACTTTTTCTTACTTTCTGTCATTTTAGTGATGTGACACAACATTTTCCTCTCTGTTTCTAAGGGGACTCATGCTGCTTACATTTGGTCAGTCAGGACATTTCAATCTCTGTCTACCTTTCTGGTATCTTTTAGTTTGCGTTCATCACATCTTTTGTTTCTTTCATCCACCAGCTGTGGCAAACATTTGCACAGCTGGTTCCTTCCTAACCTTCAAGACATAAAGAACATGACTTGTTTATTTCACACACATGACTACATATACACAAAGAAAGTGCTGATAGAAAGCTTGAATCAATCTTTATTGAAATTGTTTTCATGATTAAATATACGTTTATTATATAAACTTTCAGTACGCTCCCGTTTTCCCCTCAGTTCAGTTTGGCTAGTAATCGTCCTTATCACCTGAGGAGAGGAAAAGACCAGAATCAAACATTTATCACTAGGAGTCATTTGTACAATTACTTGTTAATTCAAGAGGCTCTCTTTAGGAAAATTGCGACTAACCACACTTATAGAGCCTGTTGATTTTCAGCTTGTCGATGTGGCTGAGAGTCAATGCCTGGCCCAGCTTTATATTCTGGCTGTTTTTAGGAATAATGGTTGGCTCCCCATCCTGTGAGTAAGCATACCTAGAAAAAAACCCATTTATATATTAAATTATAATAAATTAAATGACCCAGTGAGATCCAGTGACGTAAAATGAAAGTTTCTTACATCCCAAAGTGCATGATTGATCCGTAGTCATAGGGCAGGTTCATGCTGTCAGTCTTGAATTTCTCAAAGTTCCTCAAACGATCTGATGGAAGAAAACATTAAATAAATTTTTTTATTCATTTTCTTTTCCCTTTACAAACACAGTGGGAAGTATTTCTTTCTTTCTTTTGAAATGTGCAATGTAAATGATTTAATGACATTGTAATATATTTTTTAATGTACCATTTGTGGTCATTTCAACCCTTAATGCCACCCCCCTCCCCACCCCTTTGAAATTACCCCTCCAAATGTTTGGCCACATGATGGTGACATAGTTGTCCCGGTCAAAGCGGGATTGTTCGTGCACAAAGCCCAAGGAGTGCATGAATTCATGGGCGATCACTCCAGTCCGGAGGCAGTCAGGGGTCTGCAGCGAAACAGTCTGTCTTCCACCGCGTGCACCGAGGTAGGACCAACACCTGATTTAACATGCACACCCAGACACAGTACGTATCATTACAACACCTCCAAGGACTGAAGTTACTGCTGCACTAGTCAGGAGCAAAACAGAAGTTACAAGACAGATGATTAGAATGCACTTTATGTACATGTATTACTTCTCATTTTTATTGTTTTTCTTTCATAAAATCTCCTGCTACTCAACTCTGTCACTGTTGGATGGGATTTAGGATATTTAACTTGCTTTCCACAGAGACACAACACTTTCCTGAGGAGCAAAATTTCAAGAAAAGACAATATGGAATTAAATTCTCCAAAGAAAAGGCTCTCACCCTGACTTTGGCTGGATGTCAATGTAGTCTCGCTGGTGAGTCCGGGGAACAAACCTCACACAGGTACCTTTCTCTATGGTCTCCATCCCTTTCTTTATGACCTTTTCTTCCATTTCACCTATTATTTGGTTTAGACAATATGTACATGGGTAAACAATTTATCAGTCATGACAAGTCCTATGTTGGTATATCGTAAAAGAACTATATTATGCTGTACCCATCTGCATACTAAACATGCAAAAACGTACTGTATTCAGGTGAGAGATTATATGCAATGTAGACATGTCCATCCACTGACTTAGACCAGAGGCAGCTCCTTGCAAAGCAGCTTTTGGTGCGCCTTCCTGCAGAAACAGCAATGTCTCCCTCTCTGAGGCTGGTAGAGCCATCTATGATTCGAGTAGCTGAGAGAGAAGTCAGAGAAAAATCAAAACATTCAGGACATTAAATAATGTGTTTGTTACCTTATGTTGTATCACCTACAAAATAGTTAATTTCCTGTCTGTAACTTACAATGGAACTCATTTGCTTTAATGATGTCATCCATGGCAGTCCCATCACTACGTTCTTCACGCTCTTTAACAGAAAATTCAAATCAGTATACATGTTTTAACAGAAATTAAGATATACCAACAGTTTAGTCCCTTTTTTTATATTGCATTTACCTTTGAAGCCCCTGGGAACCCACTTTGGGCTGATCAAGAATTTCTGGGGAAAAAATAAGAGAGAGAGAGAGAATGGTTAGTTTGCAATACTATAAAACTACTACTATTATTTTACTCTTGACTTATGCAAATTTACCTGAGCATGTATAGTAGAGAGCCAGCTAGAAGCTAAGCACAAGAGGATAATCCGATCCATCGTTGCCAGTCTTCAGTGTTGCCATTTTACCTGTACTAACACCTGGCTTTATAGGTGTTCCCAATCACTGTTCAGAAAAAAATACCCATGATTATCTCTGGTAAATTACAGGGTGACTGGTATTTGTTTGTCAGTGAGTTTAATCCCTGAATTAGTTACATTCTTTTATAAACAGCAACTTCAACAGTAGGATAATGTGAGGTCTCACTGTGTGTAATAACAGCTCCAGTTCAATGACCAGCGTTAAATTAAATGGTTTGATGTTTGGCACCGGTTAAGGGCAATTTTAGGCTTTAAATGTATTATACATATACCATCAGTGCTGTTTTGTTTCTATTGAACCTTCCAACAACTACATATTATATTATACTGCTTTATTGAATAAATGACTATGAATATTTTTCAGCATGTTGCAAAAACATCTACTCATCATGTTGAGAAAAGAAAAACAATCTAGGCTCAAAAAGAAAAACTAAATACTAACGCCTCAACCGGGACTTGAACCCTAGACCCTCAGATTCAAAGTCTGATGCGCAACCGGATCATGTCGAGAAAAGTAAAACAATCTAGACTAAAAAAAACAAAACAAAACAAAAACTAACGCCCGAACAGGGACTTGAACCCTGGACCCTCAGATTAAAAGTCTGATGCTCTACCGACTGAGCTATCCGGGCTCTGACAGACCAAATACGAGTGCCAAATTAAAAAACACGGATAACGATACGTTTAAACTATATAAAGAGGTTTCTTTGACAAACTACAGTAAAACAACACAATGAAGGCATTTTCCGACGACGCGTCTTTAGCACAGCACGAGAATTCTATGGTAAATTAGCTTTAACCACGTGACTCGTTGTTAGCTTACTTCGCAAGCTAATTAAATCTAATATGGTTTTGCAAATGTCGAAATAAATTGTACATTGCCTACACGAAACTCTAATACCTTAACACATTTCAATGAAGGTTCTGGTACTTAAATATGTTAGTCTTAATTTCTCCATTACAGAACCAAATACACGAGCTGCAGCATAATATCGAAGAAAACAGACAGAAACTACAGGAGGTTCGTCAGCAAAGACTCAAAGCTGAGGATGAAACCAGTCGGTGGTAATGTATCAAACACGTGTAGAAAGTTTTTGGGCACAAAACTCAGTTGAACCTGCTGTTTTTATGCATGTATGCATTTACTTAGAATTTATCGACGTAAATGTAATTTGTTTGACTTCTAGTCCGTTCAGGTGAGGTTCCACTTGTTGAATCCAACATTTTGTTTTTTCATTTTCTTCTTTTCCGTTATCATTTATTTTACGCAATTTTTATTTTGTGAACCTGTTGAATAATAATTTTTTCAGCGTTTGTTCTTTGTATTTTCTATTGTGATTATAATGTGCGATACTTTCAATTTGCATTACTTGACAACTTCCGGTCATAATTGTGCAGCGTCAGTTTGTTCAATATTCTGCTTCAAGTATTATAAATGTTGTTTTGTTTGTTTGTTTGTTTGTTTTGGGTATTTTTTTTGCCATACAAGTGGTTTTATATTAGCTTAGAATTGCCAAATATAATGAACCATGTTATTTGAAATTCATTATATTTTGCCCATGATAGTTGTCTGGCTTTATAAAAACAATTTATTAGCTGAATAGTCATAGTAAATTAGAAAGCAAACCTAATTTTTGATCCCAGGTTTTAAAATATGCAGTGACAAACATAACATTAATGCATGTGTGTGTTTTTTCTTGTTAATGTCAAACTTGCAGCAGTAGGGAAGCTGAGCGAAGGGTGGCTTTACTGAAGCAGATAAATGGAGTTGTGGATTTGTTGCAGCAATTTGGCAAAATGCTGCAAGAGGAAAAGTACCTAAATCAACAGCTGGAGCAACCACCATCTCCAGACAGGTACGGTGCAGTGTGTAGAGAAAAACAAGAGGTGATTGTCCAAACGCACGCTGTATTTGTTGTCTTTTAGAAGAAAATTGAAGGATTTACAAGAAGAAAATGACCACCTCTCAAGTGAAGCAAGAGCCCTCACTGCTGAAATAGTGGATGTAAAACAATGTCTTGGAGAAGCTCAGTACAAAGCTGGTAAGGGTTTTGTAGGGTGTGTAAACGTCTCGCTAAACTTGTATTTGAAGTAATTTGTCTTCTTTTGCCTACAGCACAAGCTTTGATAGCAGCACCAACCAGGAAATCAAAGAGAAATAAAAACAAACACAAGTGATTCAATTACCTGGTTAACTGCAAACATTTTTTTTATATATCAAATGTGTTTTGATTCATGTAATTACTTTTGTTACATCCAATAAAGTCTTTTATTTAACACTATTCTTAAAGCATTTGTATTTCCTTTTCATTCACCCTAAGGTTGGGCCTCAGAGAGCTATTACTAATCACAATGCCAAAGTCTTCATATAAGAGGAATTGTCAAAAGCATGAGAAATGGTTAAAAATGACAAGCACGTATTTTCTCTTTGGTTGTTATTGTGTAAAGATTTCACCAGTAGAACATTTCAGAAATTAGCTATGTCTACATTCAGATTCAGTATTTATTTTTCTGGCAACCTTTTACTTTTACTCTGTACATTTTTGTATAAATATCTATATTTTATACTCTTTACATTTATAGAAATATCTGTACTTCATTTTCAGAATAGACTTGTTACTGTTTCTAAATAAACAGACATAATAGTATGGAAAAATAAGTCAATTCAGAGGGAAAGTCTGTGGAGGAGAGAAACTGGGACTTTATGTATTATTTGCATTATGACTTTTTATCTTAGAATTTTGACTTTTGATCATGATTGTGACAATTTCTCTCATAACTTTGATTCTTTTTCTCATAATTATGCATTTCTTCATCTCAAGTGTATTACTTTTTTCACATAATGATGTTTTTTCCATTTAATCTTAAATGTGACTTTTTTGCCCATTCTTTCCCTAAATTTCCTGCCCCATAACCACAAAACTCAGTAATGTGACCCAATCAAACACATTATAAACACAGTAACTCACTTTTAAAGGCTTTATTTTTTTATATTATGATTTTTATTGGTTAAATAAGTATTATTTCATCCATGGCTGAAGAAAGGTTT
Organism: Siphamia tubifer; assembly: GCA_020466265.1. Taxonomy (NCBI): domain Eukaryota; kingdom Metazoa; phylum Chordata; class Actinopteri; order Kurtiformes; family Apogonidae; genus Siphamia; species Siphamia tubifer. The sequence continues at coordinate 39,622,236 of CM035803.1, read as the reverse complement.
ACTTGGAAATCAATCGTTCTGAAGTTTGTGCTTATTATGGATAAAATAGGAATTATGAGTGCACAATATGAAGTACAGTAAACTTCATCACTGTGTTTATTTGAGTGGCTTTCCAACGATTGCAATGACAATAAAAAATAACTTTTTTTTTCTTAACCCTTTAACTCCCGAGACTTAAGTAATTCCACAATAAATATAAAATAAGCAACAAAATGAACAAAAATTGCCAAAGTGATCAGTAAAATGAACAAAAATGAATATTAAACTAACAAAATAATATGTAAAGTAAGACACTAACAGAACACAATTGAATAAAAATAATAAAATACATAAACAAAACATGGAAAAATAAGCAACAACATTAACAGAAACTAATAAATATTCACCAAATAACACGACCCCCCCCCCGAAAAAAAAGCAGTTAAAAAAATAATAAATGACTAGTGTTGTAATTTGGTTCCAGTAGTTTTAGTTTGGGTTTTTTCCTTTTCTAAATGTGTTGTATTTTGATACCTGTACATCAGTTCCATGAACAAAATTATCAGTGAAATTTAAAAAAAAAACAACTTTAATTATTCCGAATTTTTAAAAACTAAACCATCCATTCAGAACGTGTTAGTGTAAATGCATCAGGGGTTAAAGGCTTAAAAAAATAAAACAACATAATGGTGCATTAGCCTTCCATGCACGAAAGGAAGAACTTTTACAAGTCGGAAAAATTAAAGGTAGAGTCGAGAGTCATTTCCTGGTTATATGTTATGATTCGCGATTTCTCAGAACGCGTTTTTATTGACACGTTGCGGCTTCCGTAGCAGTGACGAACTCTTCGGCACTGATCGTTTTAATGTGTTAGCACAGCGTCAGCCTTTAATGGTAAGTTATTTTGCTATTTTTATTAATAATAATTGTGATTTCAGCTGTTTGTTTTCGTAAAGACACATAAATACCAGCCGTTTAATAAAGATAACATTTGCTGTGACGTACTGACATGACAGCACGTGCCGTTAAAAAAAAACATGGTGTAAAACTGACTAATGATGTTGCCAGAATTCAACACTTGTATCTTTATTATGTTTAGTTGTTAACAGCACACTGCAGTGTACCGTTGTGGCTGGAGTTGAAATTATTATTTTGGATACGTCCCGGTGAAAAACCCATACTAATGTCTCAGCAGGTTTTGAGATAAATACTTATCAGAATGACGACTTGTGCTGCCCAGCGGTCAGTGTTTGACTTGAGTCCCAATGAAGAGGCTATATATGGGCTTAGAGAAGTCAACTCCATCCTGAAATACACTGATCCAGCCCCAGATGGTATGTATATGTTCTCTATTATAGTGTTGCCATATGTTAATATAGAACTCAAAGCATTTTATCCAGTCTACTAAAACTGTAAGACCTACATAAAGCTCTGTATTTTCCTGTTTAGTGTATGAACCATTAGTGGTACATTAATCTCATTCAAATGCAACAATTTTAACATGATGATGCCCAACTTGTAACCTATGCAAATTGCCCAAGTGCAATATTTATGTTGGACAGATATTTAATCAAGTTATTTAGTGCATTCAATTTTGTATAGTTTATTGTATTGTGGACAACCCCAATTAATTAACTTTATCAGTAAGAGTAAAAAGGGGTAGCTTTATCTAATGTGAGTAGTGTTCTGCTCTAGTCCCCGGGCCAAATACAACAGTTGCTCTAAAAAAAATATTACAAAATACAATACATGTCTTGCTCAAATATACTCTCTACCTTTTTGCTTTTGGCTATTTGATAACCGGAGGAGTGTGTACAAGCCCTTGTCTATCCCAAGATTAGCTTTGTAAGGTTTAATAAAAAAGTGACAGAGCCTTTGTGTAAGTAACAAATGGATGTTTTTTTTTTACGTGTATTTTTATTTTTATTTTACCATATGAACCTAGTTTCTGTGTTCTTAATAAAATTTAAATTAATGAATGAATGTATGTGGCTTAATCCAGAGACAGCGCCCTTTAGTCACTGTTTGCTTTTCCTTCAACACAGAGTTTGAGAGTAAAAACCAGGATGATGACAGACAACAAGATGTGAGCCTGGTGAGAGAGGTTTCAGACAAGATGACATGTTCAGCCTGCAAATGTTCCTTTACTAATCGTGAGGAACAGGTAAATTGAACAACAAAGTTCTTAACACATTTGATAACGAAGAAAAATGTAAAAAGCAAAACATGCAAGCAATATTTGTCTATTTACTTTTAATTTAAGATGGAGCACTACAAGCTTGATTGGCATCGTTTCAACTTGAGACAGAAGGTGGCAGGTTTGTCCTCGGTCACAATGGAAGAGTTTGAGAGGAAGACTGGCGCTGGTGAGAAAACTGGTCATTTAATCAAATCTTGTAGGGTGTGAGCTGCTGAGTGACGTTCACTTTTGGCTTTACAGGAGATATGTCTAGTATCTCTGGCTCAGAGTCTGACTCTGAGGACGAAGACTCAGATAGTGACTATGGAGGAAGAAGCAGTAACATCACCGGCACAGATAATGAAAGCTCAGCTGAAAATGGTTTAATCACTGGCCGTCTGTCCAGCAAGGTGGTCTTCCAGAATGCTGCTGGACAGTATCTATCAGTACACCGCTGCATTCTCCAGGGGAAAGTGAGACTCAAAAGTGACAAAACTGTAATTTTTTTTTTTTCCTTAATGTTTGTTCCTATGTCAAGTTATGTTCTCTAATATTTCAGTCAGATGATGAGCAAGATTTGGGGTCTGCCTTGAAGTCTATAAGTAAGACAACTGTGTGGGTCATCCTCATGACAGGTGGAGGCCACTTTGCCGGTGCTGTATTTCAGGGGTAAGATGATAGGACTTAGATTTAGATTTTTATCTCCTCTGCATCTTTGGGTTACATAATATATGAAGACATGTATTTTTATGTCATCTACAGAAAAGATGTTGTTCAACACAAGACATTTCACCGATATACTGTGAGGGCAAAGCGAGGAACTGCTCAAGGACTCAAAGATTCTCAGAACCGCAGTCACGCGCCCAAATCTGCAGGGGCTGCACTGAGGCGGCACAATGAAGCAGCACTAGTCAAGGCAAGATTGCAGAGCTGCCATGAATTATTCTGTTTTGATGTCTGAAACTCCAAACCAAGGTTGATATTTTCTTTTTGCATCATATACACATGGTTTGGTTAGTTTCTGCTTTCACAACGCAGTCATCTATGTGCGTCATGTATTATATGTCTATGATGCATTTTCCTCTATGACTCATTAACTGGTTTATCGACAAGAACAACTGACATCAGTGTGTTGTTAACTGGCTAATTTTTATCCGATCCTATTTTTTTTCTTCACTCTTTGTTTATTGGCAACAGTAGCTACAGTATGTAGAACTGTCCACAGTAATCTTGAGAGTCCAGACTGTGAAAAATGTGTTGGTGTGCTGTAAATGAGCCAAAGTATAGTTTAGTTTCATCAGGACCAAGACCACCTCTTGTGGTTGAACCAAAAAACAACTATGTATTCTGCACCATGGTCCAGAAATTTGGTTTGGACCAGAACAAAAGAAGGTCACATAAAATGGTAGTAAAACACAAGTGGACTGATTACTTATTCATAGTGAGAGACAATTTATATACTTGCTTTACTGATTAAATAAAATCTGATTATTAATAATAATAATAATAATAATAATAATACCTCAAACTTATATAGCGCTTTTTTGGACACTCAAAGATGCTTTACATAACAGACAACAAGCAATGCATGAAAAATAATTAAATATGTAAAATAAAATAAAATGAGATAAATAGATAAAATAAATAAATAAAATTAAAAACTAAGCAAAAGCCTGTTTGAAAAGATGAGTTTTAAGACAGGATTTGAATGTGGATAGATAAAAAGAGATTAGAGAAGATGAACGGCATGAGTGATGTGTTCAGGGCCGGTATTCTTATTCCACATCACACTACTCAAATCTTTACATTTTATTCCATTACATTTTTCTACCAATGGCAATTTTCTAAATCCACCATTATCCACTTGTTCTCCAACAGTCATCCAGCTACATAAAGTGTCACCTAAATTGTGAATTCATTTTGTGTAATTTAATTTACATAAAAGCATCTTTGTTAATGTTTTCAGGACATTCAGGATCTTCTAGAAAGCTGGGCTGAACACTTGAAAGAGGCCGCTGCAATATTTGTACGAGCTCCGAGCTACAATAAAACCATATTTTTTGGTGGTCGTGCAGCTCCACTCAACAAAAAAGATCCCAGGATCCGTAGCCTTCCATTTGCTACGCGGAGGGCAACTTTCAGAGAAGTGCAGAGGGTGCATGATGTACTTTCCAGCATTCATATTTATGGCAAGTTAAATTATATAGTTGTTATAATCACCTGTTTGCAGTTTGTTGGTGAGCAAAGGTATAATCAATAGTGTGGGTAAATTATCTTGATGTAGGGAATGACACAGACGTTGCTGCCATCTTCAGTCCATCCAAGAAAACATGGAAAAAAGCTGTCAAACCTACACTACAAATCAACTTGGATCAAGAAAAGGGTGAATTTAAGAGTTCAAATTCACATTGTGGATTTAATTTGAAATATAATGAAGTTATACTAAAACACTGCTATATTTTTGTTCTCAGAAAATAATCATGAAAGTACAGATGAGGAGGAAGGTGATGAAAAAATCCAACTAGAGATGGTGGAGATGACACTAACGACCCTGGATCTCAGGGACTCTGAAATATATCCCTCCAAGCATAAAAGGCGAAGGCGGAGAAAGAAGGAGGAAACTAGAATCCAAAATGAGGGTAGATATTGAATATGGCAGCTTAACATGCCTATAATTCATGGAAAATACCCAGAAATTCAATACAGAATTTTTCACTTTTTTGTTTGTTCTCTGTTGTTCTTGTGAAGACTTGAGCAATACAGAAGCAGAAACTCAAGAGACACTAGAAGCTCCACCAGCAGAAGAAACACCTCAAGAAACGCAATCAAAGACCAAGAAGAAAAAGAAAGCACAAGCTAAGCAACAATTGGAAGGTATTTACTTGGTATTGTCATGAACCTGTTTGTTTCTTGAATGCTCAACTAGTCACGGCTGTGTTCATAGAATATTTTTGGCTTTCTAGAAATTGTTGATGAATCATGGGAGTACAGCCTGAGAGACGCACTCTTCACAGCGTGCAAAGTTGGGGATGTGGAAGGTCTACATAGACTTCTCCATTTACCTGGAGAGAAGACAGAAACTGCAGAGGAAAGTGACATTTCTGAGGTTCAAAGTCCTCTGGTGCTTCTAAATAAGCCCATAGACACATCAGGGTTTACTCTGCTACATGTTGCATCTGCAGCTGCACAGAAGGCGGTCATCAGGATGCTACTGGATGCAGGAGCAGACCCCGCCTGCAGGTATGAGGAAAGGATTAAGTAAAAGACAATGAAAGTGGAATGGATGCATACTTCAACATCTTTTTCTGGAATATTCTTTACCAGGGATAATAAAGGGCAAACCCCTTATATCGTCACCCCTGATAAAGATACGAGGAACGTCTTTCGCAAATACATGGGTGAGAATCCTGACAAATATGACTACATTAAGGCTCAGGTAAGAGACTCCTCTATGGTAATGTTTAATATGTTGCATAAAATCAAATGTACTTAAGAGTGTACACATCTGCACCTGAAGGTTCCCGGGCCACTTACAGCAGAGATCGAATCTAAAAAAGCAGAGAAGAAAAAGGCACAAAAGGCTCAAAGAAAACAGCGAGAAAAAGAGCAAAAGGAGGAGAAGAAGAAATATGAGTTGGAGGCGGAGGAAAAGAAGAGGTTCGCAGCACTTACGGACCGTGAAAAGGTAGGTTGACGTGTTCAACATCAATATACACTATTCATTGTCGTTTGGAATAAAAAGGATTGTGCTTTGGGTTTTGATTTTAGAGAGCTTTGGCAGCAGAGCGGAGGTTAGCAGAGCAGGCAGCGGCAACAGGAGTCAGTCTCTCGAATGTCAAGTAAGAAATCCTCTCAAGAGTCATTCTGATTATTATGTAATTTAAGACTTAAGTGTTAAGCAATGCATAAATGACTGGTTCCTGAACAATGGGCAATAAAACCTCGTAATGCTTTATATTTCCTAGGAGGTGCTGGATGTGTGGGGAGTCTCTACTGGGGAAAATTCCATTTCAGTACCTGGATTATTCATTCTGTACCCCTGGCTGTGTCCAGCAACACCGAAAAGCAAATGCTCCTCCAGCCAAAGCCTAAGAAACATGGACAGTTGGAATCTACCTCATTGGACATTGAATGCTGTGTCTTTCCAGTCTGCTCTCAGAGCCACATTTCAAAGGTATTTTTTTTTTCTATGGTAGATGATTTGAGACACCACCTCAGTGTCTAAAATTAAATGAACACAATGTTAACTGGATGCAAATGTAGTAAAAGAAACACTTGTTCATAGTGTTTAGAATTTGAAGCAAAAAAAAAAAAAAAGAAAAGAATCAAATGCAATAAAAATACACAGTACTTCTATTTGTGTCACTTCTTCCACAGGCTCAAGTTGAAAGCAGATGACGGTAGAATGTCTGAATTGCAGAGCAGTAAACGAATGCCAACATATGAAACACTGAAATCTGGAGTGACTATGATCAAATGTTCCAGAAATGATATGTAACAGAGCATAGTGACTTGGAGCATGTGCAGATGCAGACACTTGAACTATTCCTCTGAGCGGAGTATTTATTAACTCTGGTGCACAGAATTAGACTGATTTAACAAAACTTTGTTAAGACTTGTCAATAGTGGCATTGAGCTGAGGCCGGTCCATGAACAGGACCCGCATGTGTACCGGAGCCCCCTCCAGCTCCAGCACTGTGATGTTGTTGGGCCGGTCGGTCCTGAGCAGGGGTCCGGGGACATAAAGGGTCTGCTGAGGACCACTGGCTGGCCAGTATCGACCCAGGTTCACACCATTAATCCAGACCTGACCCTAATTTAAAGAAAAAAGAGAAAACATCAATAGGGTCTCGAGTGCTCAATCTTTCCTTTCCTTTCCTTTGTTTTTTTATTCTTGAGAAATGACAAAACTATATTTCTGCAACTAAAGTGCCATTGAAAACGTACCTTTGTCCATTCAGTGAGCTTGAGAAAAGTATCCCACGACAGGCCATTTGGTGGAAATGTCCCCATGTATACGTTTGGCCCAAGTGAAAGTTCTTTTTTTGGAGTGGAGTTGGACTGTTTACGGGCTGAATGAGGCCAACCGCCTTCGATAGCACCATCAATATCCAAAGAGTAAATCTTCCAATCAGTCAGTACATCTTTACCCAAGATCAGGTTACTCAGCAGACCCTGGAAAACACACTTCAAATCAGTACATGTATTTTAACACAGAAAATTCACATTAAACAAATCCAAAATATCACATGGTGTATAAACATGTTTTAGACCAATAGTGTGCAACCGATGACTCTGAAATCACTCTAGTTCATATCAGTTTTTAATATTTTTCTCTTAATTCATGTCTGTAGTACTTATTTAAATATTTGACTTCTAAAAAATATGTAACAAATACACATCTTTTTTTGTATTTGTCAGCAAAATGTAAAGCCTACAGGATATTACAACCTAAATAATGGTCAAGCAAACTAAGTTGTAATATTCTCAGTCTACTTTTTATTTTGTGACCACCACTAAATAAGGTATTAAGAGCCCAAAACATAAATGAAAATGTCAATCATGTAAATTTTTTTGTAACTTTGTAAATGCACAAACATTCCAATATTTTAACAATATTCTGGAAAAAGTAGAAAGTATTAAACAATACAAACACTGCAAAGCTACCTCTTTAATTAAATCTTATTTAGACATCTTAATGTAATGTGGTTGTTGCCTAATTTAGGACTCTGGCCAAAACATCCTCTTGGTGAAAGTTGCTGACCTCAGTGTATATAGTCTCTTAGCTGAGGTTTCAGAAGAAAGAAATTAAAATGGAATGCTTCAGATACACAGAGGAAACACATAGGCTTAAAAACTAATTTTGTTTGCACGGGTAAAATGACTTCATGGTGTACTGGACAAAGAGTTTGACCCCTGCCTTGTAGTCATTGATCTTGTTCCCAAAATTAACCCTGCCCATATTCTCAACAAGGATGTCCACTGTGTCCCCCTGCTGTCCAGTGACGTTCATCACCAGCGCTGTGTCTCTCTGCAACAGACCTTGATAAACCTGTTTACACACAAACGCATTATTTCAATCAGGAAAGTGAGTAAGAAAACACTAAATAATTCAGTTTTTCTACCATGATGGTATTGGAATAGGCATGCTTGGTCTTAACCTGTGATGTTTTCCCCACACCTGTCCTGGAAATCTGATTGGCCAGACAACAAAAGTTCATTGTAAGCGCTTACCCCATTGACGGACACATATGCACGGTCATGAACCCCATTCAGTGGAGAGATAAGTGGCGTGGGCTCTGAGAGGTCCCTGGGCAGTGTGGTCCGGTACAGCATATATCCATAGTACTAAGGACAATAGACATGACAGGTCGTGGACACAAAAGTCTAGAAGTTTTCCACGTTTCAAGAGGTTCACTGTGAATACAATGGAAGTCCCTCTCCTATTGTTGGCTTCAGACAGACACTATACCTGTTTCATCTCTTCGAATGTCAGAGGATAGTGGGACTGGACAGGTCCCATGGGCGACAGGGTGCTCAGGAGAGTGCCAATGCTTCCAACCTGAGTAGGTGGATGTATTATTAGTGTCAATCACATCCACTCAGATGACATTAGTACCACCAGCATCTAATATAATATATATATATATTTTTTTACCTTTTTAAGAGTCACAAAACCATAGGCAAACTTTGGAGTGGCATTAGGTATGGGTCCAGCAGGAATATCTCGAAACTGGACCAAGACAGTATTACACCGTATTAATGAGACACTTGTTCATCTGTGGTCACAATAGCAACACTGGTGGCTAAATGTTCAGTTAGTGATACCTGTTTAATGACATCTCTGATGGCCAGCAGCTTCTCTGTGGGATCTCCTGCCTCTGACAGTGGGGCATCGTAATCGTAACTGGTCACAACTGGGCGAAACCGTGTGAGGAGATCAGCACCTTGTGGAGAATAAAAGAGTAATATTAGAAAAAAGGCATCAAAACTATAGACAAAAAAAATATTTAACACGACTGCTGTCTTTACCATTCCAGTAGCCAAAGTTAGTGCCGCCTTCAAACATATACCTGAGAAGAAGGTGTGCAATGTCTTATGTCAAATCTATAAATGACAAGTTTTCATAGGATTTTTAGAACACCACATGCATTATACTTTTGTACAAGAAGAAGGAGGAAAAGACTGGAAGATTAGGGGAGACATACATGTTGACGTTGGCCCCCATGGTTAGCATTTCTCCTAGCACTTTGCTAACCTTCTCAGTGGTAACCCTAGCGTGCTGATCTCCCCAATGGTCCAACCAGCCAGTGTAGAACTCTGAGTTCACCTGTAACATCATCCAAAGCAACTGTCTTTATATTATGCTGGTTTCATGGTTCATTTGTGTTTGAATGCAATGTATGATTAAGGTCACACTAACCAAGGGGCCTTGAGGTTCGAACCGTCTTTGCCGCTTGAAGGCTTCGGAAATGTTGGCGTCTGGAGAGGAGAATTAATGATAGATGTTGTAGGTTTCTGAAATCGTAACTGCAAACAAGGTCATTGAAGTAATCACTAATAGGTTGTGAGGCTCTTATAAGATGCTTGTTGGAAGTATTATATATGATTATCAATTATAGCATCACATGCTCATTTACTGCTTTCATTAGAAAGTTCTGAATAGGTTCCCCCTTATATAGAAATATATTTGAGTTTAAAGCGTCACTGTGTGATATTTAGTAACATCTACTGGTGATAAGACAGATGGTAATTTACTGAATACACTCCACCTACAATGGTTGTAAAAAAGCTGTTTTTATTCATCATTGATGTTTATAAGTTAATATTAACTGTAGTCTGCACTTAAACCTATTACATGGCAGTAATGTAGCTTCACATTGAATGCCACCTGTTATTAAATGGAAAAAGGAGAAGAGGAAGTTGGTTCTAAGCTACTGAAGACACACTGTACTGAAGTGTGGTGCACACCATATACAATGACCATTGTTTTATTAAGATTAAAACATTCTTTTTTTAAATCTATTTAGTAGCAGATAAATGCTCTTATTAACAGCTGAAAGTGCTTTTCACAGACAACAGATGAATTGAGAATAATACTTTTTGCTGGATAATAAATGCATTATTGCACAATTAAACATTTATGGCTAACTAATAAACTAATCCAGGTATTGAAAAATAATTCCTGCAGGTACTGTTTAGATGGTTATTAATACCTATATATTACTAACATGTTATAAAGTCTATTAGCATCTTCTAAGGACTTGTAAGGGCTTTAATTTTTTACCAAGAACTGTAGATTTACTGTCTGTTGATGATCCTGTAAGTAATACTAACCTGTACCAAAATCCACTGTGGCATATAATCCTTCCAGGGTCCCACATGTCATCTCCTTGTCTGTGTTCCCATCAGTTGTGAACAGGACTGTATCCTCACCCAGAAAGAAGCGAAACAGGGTTTGCAAGTGACGCATGTAGTTGTAGTCGCAAGCGTAGTAACTTCCATATTCATTTTCCACCTGGTGTGGAAGAGGATGGCCCATTAAAATCATATTAACCTCAGTACTTTTACCAGCACCTCATACCTTATTGATCTACCTGGACACTAATGATGTTTCCCCCATTGATGTAGAGCCACGGCTTAATTTTTGGGAGGAGGACAGCGAACCAGTTGCTGACTGCCTGCAAATAATCTGAAGCAGACAAAAGAACATCAGTAGAAAAATATAGTTGTAAATTTAGAGTCAAATGATGAATATTTTGTATGTAATACCTGTGTCAGCTGAGCGAAGTATGATGTTTGGCTTCTGGAGCAACCACGCTGGAAGCCCCCCCTGTCAAGGACCATATAGTGTCTCATCAGGTAATAATATTAACAGGAAAGTAATTAACCATATAGCAACACAGCTATAACAATGTCATTTAAATTCCAATGACATTACAAGTGTAATTAAGTCTATTTTTCCTATCTCTCTCTCTCTCTCTCTCTCTCTCTCTCTGTTTTCTTCTATTCCTGTATTTAGACTTGAGATTCTGTTATATACTAATATATATGATGTTCAGATATAAGTTAAGTTTTAAGTAAAATGTTATTTTGAATTTGTGCCAATTTATCAGAGCATTTACAAAATATCCAGTGCTTTGTTTTCAATTTTTTTGCTTTAGTTATATCATTTTATTCATGAATATGTTTGACAAAATGTTATAGCTAGTTTATGAATGCCTTGTTCTGGATTTGGTTATTCTAAACTACATAATTAAAGCAAAAAATGTGATTCCTCACCATTTCCCATTCTGCACAGATGTAAGGTCCTGGACGTAGAATGACCAGAAGTCCTGTTTGATTGGCTAGACTCAAGAAATGCTCCAAATCCCTGTCTCCTGTGAAGTTGTAGACCCCCTGAACTCTTTCATGGAAGTTCCATGGCACATATCTAAACACAGTAAATTACCACAGTGAGGACAGAGGACAACACACCGAATGGAATATAGCATCTACTGAGCTTACACTTGGACAGCATTGAGCCCAGTCATGTACATCTTCAGGAGCCGGTCCTTCCAGTAGTACTGTGGGATTCTGGAGTAGTGAATACTGCCTGAGATGTACTGGAAAGGCTTGTCATCTTTGAGGAAACAGTTGTTTTTGTAGTCTATGGAGAAAGATCTTTTTCCTGAGGCCTGCAACAGGATCATAGGTTATGAGTTAATCTTCAGTCAAACTATCATTTCTACTAAAAATACCATCTTTTACACGATTTTGGATACAAAATGTTCATAGTAATACGTACAAGAAACTAAAATGCAATGTTTGTTTTCAATGACGTGCTAACCTATGACTGATCATGTGACTTAACTAGGAATTAAACAGAAACTTTTACGTTTGTCTCTTACCAAGTTTCCACTGACACATAAACAGGCAAAGTTCACTGCAACAAACGTCCAGAACCCCGCAACCATGGCCTCTGTTGACGAGCGACGACAGGCCTAAGGTGAAGACATCTGTGCTGTGGGTTATGCTGTTATAGTTCAGTGTCTGTGGGGGGTTTGATTCTCTGATTCCTGCGTATTTCTCAACTGAGGATGAGTAGTGTTGTGTCGCGCGCTCCACTGCAATGTCATGTGACTTTCAGGTTTGTATCCTGCAGGGTCCTAAAGTCCGTCCATTTCTAGAATGGTTATGTAGTAATCGTACCTCACAGCAAGAACGAGCTGGTACCAGTCAGTTGGACTTTTCTGTGTGGAGTGTACATGTTATTTCTGTGTCTGCGTGGGTTTTCTCCCGGTACTCCAGCTTCCTCCCACCATCCAAACACATGCACTGATAGATTCATTGGTTCATTTAAATTGGACATAGGTTTAAATATGAGAGTGTTTGTCTCTATGGGCCAATTCTAATTCCTCCCTTAAAACTCAATCTCAAAATGTGCACTCCTGCAACATGTAAATTCTGTCCCAATTCTAAGAAAGTTTAAATTTGAGGGCCATTTTTCCCTCAATACTGAGATTCTCCGACACCATCCTTGGGAGCTAAGGGTTACCCAGAATGCAGTGTTTTCTTTGTTAATGGAGATATAAAAATTATTGTTTAAAAATCATTGTATTATCTTAGTTTAGGTTCATTTTATGGATTATATACCTCATTGTTACATAACATGTATTTTTTATGTTACGATCTTTTGTCAATAGCGGCTGGTGCGGACAAGCTAGCTATCGGTCAAGTTAGCTAACGTTACAAAAAACGGTCATTTTTCGCGGCGGTAATGTAGTCATTTTATCAAGATAACTGCCTATATAACATGCTTGTGCCGATAATGGTATAAGATAACCGGGCTAATGTCATCTCCTGTAGCCGCAGAGTTATCTAACGATAGTTATACCTGCTGTTTCCTTTCATTTCATTCAGTTGAATATGGTTGTTATTTATACAGATTATTTGTTTGATAGCTCTAACTGAAGGAATAATTTACAGATAGTCCACAACAATTAAAAAAAATGTGGACCTCATGGACCAGTCGATGATAGCTGTGTTTGTGGTTTATGATTAAACAGGCAGGGTTAACGGTGCAAATATTAAAAAAATAATTAAGTTGTCTTTCATTACAGGGACTATAGAGACAACGCGGACCCTGATTAATTTCAGTGCCAACATTTAAGGGGTGTCCCATTTCTAAGTCACAAATAGCCCTTAACACTTAGTTTTGAGGGTTAAGGGAGGAACTGGACTTGGTCCTATATGTTCAACCCTGCAGTGAACTGGTGACTTGTCCAGGGTGAACCTGGGATAAGCTTCAAGTGACCCTAGTGAGAAGGACTTTTTTTGTTTTCAAGAGTATCTGTAGAGTAATATAGGGGGGTGGATATGGACGCAATATCACCTGTTCTGTCAATATGGGGTAATATAAGTGTGATAGGAGAATTTAGCTTGTATTAGCACTAAGACCTTCAGGCACCTATCTGGTAATTTTTTGCCTTTTCTCAACTGCTACTGTCAATCAAAAGAATGCTGTGTATGTCCACATGTAGCTATTCCAGAACAAGTAGCAAACAAGTTGTCTATGTGATGTAAGGATAACTGTTATCTAGAGAAACTGTATTAAGAAATAGCTACTGAATTTGCATAAATATTAGTTGGCTACTGTCCAAAACTTAACATATAGCCTCACAAGGATTTACATGTTAGACTATAAAAGCATTGTAAACTGTAAGGAAGGCAGAATGCCATTCCACTCTGTCAGTATGTCTCTTATTGTTTTGATAAAAAATAATAATAATCACCTATCAAAGGTGTATTTCTCATTGTCTCAGAGTGCTGGGTTGATTAAGAATCAATTAAGTTCCACCTTTTCCTCCTCAGAAGAGAATAGAATAAGCATATAATACACAAACAACCAGATAATATGAAACAAAATGTATGAAATAATCACTCATAAATGAAATGGAACCTGAAAATTTTGATAATAATACAAAGGAGGTATCTATAGTCCCTGAGAGAAGTCAGAATGTATTCTATTTTTTTGTAGAAATATTTGAGTACTGTATCTTAGAAAAATTACTGTCACAAAAGCAAATAGTTGTACGCCTATACCTAATATCTATTACACTGGAAAAAATGTAAACAGCAAAATCTTACTAATCATATATTTTTCTTATTTCTAGTCCAAATATCTCATCACATTGAAAATAAGACATAATCACCTTAAGAGTGAGTTTGCAGTCAGATATAAACAACTTAAAATATGTCTATTAAGCAATAGGTAAATTAAGCAAAAAATAATGATTTTGAATTAAACATAAAAAAAATCTACCACTGGAACAAGTGAAAATTATGGTGGCAAGATTTCTTGAAATACGATTTTCTAGATCTACTGTCTAAACATAAGGTCATATCTCACTGAAAAATTATTCTGTTGTTGATTATGTCTTACTTTACCCTTGGCAAGACTAGGATTTTTACAGTGTGTACCTGCTGACTAAATGATAATGTTTAGTTTGACCACTGGACATCCAGTCATATTACACAAATACAAAAAAAGAAAAGAAATAACATGTTACTGCTTGACATGTTGGTTTCTGCAGACATTCTTTACTTGACTAAAAGCCTGTGTTTTATACCTTAAACATAAAAGCATAAGAACTGCTTGTGAGCAAAAAAAAAAAAGAAAAAGAAAAAAGGAAACAATATGATGTTGAGCTTTCACAACACGCTGTCAAACAGCAATTCCTATTGTGTGGTTAAAATAACAAAACAGCCAGTTCAGGAACAGTTTGCTTTATTTTACTTTCAGGACGCAGCTCTGTTTTTGTTCATCGTTACATCACATTGAACCATGTTACACTAATTCTCATTTCACTGAACATTCATTACTCTTCTGTAGACCTATGACAGGTTTCATTTTGTGGCATGTTTAGGAGGTGTAATTTTTACAAACATGAATATTGAGGATTTTACATCTGTGATTACTTTGTTTGAGAGTCACTAGATGGCGCTTTCATACCTAAAGTGAACCAGTTGAAGAAGATCATGAGGGGATTCACAAAAATATATGTATTTATTTATTCACAGGTATTTTTAGATAATTTTATTGTTATATAAGCCAACTTTACAGACTGTTCATTCCCATTTCTTCCATCAGAATAATGATTCATACCATTCTCTAGAGTATTTTGCTTCCAAAAGTGTTTTCACACTTAATAATTGGTTTCCAGGACACATTTGGTGTTGCTCTTCACATCATTACTGTAAAAGAAAGCTCTGAAGTGGCTGATGTCATATTGCGAAATGGAAACAGCGGTCTGTCTTTATTTGTCATGCTTACTGTAAACACAAAGTCGTTAATCCTGGAAATTTGGGCTAATAATCCACTGGCCTGTCACTTTGTTCATATACTCACATAAACACACTTTTACAGATGCTTTCAGTCCCGCTTGTTCTCCAGTGATAATCTAATTTCCTGCACTGATTCTTGATTCATTGGGCTCTGTTTTAAGAAGATTGAAGGGGGGAGATCTCAATTGCTAATGGCAACCGATGTCAGCCACTGATAGAAGAAAATGCTCTGGCTCTGTGGCTCATTAGGCTGCTGTCAGACACCTAATTGTCCTGGGAATGAGAGGAAGAACGACATATACAGGCTTGTAATTTAGTTATAAACTTGATAGTGCTGGTGTAGAGATTGTAAGTATCCTGGCTTGGAAGTCCCTGAGCTTGTAGAAAATGGAAGTTAAAACCACAAAAGCAAACCCTTGACTAATGCACTGGGAACAACACCACTTACTGAGATACTGCAGCAAAAGTGGAACTGCCAAAGGAAGTGATTGAGACTAATACAAACACCAGAGAGACTGCTTTGCTGTCATTACTGCAGACACAAGCACACTCCGATTAGATCAAGTAGCACTGGTGTATGGTTAAAAAATATGTTTGAGACCATGTTGAGCTTTTTAATCGCTTTTAAAGGAATGGACCGTTCCCCCGTTACAGTAATTGGAGAGGCCTTCCTGCAGTAAGATGGCAGACGCAGGGAAACACTCACCCCAGGGCCGGGGCGCCACCTCATTGAAGTCATCTGTAGAGTCTGTAATTAGATTGGAGCATTATTCCTGCAGTACCACCCCCAACATTAGCCCTCTTTGTTGTCTCGGACGGAAGCAGGTGTATTTAGAACCACCCCCCACTTGCCTTACAATGGAACAACCAGAAATACAGTTTAATTAATAAGAGGGATATTAAAGGAGCACTTCAAAGAGGATTAAAAAAACCAAAAACAACTGTAACACTCATATTTCATTGCTCGCCTTAACCTATAAAGACCTAAAAAAACCCACCATCAACCAAAATGTATCTAAACTGTTTAATACCTGTTGATCTGAGGTGTAGTCCAGAGTATACAGCCGTATTTATTTTTCACTCAGCCCACCTTTTTAAATTGGCTTTTAACCTATAGTACTGTTCCACTTTTAGGCTAAACTCGTGGTATTTTTTTATCTTTTTATCTCTGTGTTATTGTTTTATTGGCTTGTACATTTTTAAATAATATTTGATTAAGTTGTTTTATCCTGTGTTTTACCAATGTTTTAGATTTAAAGCACTTTGGTCTTCTTTTATGTTGTTGTAAAGTGCTATATAAATAAACGTTGATTGATTGATTGATTGAGCATTGAATATATCCACTTCTAAATTCACTGATAGACATAATTCAGTAATATTTACAAGAAAAAAATTATTTTTTTCCCCCAGGAAGCTGTGACCCATCCTACTCTGTCTTTAATTGGCCAGTTCACAAGTACATTATGAAAGTGTAACATTATTATTATGATGTTTGCCTCATGTTGAATATATTTGACATTCATGCAGTTGCTTATATTACTAGTAAAGCCTAAACTACTCCTCTCCAAGTCATGATATTGTTTTAATAGTGCACAAATACTGATAGATTTTTGGGAAATAACTAAATAGAGTAATCGTACATGTCACTGGGATCACAGGACATCTTTCTGGAGTACTGAAAAAAAGGCAAAAAATAATTTGAGTATACCTACATCTGTAGACCACTATGCAACTGCTGTTAATCCACTAATTCTTTGTAAAAAAAAAAAAATCTGGTATAAAATGCAGTTTGTCATCTTTTCATGGTCATCAGATATGATCCATTTGGACATTCAAATGCTCCGTAGTTACCATGGAAACATCATCATTTTTTCCAAGTTCACCAGTTAAACATATATAGTTTGATCAATGACAGCAGATGGGTACACTTGGTTTATGTATATGTTATGTATATTAAAATATTCTTATGAAGACTTGAAACAAGTATATTCTGTTTAAATTAAGAATGTTAGCATTGTATAATTCTTAGCTAATATTTTATTATTTTAAGAAAATTATAAGTGCAATGTTCTCACTGCACTGGTAGATAATGTGACTTAAAATAAGACATTTTAACCCAATAATGAGTTTAAATTTCTTATGTTTTTACAGGCCTTTTTTGCAATGTAAGCAAAAGTATTTTTTTTTACCAAGTGTGTTTTTTTGTTATTTTCATGTTAACATATTTTGTCACACTTAAAATAAGACATAATCACCTGAAGATTAACTTTTCAGTGAGATTTAAGAACTTATTTTTGGACAATATATTGAAAATCTTACTTCTTAATGAGATAATTTTCACTTGTTCCATTGTCAGATTTTTGCTTGAATTTAACAAAAAAAAAAAAAAAAAAAACATCTTGAATTAAGCAAAATAAACAAGAAAAAAAAATACATGAAATCTGCCAATGGAACACGTGAAATTTTTCCTGGTAAGATTTATTGAAATAAAATGTTCAAGATCTATTGTTTAAAAATAAGTTCTTATATCTCACTTACAACTTTGTCTTTAGGTGATTATGTCTTATTTAAACCTCCTGACACCAAAGAAAGTGAAAAGTGTAGTTTTTTTTTTTTTTTTTGTTTTTTTTTTACATTTGTTATCTTGACAGAAACCTCCACAATGCAACAGGTTTTTCAAATACATTTAATTTCATATTTTGTTTTTAATGTAATGTCATTTACAATGGACAGATTATTTTTATTTATTTATTTTTTTAAATAAAACTGAGACTTTTGCCCCTAGGACAAAAATGCATTACTGGGTCTCAGGCAGAGGTGGTTAAGGTACTCATATTCTGTACCTAAGTAGAACTACAGCTACTTGTGTGAAAAAAATACCCTGGTAAAAGTTAAAGTACTGATTCAAGTCTTCTACTTAAGTAAAAGTATAAAAGTACAAGATCTCAATTGTAATAAAGTACACAAGTAAAAAGTAAAACTGTTTTTTTTTGTCATGAACACAATAATACTTCAGAAAATACAATCAGAAAAGTTTCAAAAGTATCTAAAATAAATACTTTAAAGGTGAGTTACTGTGTAGATAATGTGTTTGATCGAGTCACAGTTACTCAGTGTTGTAGATATGGGCAGGAAATTTTGGAAAAATGGGGGAAGAAAAGTGACAATTGAGATAAAAACTCATGAGATTTAAAAAAAAAAAGAGTTATAAATATGAGATAAAAATGCACAATTTTAAGATAAAAAGTCCAAATTATGAAATAAAACATCAAAATTAGGAGATAAAAAGTCCAAATTATGAGATAAAAAGTCATATACAGTAACTATATAATAAATAAAGTCACAGTTTCTCTCCTCCACTGATTTTTCATACTGCCACATCTGTTTAGTTTGTAAAAGTAATGAGTCTATTCTGAGAATGTAAAGAGTATAAAGTACAGATATTTATACAAAAATGTAGAGAGTAAAAGTAAAAAGTTGCCAGAAAAATAAATACTCAAGTAAAGTACAGATACCTAAAAAAAAAATCTACTTAAGTACAGTAATGAAGTACTTTTACTTAGTTACTTTCCACCTCTGGTCTCAGGAGCATATGTGTAATGAGATATTTTGACTAGAAATGAGAAAAAAAAGACACACAAAATTTAGATTTCTGTCGTGTGTCTCTAAGGATTTGCCAAGTCTGACCATATACGGTAAAGAATATTGATCAGTGATATAGAAGTTAATGGGAAATCTAATTACTGAGCTGTCTATGATTCACAGAGTTGAGTCATGAAAAAGGAGAGTTCAGAATTCCCTGCAGATCCTCATATCAGTCCTGAGCTCAGGATACTGTGAAGAATGTGCCCTCTCTGTTTTCTCAGGCTCTGAATGGCCGGTGAGTCACTACTGGCCTCAATCTGACTAAAACCCAAGCCTCTGAGAGAAAACTACACTCACAAGTTAAACAATAAACAATACCACAGCAGTAATATGACAAACATTCAGTAGCATTTTTATGACTAATTTAACTCAGCTGTTGTTTGCATCCTTGGCATCAATTTTCCAGGTCACTTTTAAGCAAACCACAAATATGACCAGATAGATGGAAGAGTCCTTTTTTTTTTTTTTTTTTTTTTTTTTACTGTGGGAGCTCTGAAACATGAGGCTCCATAAACAAACAGGAAGTTGACAGTGTGGGGGAGTATGGGAAGTATGAGCCGGTCCTCATACTTCAACTTTAAAGAAGGTACGGTATGTATTTGTGATGTGATCATGTCAGAAGGGGGGGATGTTTGTGGTGAGATTCGTTGTGAAAGCTTGTGTTTGGTTTAATTCCTCTGACCCCCCCAGGAAGGTCACATCACATCAGAGCGGCGGTCTTCAGTTTCATCATAATGATAAATGTCTTCCCTCTCATCACCTCTTGTCTTTTCTAGGAATACTGTATGTTGAGGGTCAATGATCCATACCCCCCCCCCCCCCCCCCCCCCCCCCCCCGTGCTTGAAAAAAAGACCAGTGGCTGCATTCCTGAAGATGGTAATTCAATCTAAGAACTCATAATGATGTGTAGTGCAACTTTTGTTGACCCTGTTGCTGAGTATAGAGCAGTTTGTGATTGGCTGATAACACTGCTCTACAATTATTATTATTATTATTATTTAGAAATGATCTGCTTTAGATATTAAATGTGTTAAATCTTACATACTTTAATAAGATGATTCAGACAACAAATGACAAAATTGCTGATTAGTTCATGTTTTTAATTCCACATATATGCTGGTTTATTTACATGTATACAATGGATTAGTAAATATTCCACTAGAAAAAAACCTGTAAAGTGAATGGATCATAATGTGTAGACAGTGTTTAGAAGTAGATCTGGTAGATCTGAGACCAATATTCATTTGGACTAAAACTATTCTCTTGTTAATTCTACACAGTAAATTTTGCAGTGTTAAATCAACACTTAGAGAGTTTATTTAACTCCTTCTAGAGTGTATTTGGTCCCATTGTCTCCAAATTAACTCTCTAAGTGTTGATTTAACACTGCAAAATTTACTGTGTAAGAATTTCACATTTTGTTCAAGACTTATCTTAGAAACTTGAGCCAACCAGCATTTAAGACTTGAGTTTTCTTTATCAGTAACACACATGTGATAAAATTTCATTAGTTTTATTTTGGAAGCATTTCACTTGGAGACAATTGTAACACAAACAAAAAAACGTCCTCTTATGTATATATGGACCATTTTATGCAAAGAGGATCTACTATTAGACTTTTAATACATTCATTGTGAGAACCTCAATAGATTTTCCTGAGTGATTTTACCCCCCCCCCCCCCTCCTCTCTCTAATATATAATAGGCAAAATTTCACATTTATACCAAATTTGGTAATAGATTGCTATCCCACAATAGATCTGATTACATTTTGGAAAAAGTAGGTCATTGTTCAACATTTTTAATGAATACTACCGCTACTACTACTACTACCACCGCTACTACTACTACTAATAATGATACCTGTCATTTATTTATAATAGGGTGAAATTTCAAATGTTTAATAAAAACATATATATTTTTTAATTATATGACACATATATGGAGTCAATTTATATGCAGACATCAGCACATGCGTAGACATGATGACATCAGCTGGAACGATGCCAAAATAAGACACAACATGTGCAAAGGGTGTCTAGTAGCACCTTTTTTTTTTATTTTGTTCACCACTGATCATGACAGTGAAGGGTACTTGGGTATTTTTTTTTTTTTTAAAAGAGTGTTGCTTTGTAGAATTATCAACACTGAGTCTGTTCTGTTCAGACAGTGACCCAACACCTTCTTATAAAGCGACATGTTATTTTTTTTCTTTTAATTTGTCACAGTAGCTGATTCCTTTTATGTGTTGTTAAACTCGTACTTGCATGTTTTTGTTTTTTTTACAATTTGTCTTATGTGACCAATACCATTCACATCTGTCATTTTTTAATGTATAATTTTGTATAAAAGGCACAAGCTCTTACCTAGTTGAAACTACACCTCAAAATGACATCAGTAAGATGCAGATCGTCACATGACATTTTCTCTCTGAACCTAAAACTTCTCTGTCCTGAACATTAACATTGATGTGAAGCTGTAACTGAATCCATCTTTATTCCTCACAGAATATTTTGGTCCCATCATTTTACATTGTTTATGCTTAGAACAGAGGGGCATGTTGACATTGGTGGTTAATGCTTCCCATCAGAGGCCTGTTGGCTCTGTGTTGTTTGTGGATCAGCCTCATAATCAAATAAATGTGGCACCAGGGTTTGTCATTGACCACATTTACAGTTTAATGTGACAGTGGTCCAATACAAATGAAATTACCTCCATTTAATGATATTGTCAGGTCATTTTTATTGAGGTTCCATGTCCGTCTTTTGTAAAGTACATGTGATTCGATCATTTTTCTAACCTCTACCTTAGGCTTTGTTACCCCCACCCACCCAGAGGGGTATTGTTTTTGAGTCGGCTTGTTTGTTTGTTTGTGTTTGTTAACTACTACGCAAAAATTACAGTACCAAATTTTATGAAATTTTCAGAAAAGGTGCGAGGTGGTCCAGAATAGATTCCCTTGAATTTTGGTGAATGGAGGTCAAAGGTTATGGTCACAGTCACCAAAAAAAGTGTTTTTGCAATGATAAGATATAGGGAAAATCAGGTAAAATATGAGCAAGGGGGCCAAGATTTGTTTTATTTGTGTCTGATTTCCAGTTCTCCGCCGACACCAACAGCTCCTGAACGTCACAAATGACAAATGTCCATTATATATGAATATGAAATATTCAGTTCATATCATGACTATCCTGCAAAAATAACATAAAAACAAGGAATAAGAATCTGATCATATGCAATCATTATTATTTTACTTACATAAACATAACATAATGTAACTATGAATATATTTATAAATATTTATATTTATATAAAATATTTTATATATAAATTTATATGAATTAACACATTAATTCATATAAATTAATCCATCATCATGATTAATCTGCTTAAAGATGTTAATACAGTTAAATGGAACAGTTGTTTATTGTTGCTTTGTTTCAAGTTATTTTGTTGAAACTGTTGGTGTTATTTTTGTATACGTTTTGGATATTTTATCACATTTTTGTGTGTATTTTCTGTATTTTAAAACAGTTTGTGAAAATGTTTTGGATTTTCCATCGCTGTTCGTGTTAAGTTTATATTTTTTGTATTAGTTTTAGCATGCTTTGTATAGCCTATTTTTTCTTCTGTCTCATTGTTTTTTTTGTGTTTTGTTTTGTTTTGTTTACATATTTTGTGAGAAATTATAGTAAAAAATAGAAGACTGAAGCATTTCTAGCTGAAAATACCAAATTAACATGAAGCATACATTAGCTGAGTTTTTTGCTAACACTGGGATAATGCTAACACTAGGCTGACTATTACCACAATAAGAAAAACTGAAAAAAAAACTGGAAAATAAAATGAAAAAAAAAAAACAGACAACCAGAAACACAGTCAGAACAATTTCAGTTTAATGTGGGTTTGATCACTGGAAAAAAAACATTATGTTAGTTTAGATTTAGTTTGACACATATTGTAAAAACATGATTTCTACCTTCATTTGCTTAACATTACTTTTCTTTCAACATTTTACATTTATTTATATGATGTACTCAGCGTTCTGCTTGCATCTATTACCATCACTAGTGCACTGACTGAGCTCCAATAGAAAATAATTTGTCATCATCATGTTTTCATCACATTTTGTTGAATATACATATGATTTCTCTGCTCATAAAAGGTAGTGCAGTTGGATCAGTCGTCGTGTTTTTTTTTTTCTTTCAGCTCAATCACAATGTTCAATCAGTTCATGGACGGGTGCTTTTTACATAATCAAACCACCGACAGTTGCGTTATTATCATGGTCTAGCTGAGACTAACGACTCATTGCTGCTCGAGAGACGAGCGGAGGTCAATAGAACATTCATCACGTGTGTTGGAACTGGATTTGACTATTATTTGACACGAGGCTGCAAAAGGGTCCTTCACTCGACCTGAATGACTTTGCCTGAGGTCTTGTCTGGCAAAGGGGAGTGTCAACAAAAACTCTTTGTTTCCATCAGCTCTCAGTGCACAGTTCCTCATGTGCACTTCATTTTCACGCCTAATCAGATGTTTACATAATGGAGCCAGAAGACTAATCTAAGAGCACATGGCCTTTGCTTGGTGTTCATTTATTTACTATATGAAACAGAGTAATTAAGATGGAAGCAAGTTTGTGAAATAAGGGTTTTGAAGTTAAGAACCAAGATTAATTACATCAATTGATTCCAATTTATAATGTATTAATTTCTAAATTTGTTAATCTCTTTGACAGCACTAGTTAATATGTTAAGTTATTTAATGATAAGAATGGGGGTGGGATTAAATACATGTTTTCTCCTTCCCACTCCTTTTTGAGTGTAAATGGATAAGATAAGATACTTTTTTCCCCTTTTTTTTTCTGACATCTTTTGGATAATTACACATGCTCCGGGTCAAATTGTTCCTGACAAATGAACAAAAAAGGACGTTTAATTTAATTAGTCCAAGCATTATAGACAGCATGATAAACAAAAAAAATTAGCGGAACTAACCAAAGGTATCCCAGGATTTTAAAAACTCCATATACATCATTTAGTCTTTAGTCACATTTGAGCTTTCAACTCTTAATACCTGAATTGAAATTTAAGTATATAAAAAAACTACATACTAAATTAAATGGATATAATTCATTTGACTATAGCACCTATAATAGATTAATACATTTTTTGGGTGTGTTGCATATTTGCGACAGTAGGCATTAATAGGTTAATATGTTTTAACTTTAATATTCATCCATGACGTACAGCTGAAGTCTGCACAAGGCCACAAATACATCTCTGCAGTCACAACTTTTCCACAAATGGACCACAGGCTGTAAAGAGCAGGATGTGGGCTCACAGACTGTACATGGGATCGGTATGTGCTGCCTCATTATTACCGTTCTGTGAAAGACCTACTTTGTTTTTGTTTCACATTAAGCTCAAACCCTGCTGGCCTGATGCTCAGCTGATGGTTTTGTCAGTCTGTGGTATGCCTGGTGGCTCCTTCGCTTGTCACACTGGTATGTAGGGTCACAGATTTGTTTTTCCAACTGTAACTCAAAACCTTTAATGCAAAAATAAAACATGACGTGTGCTATTTTTAAGGAAGGTGATTTGTCAAGGTGTGTCTGGGGTGTAAGTTTCGTCACATAATGAGGTAGTTTTTGGTGTAATCTATTAGATATTAGTGTCAAAATTCTACTTTTTAGTTGAGTTTAATGTGTTTATGGTTTTTATGAGTTAATCAAACACATATCACACACTTATTCACATAATAAGAGGACAAAACAGATACAAGTTAGAATGAATGAGGTTTACACACTGCAAAAATTTAAAAATCTAACCAAGTGTATTGTTTTTCATTTCTATTTAAAATATCTCATCACACTTAAAATAATAATAATAATAATAAGAAGAAGAAGAATCCCTAATGAGTATTTATGTATTTATTTCGAACATACAAAGAAACAAATAAAAAACATAAGGCAAAATAAGATAGAACCAAAATAGCATTCAAATGAATAGAATCTATCTTCAAGTACATGAAAGTCTGAATTTTGCATGATTGAAAAGTAACTTGAAATTGACATTTAAGAACTTATTTTTAAGACAAAAGATCTTGAACATCTGTTATTTCAACAAGGTAAATTAGCACGAATCATTTTCACCTTTTTTTTCTCATTGCAAGATTTTTTGTTGGTTGGTTCACTTA